>BTHU01000001.1:159055511-159593011 GCA_036184795.1 Tokudaia tokunoshimensis | reverse complement strand
CTAAGGCTGAGAATGAGACTGGGCATTTGAAAGCAGACTCTACTGTCGAAAAAATGGCACATTTCAGGCACATTATCAGACTTGAGTTTCTCTGGAGGCCATCTTGAAAGATGTGACGGTAGTATCCTGGCGCCTATAGAGAGCATTAAATAAGAATGGATTTCCAATGTCCAAAGGGTGTCATTCTGCTGGATACTTAAACAACAAATAAATTATTTTCCAGGAAAATCTTAAAAGACTAAGAGACAGCATCACCCGAAGACAGCGAGAGAAGCAGAAGTCAGGAAAGCACGCAGGTAGGTGGCTTTTCAGTGTGCTTCATCACTAGGGGTTGGTTGTCACATCAGTAGGCGATGTCACATCGCTAGGAGATGTCATTGCTGCCATCCCTGACTCTCCCTTCTGCTGTGTCCCCAGTGGACAGACTGCTTGCCTGGCACCTGTTTGCCGATTCAGGTCCTTCACTAGATGGGGAGATCCTTTGAGGCGATGGGTTTGTCTTGTTCCTTCTATAAATGCTGGAGTCCTGGGAAGGGCATGCCCCCTCCCATGAGAGAATGAATGGACAGAGCCCCCTCCCACCCAACGAGCATGATTCCATCTTCTCTCTTGGCTCCATCTTGGCACCAACAGAGCAGAGAAAGCCCCACTCTCCTGAGAGTGGGCAGTCTTTATCATGAGTATCTAGGGACCCACTATGTGACAGTAGGGCCATGAGTGACTGTTATGTACACTATGAACGTGATCTTCTGTCCCCTCTAAACCTCCCATGACACCAGCCATGTGGCACCACTTCTCCTGAGCAAGGACAAAGAGCCTTCAGCAGGTTGGGCCTTCTTGTGTTCAGCGGTGGACAGGCGACTTCTCATGAGCCTAGACATTGTCACAGGCCTCTCGCTCAGGCTCTTCCTCCACACCTGCATTCTTATAACGGGGCTGGGGGTCAGTCCAGCAGCCCCCTTTCTGAGAAGACTCTGGGCCATTGTAGGCTTCTGTATTGTGTCTGTGTCAGGACACCTGGGGGACCTGCTTGTTGTCCCAGGCGTGTCTCTTTCTGCCCTAATCACTGTTACCTCATCTCCTCCTTCCCAGGACTCTGACTCTAACTTGCAGACTAAGTGTGGCTCTTTCTCCTGTGCTATGGCTATAGCCAAACCACTGCCATTTCTGGGTGGGACTAGTAGAGTAGCTTCCAGACTCAGCTCCACCCTGTGTACACTCACCCCTCTGCAGCTCATCCTCCAACCTACAGCCAATGTCCTTTTATAAATAAAGTGTCGTATGGTTAGGTGTAATGGCAAATCACTTTAATCTCAGTTCTTATGAAGCCGAGGAAGATAATCTATGAGTTTGAGGCCAGCTTGTTTATACAATGTGACCCTATCACAAAAATTTAATAATGATAACAACTACAATAATAATAATGATGATGATGATGATGATAATGATAATAATAAACACTAGGTGCTAGAAAAATGGCTCAGTGGTTAAAAGTTTGTATTGCTTTTTTAGAAGACCTGAGTTTGGTTTTCAGCAGTGATATTGGGTCATTCTTGCCATATTTAACTCCAACTCCAAGGGTCCACTGCCCTCTTCTGGCCACTGTGGGGAACTGCACTCATGTACACATTACCCTCACACACAGACACCTAATTAAAAATAGCAGTAGTGATACAAAAAAAATTAAATATTGGAGTATGCCCCACTCTGCTGTAAGTACTCCAGGGGTTCTTGTCCCACTCAGGAAAAGCAGACTCTGCTGCATCCCCCAAGGCCTCAGATTATGTGACCTCTGTACTCAAATCTCTGCTTTGGCCTGAGCATTAACAAATCCCTTGTATTGCTCTAGCAAGCAAGCACAGGTCTCTCCTCAGGGCCTTTGCACTTGCTGCTTTCCTCCACAACTCAGCCTACTGGCTCCTTTCCTTCCACCAAAGAGGCTTCTCTGCCATCGCGCCTTGTTTCCTGCTCTCTGTAGCATGGACCAGGATTTCCTTAGTCTTCTGTTCTGTTCTACTCATGGTCCAGCATCCTTCCTCCCTTCCACCATAAGTTCCAAGATGGCGGGAGCATGCATGTTTTGCACCCCGCTGACTTCCTAGTCTGCTGTACAGTCCTGATGGCGCTCAGGAAGTCTCTGTTGGAATGAAGGGTTCCCATTACATGTCTGCTGACAGCAGTCATTCCACACAGTCACCAAGTATCAGCATCAGGCTCGAGAAGAAGCCCAGGGTCCTCTGTGTGTGTGACCTGCTAGTTTCTGAGTTCATGCGGGTGCGGTTTTCCCATAATGCCTAGCACAGTGTTTTTCCAAAAGTAGTTGGCTTAGAGAGTATTAATGATTTTGAGTAGGTATTGAAGAGGGTTCAGGGAGTTCTTCCTAGCACTTCTTTTTTAAGTATCTAGGTTTTAAATATATAATCCCCTCCCTGGGGCAGGGGGTGGGGGCTCGGTGTGTCTGCCTACTGGGTAGAGAGAAGGAGAGAGCTGATTCGGGGAATGATCTGCAGTCACATGGGCTCAGAAAGTAGGTCTCTAGGTGGGAAAGGACTGTAGTACCTTTTAAGAGTAGAGCATATGCAAAGACAGATTTCTGGCGAAATGAACTGTGTCAAGCTTTTAAGCACAGGCCACATCTTGGCTGATAACCCCAGAGTGCAAAGGCTGGGAAGGTACAGCAGTAGACTCACACACATTTCATCGTAGGTCCCTGCAAAGTTCACCCAAGGCTAATCGGGCTCTGAATAGTGACGTCCCTCCACTTGTAGCTATATAGTCTAAATCAGAATGATCAATGTGTAAAAGGTCTCCAAGGAAGCACGGCCAACTTCCCTACCCTCTTTCCAGATCTTCTGACGTGGGATTTTGCTTTGGAGAGGGGTAATTATTTTTACTATTTTTATGTCGGTGACTATAATTAGTGCCGTGTCTATTAAAAGGTTAACTAGCAGATTGGACACTGCTAGTTAACTTTATGTTACTGCAACAAATGAGATAACCAACTTATATAAAAAAAAAAAAACAAAAACAAAAACGACTTGGGGCCGTCGAGATGATTCAGTGGATGAAAGGCCCTTGTTGCTAAGTCTTGTGACCCAAGTTTAATCCTCAGGGCCCACATGACAGGAGGAGAGAACCAACTCTCTCACGTTGTCTTCTGAACTCCACTGTTCTACCATGGCACACATACCTGCTCCTCTCCCCTAAACAAAATGCTTTTTTTGTCTTTTAAAGTAAAGAAAACCAGGTGGATTTTGTCTTACAGCTTTGTAGCTTTGAGTCTATGATTGGTTGCCCTGTTATGCTGTGGCCTGGGATGAGGCTGTACATCAGAGGCTGTACAGAGAGCACAGAGAAACAAAATTCTCTCACAACTGGTGTGATGGTTTGTATGTGCTCGGCCCAGGGAGTGGCACTATTAGAAGGTATAGCTTCGTTGGAGTAGGTGGGTCACTGTGGGTGTGAGCTTTAAGACTCTCATCCTAGCTGCCTGGAAGCCAGTCTTCCACTAGCAGCCTTCATATGAAGATGTAGAACTCTCAGCTCCTCCTGCACCACGCCTGCCTGGATGCTGCCATGCGCCCCCCTCCCGCCCTTGATGATAATAAACTGAACCTCTGAACCTGTAAGCCAGCCCAATTAAATGTTGTCCTTATAAGAGTTGTCGTAGTCATGGCTTCTGTTCACATCAGTAAAACCCTAACTAATACAGCTGAAAAGGAGACAGAAAGGGGGAAAGACAGAAAGGGGTCTCATTGTCTTTTTCCGGGCAGTCTCCAGTAATCTGAAGGTCTCTCCTTGGCCCCACTTAATGCTTTCACCGCTTCCCAATAGCACCATTTTGTGTGGAGAGATGGCTCATGGTTTAGAGCACTTGCTGTTCTCAGACAGGACCCAGAGGGTTCCCAACACCTGCAGGATAGCTTACAATTGTTTGTAACTCTGGTTCTAGGAGAGCTGGTTTCCTATTCTGGCCAGGAACACTGGGTATTGGGAAGTTGGACTCTGTCCTTTGGGGTAAGGCAGGAGGTATCAAAGCACCTGCCAAAGAGAAGGCATCATTTATAGTTAGGCAGATATGACTTATGAAACTGTGAACTTTAATTATAAGTTTACATACCGGCTTGCAATGCTCTGTTCTGTGGGTTTCCACAATGCACTCTGTGTGGGCCTCAGGACCCCTATACTTATGAGCTACTGGCGGAAAGAACTCTGTTGCACCCAAACCAGTGAAAATCATCGGCACACATCTTATCGACCAATAAGAACCTTGGGGTTGGTGAGTGGCACCTCAATCTGTGGGACATTTTCTAAGAAATGTAACTCATTCTAACCCCAGACTGACTCAAATTTAGAAACCTTAGTTGTCATAGAAAATAACACGTACTACCATTTTTCTTTCATTTGGGTTGGAACACCTAGGACCCTTGAAAATGGATCCTCTATTCACGGTCTTCAGCCCCAGGGAGTGGCTTTGCTCTTTGCAGTGTGTGGAGTTGATAGTACAGAAGATCAGCTGTACAGATGTAGTTTGTTGATGCTGTGGCCCCACAGGGAAGACAGCCAATATTTAAGTTCTGGGTGTGTCCAGAGGCAGAGCCAGCTGAGGCCTGGAAACCTGGGTTCTACTCCTTGCCTTATTGGCTGAATCACTTCTCTATCTAGGGCCATTCCGTTACCCAGCATGCAGCTGAGTTCCCTTGTAGGATTTCAATCACCTGTGGAATAGAAATGTCCCAAAGCACAAAGGGAAGGAATAACACAGATGAATGCACTCCAGGAAAGCTATCAATACACACAGGACAAAATTATTCCTGACATCGTGCCTTCAGGCACAGTGTGGCAGTGTTTTAGAAACATTTAGCCTGTCGCTGAGTTTTTGAACCTTTGACCTCCCATTCTTTTCTTCCCGTGTGTTTTCTTTTTCTTCTTCTTCATAGAACTGGTGGGAAATTAGCCACTGTGAAATTAATTAATCAGACTGGAAACCGTAAAAAGGTCGTAAAGTGATGCTTTAAAAAAGAAAGATAAAAACTGAGAAGGAAAGGACAGAACGGTATGTCCACGTGGACTCTGAAACTTCATGTTCACCCACGAGAGCACGCCGTAGCCATGTTCTGTGCCCAGGGCAGTGAGCGCAGCAAGGGCCTCTCCAACCGTGTGACCAAAAGAGTCTGGGACGTGAATAGCACTTCCCATTCCACGAAGGACCGGGGAGCTGGCTATCACTAGGACCAGGATACTGCTAGAGCCGGCTTCTCTAGCATGAGGAAGGGTAGGGCCGGTGAGGACCAGTAATCTGCACTCGAGGTGTTCTTGCCGGTCATTCACTGCGTCCAGTCCACACAGCCCCCATGCTGCTTTTCTGTAGGATTCTAGTTTATTATTCATCAGCTTTTCAGGTGGGTCTCTCTAACTTGGCACGAGAGGTTGCCTTGGAACTTAGTAGTGCACTTGCTCCCTGGAAGAACAGAAGTGATGAAGAGAAGCGGTGTCTGGACCAAAGCATCCTCTTTAACCCTTGCTCCTACGGTTTCTCTTATCTACCTCACACCCACTGGGGAGGAAGCTGGTGGCACACCAGACAGCTCGCTATGTCCACTAGCACAGGTTTTTATGTTCATGGGACCCTGGTGTTGAAACCCCAGGAGGACTGACAACAAACCTCTGGCAATGTCCAGCCTTGAAGAGGTCAGGTTGACAGTGAACTGAGTAAGGACAGTGTGCCTTTACTGTGAATCAGCCGCACGGAGGACTGTGGTCACAAACGCTCAGGGCCACTGTTGTCAGGGTAGGTTATCCATCCCACGCCTCCTCGTCTGTCTTCCCTAATACATTCAAGGAACAAGAGGCCCTTGACCCTAGGAGTGGGGAATAGCCTGGACTCCGGTGCCAGGGTCCCACCTCAGTTTGGCATGCCCGGCTGTGCAACTTTACCCTTCTGAGCTTTCATTGCTTCTGGGAGCGATAGGAATAGTGCAAGTTTCCAGGGTTTTATAAGGATCCAGGGTACTAAGAAGATGGGTGTTAATGATTCTGGTGCACAGGATGGTTTATTACCATTGGGATGCTCATGACCCTTCCTTAGACAGAGGACTAATTCAGAGAGGTTGGCCGCAGAGCTGCTAAGTGGTGGGTCTAGGAGCCCAAGCTTCGTCTAAGTGTATCTTCTTTCCACTGTCTGAGATAGAAGACCTCTTCTGCCCATTTCTCATGTTCTGTCATCCCTCTACTCTGCCGGACCATTCTGGATTCTGTGGCTTTTTGCTGCTGAAGTGGGACCAAACTCCAGAGGTCTCTCTCTCTCTCTCTCTCTCTCTCTCTCTCTCTCTCTCTCTCTCTCTCTCTCTCTCTCCCTCCCTCCCTCTCCCTCTCCCTCTCCCTCTCCCTCTCCCTCTCCCTCTCCCTCTCCCTCTCCCTCTCCCTCTCCCTCTCCCTCTCTCTCTCTCTCTCTCTCTCTCTCTCTCTCTCTCTCTCTCTCTCTCTCTCGCTCTCTCCTCCAGGCCTAGGTCCAGGAGACAGATGGACAATGAGATGGACAATGACAGCCAGCCTGAATCTCCTCCTTTCTTCTGATTCCAGATCTGGAGATCACAGTTCCGATTCGACATTCACAGCACCTGCCTGGGAAAGTGGAGTTTGGTGTGTATGAGAGTGGCCCCAGGAAGAGTGTCTTCCCGGCCAGGACAGAGCTGAGACGTGGAGACTGGAAAACAGATAGCACGTCCAGTACAGCAAGTAAGCAGCAAGCCAGGGACGCCCTCCCTCCTGCAGCAAGCCAGGGGCGCCCTCACCCTCCCTCCTGCAGCAAGCCAGGGGTGCCCTCACCCTCCCTCCTGCAGCAAGCCAGGGGTGCCCTCCCCCCTGTACTCCAGCAGGCACCTGCTGGCCTTGCCAACACCCTCAGGAGCCCAAGAGCCCAACAGGGACCTGATTTGGTTTTGAGAGGTGTGGAGTATGTGGACTAGTTGGTCTTGGGCATTTACCTAGTTGTTTGATAATTTATAAATAGCAGAACCTAATGATTGTCAGCAGAGGTGGAAAGATGTGGCCCAGCATTGCTTTATAATAATTCTTTTTTTGTTGTTTTTTTTTTTTGTTGTTGTTGTTTGGCTTTTTTTTGTTTTTTTTTTGTTTTTTGGAGACAGGGTTTCTCTGTTTAGTCTTGGCTTTCCAGAAAGTCACTTTGTAGATCAGGTTGGCTTCAAACTCGCAGAGATCCACCTGCTTCTGCCTCTTGAGTGCTGGGATTAAAGGCCTGTGCCACCACCACCTACTTTATAATAAATCTTCATGTTGATAGGGCATTTACCGAAAGTGAATTGTCTTCAACAATTGTTTAAAGACCACAACACCAAGGAAGATTCGTGACATCTTTTTGCTGAGGACGAAGCGCTCAGGCTTATCCCCTTGTCCCAGACTGACTAATTGAGCTGAGCTGGGCTGGGCTGGGATTTAAACTCACTCTAGAGGCAAGCCAGAACTCTTGACCCCCTGTTCCGGCTTCTCCAGCTGTGCTAAGGTGAAGCCAAGGGCACCTCACTGTAGACAGCAATATTCTCGAATTTGAGAATTGCAATGTCTACACAGGCAGCTCAGGATCTAATTAGGACACGTCTTCGTTTTTGGTGAAGAAGCGTGAATGGGAGTCTGATTGTGGCAGACGCTGCCTGACGAGCAGGCTTCAGGGACTGCACTCTGCCCCTGTACCCAGGACTGCATCTGCTGACGTGCTGGCCTCACTAACAGCATATGCTGAATTTCCTGTCAGTCCTGTACTTCACAGTTCTCAAAACAACTGAAAAGGTGATGAGAGAGGCAGAGAGAAGTAGACACACTTCAGGACTTGGATCTCCTTAGAAGTGAGGCAGAGAGTCCACAAATGAATGCAGGTTAAAGGGTAGACGCTGCAAGTCAGGTCTGATGTCTTTCACATCACAGCCTTCTTGAGAATTTCCTGTGTGTTCTGCATCTGTTTCTCAGAAAAACCTACCTGCTTGTACCCTGCCACACACAAATCACACCCACGCACATACCCCCAAACACCTATCTATGAACACACGTACAATTTTGTTCACCCAAGGACACAGGTCAGGACTCTTTACTGTATAGATGGGTCATTTGTGACCCAGAGAGAGAAAGCATTTTGCTAAAGATTTAACAGCCAGAGACTAGCAAAGGTGACAGTAGAACCCAGCTTGTTCTCTTTAGTTAATATTCCTCACACTTTGACCATGGCAACAGATCCAAAGGCCATCGTGTGGCTACATGGGAATTTAGACTGGACAATAAGGAAGCCTTCTCACACATAATGGGGACAATAACATGTGCCCAAAGATGGCCTCTGCCAAAGGCAATCTAAGGATTTTGATATCAGGAGCAGAAGAGAGTTCCATGGGGGACCACAGCCTGCAGGAGAGAAAAGAGGCATGAATGAATGAATGAATGAATGGGGGAGGGTGACGTGCCAGAAGGAGCCACAGTTGCAGAAGTGCTGTGTGTGTGTGCGTGTGTGTGTGTGTGTGCGTGAGTGTGTGTGTGCATGTGTGTGTATATGTGTGTCTCTCTCTGTGTGCGTGTGTGTGTGTATGTGTGAGTGTGTGTGCATGTATATGTGAGTGTGTGTAAGTGTGTGTGTATATGTGTGTCTCTCTCTGTGTGCGTGTGTGTGTATGTGTGTGTGAGTGAGTGTGTGTGTGCATGTGTGTGTATATGTGTGTCTCTCTCTGTGTGCGTGTGTGAGTGAGTGTGTATATGTGTGTGTGCATGTATAAGTGAGTGTGTGTGTGTATATGTGTGTCTCTGTGTGTGTGAGTGTGTGTGTGCGTCTGTGAGTGTGAGTGTGTGCGTGCGTGTGTGTGTGTGTGTGTGTGTGTGTGTGTGTGAATGTGTGTGAAGTGCTGTGATTGCAGAGTTGTTTCTCTATGTGTGCTTTACTTTGGGGCGGCCTACAGTGAGGATAGGGTGGACCAAGTAAGTCGTTGCCCAGAAATGGCTAACTCGTGGGAGTAGGAGATGCTATTTAATGCCAGACCAATTGCTTATACTCTTCATTGTGGCTACAGATCAGAGTTGTTCTTGCTCTAGTTTCTGCTATGTAACAAACCATGACGAAACTCAATTGCTTGAAAAATAACCATTTACATACACCTGATCCCATAATGTGGGTACAACTCAAAAGGGACGTCTTGTGTCTCCTCCATGCTCAATGAGCAGGAGTCACTGCATCCAGCTGGGGCCTCCAGGGTGGCCTGGTATCCTCCAAGGCCTCACTCCTTATGGCCGTTAACTCAACAGCACAAACTTTGTACATGGAAATCCAATCAGGGAAGAAGGGGCAAACCCATTGTGTAAGAGCCTGCCACATTTTGGCTTTGCCACACTTGCCGATGTTCTAGCGGCTAAAGCAGGTCTGAGTCTGGAGTGAGTGGAGGGAACACGAAGGCGTAGACACTGATGGGGTGAAGTTCACTGTGGGGAAGTGGGGGGGGGGTCACTAAAGGGTAATATACAAGCATGTCCCTGTCTGACCCGGTTCATCCAAAGCAGTAAAACTTGCATCTCCTAGATAACAATTAGGGGTTAGAAAACAGGTCTTGAGTTTTCTGGCGAGTGAGCAGAGGGTCCGGAAATCATATCCAGATCTGACCGTGCTATTACCCAGGGAAGCTCCACCTTCCAAATAGAACCATTTCCTTGGCAGGGAGGGAGGGTGGAGGAGGCCAGGCTCCGAGCCACCAGCTGCCCTTTACCCTGGTCACACCCCGTGAGCACTACCATCTTTATTACGACGCAGCTGCCATCTCTTGGGACCCGCAGAGAGAGTTGCAGGTTAAACACGGTTCTGAGTCATTAAGCTCCAGTAATTAGCAACGTGTTTAGAGAACAAGAGCCTGGCTGGGGAACGGCTGTTGGCTTTGTGGATCATCGGGCCCGAGGGTTATATTATAACTGGCCACTTTTTCTTCTCACTTATTCATGCGCTGGAGATGGGGATGAGAAGAACCTGTCTTTAGGGTCTCGTGATGGAGGGAAGCACAGACATAGCATGAGTCAGATGTTGAGCCTTCCTCCCTGATGACAACGATGTGGTACCGCCTCCCTCCCCCGACATCAGAGCAGAGTATGCAGGTCACTAGAGATTGCTTACCAACAATCAGCAGCCAGGGAGCTGTGGGTCAGTCATGAGCCCAGAGGGCAGACATCAGGGGGCCAAGGATTAGAGTCAAACATTGTGGTTATAGGTTTAGGAATGCCAAGGGAGTTGATGGGTGTGAATTTCCAGCGTCTGTGATTAAGTTGTACTTCCTGCTGATGGGTGAACTTCAGAACATGGTGGGGTTCACTGTGGAGCCTGTGAGGGACAGTAACAGGTGACATGTGGAGGCTCAGGCACAGACACAGGTGTGGAGACCCAGGGCTCAGGGATTGTTTATAGTTGGGGCATCTAGAGAGTTTTTGATTGCATTTATTCCGAACGAGGGGGACATGTTCTACCTAGCAAGATCCAGGTCAGCCACAGCTAGGTAATGATTTTCAATCTCAAAACACAAACATCAATTTTGCAATTCATTTTCTTAGTTCTTCCTGTGTTTCACACAAGCTAGCATATTGAATAACACGTATTTCCAGAAAGCTCTGTGGGCTAATGCGATTTTAATGATATAGGCAATAAGTTCCTAACTAAAAAGGCTTTTTATGAAGAATTCCTACTATGAACATAAATTATACTTTTGAATTTGTACTGTGTATTTCTGTTTTTGTGGTTCTGGGGATTGGACCACGCTAGCAAAGACTTTACCACCGGCCACACCCACAGGCCTGCCTATTGTCTGGTTTTGGCGTGTGATTTCTTATTAGAAGGCTCAGCTCTGTCATACGTACACCCTGGACCTGTAATTCCTAATTAAACAGCAAGACAACAGTTAAAAACAAAACAAAAAAACCAAAAGCAGCTTTCAGATTTAGAGCAATTGAAACCCCGAGTCCCTCTGCTTCCATGTCTGCCAAATCAAAGTTTAATATCAAATAGGATTTTCAAAGGGCTTAAATGGCAATCACACTTTCGAAAGCACTCCACGTGAGGTAAGCCCTGGGTAAATGGTAGCTATTAAGCCCAAAGTGGTCGTCAGAAAGCACACCATTTTGTACGATGCTAACAGAAAAGCTGAACTCTTAACGGAACGGCTTAAGGGGGCTACACTTTGAAGACTCTCAGGTTTATGTACTGTCTCTGTTGCTATAAATAAGTTAGGGCCGGAGTTCCGCTCTTCACTCTTTCCTGAGAGAATCCACAGTCTGGCTGATGTCGTTTCTGCCCTTTAGGCAGCACGAGTAACCGATCGAGTACGCGGAGCCTCCTCAGCGTGAGCAGTGGAATGGAGGGCGACAATGAGGTGAGAGACTGGACTTCTGCCCTGTCCGTCTGCTCTCAGGGGTCATTTTATCACAAGGGAGAGGAATCCAGGGGGGGAGAAGTAATACAGCAAAGGTCACATGTGATGGGAAGCCATTTGTATGAATTAACATAGAGTGAGCAAATCCAGAGAGACAGGGTGAGGGTTGGCGGCTGGCGGGGCTGGAGGGTGGAGGGAAGGAAAAGAACTGTTAATGAGTCTGGGGTTTTCTTTGCAGGTGAGGAAAATGTTTTGAGATTAGATAGAGGCAGAAGTTGTGTAAAACTATGAATGTGCCGATGCCATTTTACTTTGTGATGGTTGACCTTACGCTATCTGAACTTTGCACCAGTATAAAAGAAGGAAGGGAGGCGGGAAGAGGGGAGCATAGCCAGGGATAGGCAGATCCATTCAGATTACTCAGTCAGAAGTAGGTGCCTGCAGGAAGGAGCTGGGGATTCCAGGGCCTGCATCATGCTGGGTGGACCTGTGTCTTGCTATATGGAGCTATGGGATTGTCCTGTGTACAGGGCCCAGGGTATATAGTCTCTGATTTCATCCCTCTCTGTATACTGGGCTTCCCTGAATTTCCACATGGGGAGTGACATGCTCTCCAGCCCGGAGTCTTCTGAGCTGAGAGGTTCAGTTGATCTAGGCTGTGGCCCCATTCCAAGTTGGGCCGTTTGTGTCAGTGTCTGTCCTGACCTGGTGCCAGTGTCTGCTTTGAGCCCAAGGAATCATGTGAGTTGCCAAGAACTCTGAAGACTCAGGAGAGTGGGCGGTAGGGAGCTCACTCTCGCAAACTTTCAGGCAGTACTGGTGTTAGCAGACAGCAGGCCATACTTGGAGAAGCCAGGACTTTGAGTTCTGGAAATTTGTGATAATCTTGGTAAAGTTATGCTCCTTGGAAACACCAGAAGGATGTGGAAAACTGCCACTGGCACCAGGTTGACCCTTGGTTTGGCCACAGCCAAAGTCTAATGATGGTGGGGGCTATCCCACAGTGTTTGGCTGTGTATGTCAATGTGCTTTGTACAACGGTCGCCTTCGTTTCTCATCTTGCACACTATAGGACAATGAAGTTCCTGAAATTACCCGAAGTCGTGGCCCAGGTCCTACCCAGGTGGACGGAGCTCCAGTTATGACCGGAACACCAGTCGGGACCCTGGAGAGGCCCCCTAGGGTGCCTCCTCGAGCTGCTTCACAAAGGTAACATGGAAGTCCGCATGACTTCTTCACACTCTCTTAATTGTAAGGGAAAGAAGGATTTAGGAACATCCAAAGCAACCAATGAGCAAGGACACAGCCAAAGGAAATACCTGTAGTTAGCATTCTTCAACGTGGTCTCTTCAGTAGAAAGCGATACTTTATTATGTCACAAATACCAATACACCATGACTTTTTGTTTGCTTGGTTTTGCCCTTGATTTTAAAACAATATTTATTTATATAGTTTTAAATCACGTGTAGATATGTGCATCTGCACGTGGGTATGTGCAGGCGAGTCTAAATGTCTGCAGAAGCCAGAGTCCTTGGGTCCTCTGGAGCTGGAGTTACAGATAGTTGTGAACCACTTGATGTGGGTGCTGGGGACCAAACACAGATCCTTTGGAAGAGCAGCAGATGTTCCTACCTACTAAACTATCTCTCCAGCCTCCAGCTCTTAATTTTTTCTTGAGATAGCTTTTCACTATATCGTCCAGGCTGGCTTCTAACTCCCAATCCTCCTGCCCGAGCCTCTTGAAAGTTAGAATTACAGGCATGAGCCACCAAGCCCAGCTTAGCTGCTCCCACTTTAAATAACATTTAAGTTTGTAAGTGGAGGGCCTTCATATGACTGCCAGCATTTAAAATAATTTTTAGATATCTGTTCTGATCTTTCCATCGTTCTGTATGCACGTGTCCATGAATGTGCCGCACCACATGTGTGCAGATGCCTGTAGAGGCCGGAGGACGACATTGTTTCCCCGAAACTGGGCCTTCAGGCAGTGTGAGCCCCTCAGTGTGAGTGCTCAGAACCAAATTTGAGTCCCCTGGCCAAATAGCAAGTGCTCTGAATTGCATAGCCATCTATCTCCAGCTCCTAAAACAAATTTTAACTTTTTTTCTAAAAAAATGATTTGTTTGTTTGTTTGTTTATATGTAAGTACACTGTAGCTGTCTTCAGACACCCCAGAAGAGGGCGTCAGATCTCATTACGGATGGTTGTGAGCCACTATGTGGTTGCTGGGATTTGAACTCAGGACCTTCGGAAGAGCAGTCAGTGCTCTTAACTACTGAGCCATCTCTCTAGCCCCAAACTTTAACTTTTTTTTTGTATGTGTGTATGTATGTGCATATTTGTGTGAAGGTCTTTTTCACTGAACCTAGAGCTCTTAGCCATTGGCTATGCTGGCCGGCCAGCAAGCACCCAGGAGCCTTCTGTTTGTAATCCTCCGCTGCTGGGATCACAGACCTGTGCTGCTGTGCCCTGGATCTTATGTGGGTGCCTGGGATCCAAACTCAGGTCCTAATGCTTGCATTGCAAACACTAACAAATGAGCCATCTCCCTAGTCCCCTTAATAATTGGTATCTGACTGGTTAGAGTTATGCTCATAGCATTGAATTCCTGGACTGTATGGTAGGTTCCGGGCTTCTTGGGAACAGGAGATAAAATTAGAAGTGAAGGCAAAAAACAAAACAAAACAAAACAAAACAAAAAAAACCCATCCTGGTCTGGGGGGTGAGCAAGGCTCTGGAGTGGTCCTGAGGTTAAGTGTCTCATAGGGTTATGTGTCCTGCTATCACCCATGGGCTTGGATGGTTTATTTAACATTTTCATGCCTTGGTATTCTTGTTTATAAAATGGAGTTACTATTTGAACTTCCTCATGGAGTAGTAATGACTGTGGCAGGAGATGAAGAACATTGAGGATATATTTGTACAGGGGAGGACTAGACACCTGGGGTTTTGAAGATGAGCCCAGGCTAGTGTGACTCACTTGCTGGGTCCTTACTTCCATCTGTGTTCAGTGGGTACAGGGGCCTCTAGAGGGACATTCTTTATGGTCTGTGGAGTAAAAGAAAGAGTGGCTCAAGCCGACTCATGGGGCCCGGCCTCTCCATTCCTCTCCATTTAGCCTTTGCTATTTACTGCTTTCCAGTCACTCCCAGTGACATTCCTATACTGACACCTGCTGCCCGAACATCTGAGAGCCCCAAGCCACGCAGCCATCTCAGGCCTGTTTCCCTGGTGCAGCCTAGGGGATGCACGTGAGGATATTCCCACTCCCAGAGGAATGCGTGCGATAACCCAAGCCTGTGCCCCGAGTTTGTATGATGTGGCTTGAAAGTTACTGTGTATTCGGTGGGGGTGGGGCTTTGCAGGAGCGATTACGGTAATACATGCTGTTATTTAATGACTGCTTACTATGGGGACGGTATTCAAGTCAAACTCGTTCAGTGCATGACTTACTTAATGTTCTCCAAAGCCTACTTACGATTATCACCTCTCGCAGGTGTGGGAAATAGGTGGAGAGATACTCTGATTGACAGATTTGGTCTTCTAGTCATTATATTGCATGCAGCAAAGAACGTCTAGGTATTAGAGAGGAGATCCAAGATCCCAGACTTTATTTCTGAAGGTTGAGGAGTCTGGAGTCACTTGTCTTAATTGTACCAAGACAGGAGGTACAATTTTGACCTTGAAAAATCTTGAAAATGTAGCTGTAGGCTCATGTAGGGTTTTGTTATTGCTGTTGATGTCATTGTCATTGTTGTCAATGGAAAACGAAAGGAGAGGATCAGGAAAACAACTGCCAGAAATTAAAAGATTAGAAACTAGGACACATTGAACTGCGTGAACGTCTTTTTCACTGAACTGACTGCTCAGCCATTGGCTATGTCGGCTGGCTAGCAAGCACCCAGGAGCCTTCTGTTTGCCTCTGCGGCTGGGATTATAGCCCCGGTTGCCTGCCGTGCCCTGGATTTTATATGGCTTTAACTGTGTGAGAAGAGACGGGAGACGGATTGTCTGGGGAGCTGGGAAGCAGGTTGTGATAAGGAGAACAAAGAACTAAAGCACATTGCTAAAAAAAAATTGGTGTTTGTGGAGTCCTGTAATTAACGGAACTAGAGGCCCGTGTGCGTTTCGGTTTGAAAAGGATCTGCAAGTATGAGCTTGCACTGTCAGGGTGTGTGCAGGTTTCGGGATAAAAGGAAGCAGTCTTTGAGCAGAGAATAAGGTGGGCTCCTCTCTGACCATCTTGAATGGCAGATCTGCTGGTAGACACAAGGGAGGCTGGCTACATGTCCCCAGCTCCCTCCACTCTGGGAACCTATAATCCTGTGTTCTCCTCAACTTTCTCCTCTTTCTGGTGAAACCTCAGTCCCACATGACCTAAGCTTTGGCCCGTTCCTCTCCTTGTTCCACATGCCGTCCTCAGGGCCACAACTGCAGCCAACAGATGGCCTGGTGCCTCTGTCTCCATCTCTACCATCTACTTCCTGCCATTGGCTGGGGACCTGAACTCACAAGCCCCATGGTATCTCACACACAGAGTATAAAAGGATTGAGCTTACCAAGCTGGCTACCTTCCCCCTCTCTACCCCAAGCCACTTCCTCATGAGCTCCCAAGCCTGGGGCCAAGATACCCTCCCCTCCCAGCTCCCACGTCCAGTGTCTACCCAGGCATCATCCCTTTCAGCGACCATCTTCCCACCTGCTAGTGTCTGGTTCATCCTTGAGGCCCCCCACATACTTCCCTGTCCCCCGTGGGTCCCTCCTCCACACCGTAGTCAATGGCACTTTCAAGAACAGAAGCAGCTGATGACGTCATTTCCTGTGAGAACCTCAGAATTGGATTCTGTGTATTTTAGTGTGCCTTGGCCCTGTCCAGCCACAAGTCATATCATTCTCCTGTGCTCATGTCTGTCCCATGGAAATGTATTGTTTCTCCAGGACAATCTCTCCCATCCCCTGGAGGGTTCTCTTTCTACTCCCTTCCATTTTGTGTATATCCTTTAGACTTGGTCTTAAGCATCCCTCCTCCAGGACGCCTTCCTGATAGAGCCACACTGAGTGTGACACTTTGTTTCAGGCGTTCTAGTCTGTTACAGATCCCCTATTACAAACACTATCACCATTCCTCTTCTCAAGTGGATCTTGAAGGCTGAGAGAACAGAAATTGTGTGTGTGTGTCCCTGTGAGGATAACCTCAGGGGTCTCCGTTTTGTTTCTGTTCCTTTTTAGTTTTACATAAGTATTTCTTTGGCCTGGTACTTGCAGAGTAGGCTAGGATGACTGGCCAGCAAGTCACAGGGGGGTCCTCTGCCTCTCCCTCCCCAGTGCTTTGATCACAAGAACCACATCATGATGTGCCCAGGTTTTTACATGGGATTCAACTCAGATTCTCGTGCTTGCATGACAAGTGCTAAATCAAATAGTCTGTCTCCTAAACATAGAAATTGCTTTTGAATGATTTTTTTTATTCTCCCCAATGTCTGGTATAGTAACAGACACAAATTGGGAACTTAATAAATATGTATTATGAAAATAGAGTGGTTGTGCTTGCAGAATTAGCCATCAAGCCAGATGTGGTGTCTTTAAATCTCAGCACTCTGGAGGCTGAGGTAGGAGGATTGCCAAGATTTTGAGGTCAGCCAGGTCTATACCATAAGAGGCTGTTTCAAAACAAAACAGTTCACGTCTAGGGAACTGGAATGTTATATTAGATGGTGTGTACATGAAGGCATACCAGCTAAAACCTCGCTTTCAAAGAACACTGTCGATATCAGAGTTGCTGGGTTCTTGAACCAAACTTATCACCGGTGAAAACTCACTGGATTAAGAGTGGTCAGTGTCTTCAGCTTCTCAGCATCTGAGAAGGCACTCTCTGTGCAGACCACTCCAAGTTTGGACCTAATATCCTTTTGCTTTCCTGTTGTCATAAACCCATTTCCCTGAGACAGGGCTTCTGATCTTTTGCTGGAGATGGCCATCAGAGTGAAACTAAATTGATGTCATGACAGCAAGTTGAGAGAGAGGACCAGAGGGCACAGGATCTGTCTCATAGAGGAAGGCAGACTGTAAGATTCATAAGGAAAGGTCTCAGACTAGACTATTTATCCTCAGAGTGAGATTTCTAGCTTACCTTTCTGAGTCCCTACTCTGGACCAGGTGCAGTGCAGCTAATGAATTTCCATGTCACCTCTAAGCACCCACATACCTTGATTGAGTAGATGAGAAAACATGGTCATCAAAGTTGAGCTTACACACACACACACACACACACACACACAGAGAGAGAGAGACAGAGACAGAGAGAGACAGAGAGAGAGAAAAGAGAGACAGAGACAGGGAGCTGAGAGGAGAGGAAAGAGAGAAAGAGGGGAGAAGAGAGAGAGAGGAAAGAAAGAAGAGAGAGACAGAGACAGAGAGAGGAGAGAGACAAAATGAGACACAGAGAGAGATGGAAGAGAGGGAGGAGAGACAGAGAGGGAGAGAGAGAGAGAGAGAGAGAGAGAGAGAGAGAGAGAGAGAGAGAGAGAGAGAGAGAGAGAAAGAGAGAATTATGTATGTAAACATTCGTGCTTAGATGCGCCTTAAAGTCTGAATTTTGTCTGTCACACAGGATGGTTTCCTGGTTTTGTACAGTCTGTGTCCTGTGCATAGGCTCACAGTATCTTGATGGCCAGATCATGGCTCCTGTTACCTGCCGCTTGCCACACACAGGAGTGTGAATTGTGGACAAATGTTTGCAGAAAGGAAGGAGTGGCCTAAGCTTGCTTAGGAGGGGTAGCCTGACCCATACATAGTTCTTAGGGCAGGAGACTGGAAGAGAGACGAAGGACATCATTCCTTTGTTTTCCCTGGGAAAAGCCCAGCAAGTGAGTGACCAACACGCAAAGCCCTCCCCTCCTGTGGACATCTGCGGTTATTCTTTGCCATGTCTGACTCCCTCTCTTGTTCCCAGGCTACAGCCTCTTCTTTCCCAACTCTTGTCTTTTCCTTGACCTGTTCAAAAGCACTGCGTGGGAGGCATTTAGCAAATATTTACTCACAGATTAATTCAATCCTGGTCTATGCAGCTCCAGGGTTACACAGTTCAATTATGGCAACCAACAAAGCTCTCTTTCTGAATGTTATTGATTTGCTTCCTGGAGACTAAATATTGGTTTTACAGCACACACGTGGAAATACTCTCTGTAATCATTGGGCCGATCTGTAAATAGACCCACCCTGGTCTACCTGGGGTGTCACTTAGGACTTTACAAAAATCCACTCAGAAGAACATGACAAGGGACTTTTAGGTGGACAGCACACAGTTGGGATGCCGATGATCCACAAGGAAGTGGGAAGCAGGCACTGGAGTTCTCTGTCCCTCTTTGAACCGATCTCACTATGACAGTGAGTCTTCACAGCTGCCTGTTGGAATTGCTGGCTTTTACCATCTAGGTTCCATTGTTATTTAGATATGACAAGGTCAACAGAACAGGAGATAGCTGCTATTGAGAAGATAGTGTGCTGGATTCATGGTTCTCCAGAGCAGGGGGAAGGGGGCACCACACAGCAAGGGTTCATACTGAGATGTGTGCATGTAGGTCAGGAGGCAGAGGGGACAGAGGTCAGAAGTGGGCATGGGCTTTTTATTGTGGTTCCCATGAGAAACAGTAAGGCAGGGGCAAATAGACCTAGGATCATTAGTTTGGATGACTGCAGTAGGTGCTAAGGCAGTGGGGCTATCTGTTTGTCTGCTGCCTGACCTTGGGTGAGAAGGGCAAGTTGATAATGGTCACAAGGAGGCCATTGGGGCTTTAGCTAACTGTGAGAAATGCAGTCTCTCTGAGGTCAACAAGACCCAAGGGTGATAAAGCAACAGAAAATGAAAGGCATAGTTAATTCAAGGGTTTTGTGACTGGGATACTGTAGAAAGGTCTTATACTGAGCTCAAGGGTGTGATGAACAAAGGTTGTCATAGTTTGGGTTTTACTGTGGTGGGCAGACACCATGACCAAGGCAACTCTTATAAAGGATATTTAATTGGGGCTGGCTTGCAAGTTCATAGATTCAGTCCAGTATCATCAAGGCAGGAAACATGGCTGTGTCCAGGCAGGCATGGTGCTGGAGGAGGTGAAAGTTCTACAACTTCATTCAGTGGAAGCCAGGAGCAGACTGGCTCCCATGTGGCTAGGAGGAGAGTCTCATTGCACACCCCCACAGTACCATACTTCCTCCAACAAGACCACACTTCCTCCAACAAAGCCACGCCTCCTAATAGTGCCATTCCCTGGGGCAAGCATATTCAAACCACCACAGGGGTGGAGCCTGAGAATTGTCATTTGTCACTATCTCCACTGGTGGCTTGACTCCTTGACAAAGGACAATGTCTTTTACATATCACTTCAAATTAGCCACTGGTTGTGGATACCCAAGAACTCTGATTCGGTTAGTTAGTTAGTTAGTTTGTTTGTTTTTATAAAGTTGCTTTATTTTTTGTTGCAGGCCTCTAACCCGGGAGTCCTTCCATCCTCCTCCACCAGTTCCACCCAGAGGTCGCTGAATCCACCTCCTAGATCCAGCCCACTTCAGGACTTATAAGACTAGTAATTCTCAGCCTGTTGATGAAGTCTTCATATTGAGTTTCCTGCATAACTATGGACCTTGAGAGCCACTGTCACTGGTGATGGTGTAGCCCTGCTGGTTTGGGTGATCCTTGAAGGCATTATTAAGGCATGATGAAACCTGAGATGAAAGCGACTTTGTTCAACCTCACCAAATATGTTGGTTCACATTCTTGTTTGCCAAAAGGATGAAGATACTTACCTCTCGTATCCTATAGCAGGAGCCTACCAGGATTGATGGGCATGTGCTCAACAAGTGAGCATTCTGTGTAAAATGTCCATCAGTCCGTATAGACCTGCTAGTGCAGCCTAATTTCTGGAAGTGATTATAGCCCTTCCAGCAGAGGTAAGAAGGGACCTAACTTTGAAGTAGTTCTTCACATTTCTATGTTTGTCCTGGGCTGGTCACATACAACAAACTGAAAACCATCTTAGAAAGGGGTTAAGCCAGACTCCTGTTCCACGGTGGCATTTGGGGTCCCCCAGAAGTGTGGAACAGGTGGTTGTGTCATCACCCTCTTTCTCTTGAGTGTGCACGCGTGTGGTGGGCATGTGCAGGTATATGTCTGTATGTATGTCTGTGGGCATATGTATGCACCTCTGTGTGGAGACTAGAAGCATTGTTGGAAGTCTCTATCACTCTCCCTCTGTTCACTGAGGCAGAGCCAGCCTCTCGACTGAACCCCTTGAGATTACTGGTACAGTTTGTCTAGCTTGCTCCAGGGATCTCCTGGCTCCACTCTCCCGGTGCTGAAATTATAGGCAGGTTGCCATGGGCCCTTGACATCTGTGGGTACTGGGGATCTGAATACTGGTCCTCATGCTTGGACAGCAAGCACTTTATCTACTGATCCATCTCCCCAGCCCCTGTCAGCACACTTTGTGTCTCTAAGAAATCCAATCCTTGCACGTCTCTCTCTCTCTTAAGAATTCTCCAAATGTAGAAATATAGCCATACCTCACTGCCTACCTTCCAGACATTTCCCTTTTCCGTATCACCCAGGCATGGGACTATCAGCTGCCACCTTCAGTTTGGGCTTTTGTATCTCAGTATGCTGTCCAACTGGCTGTGTTCCAGGGAACCACTGAAAATGATCAGACCCAGAATATAAACTATGGTCTCTATATGTCTTAGTTCTGGCCATAAAGAAGAAGGACCCTTGATTTTTTTTTCCTCTCCCCTGAGGAGCCTGAAGAGGTAGAAGAAATAAGCTAAAATATTTTCTCCCAGTAACAATACTACTGTTACTTCATACTGTTACAATCAAGCCTGATAAATCTGTTTAGAGAGTACAGAACTGTAGCTATGTTATGAATTTTGAGTTTCTATTATATAAATCTACCTTCAAATCATAGATCCTTAATTTTACCTATGTATACAGTAAAGTTATCAAAAGAGCTCCTTTTAAAACACAAGTAATATGGTTGTTTCTCATGAAACCTCTGTTCAATCCCATATAGATATATATTATTATTGATCTGTTCAAGTGTGTTCTTATTGGGTTCTTTTCTCATAATTAAAAGTTCTCCTTTAATCTCATTCCACTGTCCAACGCTTCCTGAGTTTAACTTCTGGGGGACTCTTGAATTGTTGTATAAAACACACGTTGATCATGTCCACCATGGGAGAGTATTTTCACAAAGTATCTCACAGAGAACCTGAAACATGGTAACCATTCTGCAAGTGTCCCTTAACCTTCCTTCCTGTCACTGGTTTGGGAGAAGTAAGAGAATATCACATAAAACAAAGATGACATCAGTGTGGTTGTCCTGTTCTTTATCATCCCCATTTTGAGGATTTTGATAAAAGATTTGTATCTCATTATCTTAAGCCCACTTTGGATACCAAACTTAGGCTCATGTACATATTCTGGTGAACAAATTTGATAACAGCATGGCTGTTTGTGCAATGTTTGGATATATTATTGCATTTTATTCTTGTATTAAAATAAATAGAAAACAAAATCAAAAGTGCTTTTTGAGGAGCCTGGGTCTGATGAACATGATGCTCTCGAGGTATGGAGAACTGATCATATTCAGGAGTGGGCAGTCTTAAGTTCTGAGGAGATATTTCCCAAACCAGCAAGCTGTTTGAGATTGGTTCTAATGCTTTGATTCAATCGGGAATCTGAATGCCCAAATGCTAAAGGTCCTTGTCCCCAATTGTTTTTTGATCAATCAATAAAGATACCAACAGCCAATGACTGGGCATGGGGCGGGACACTTAGAGTTGCTCAGTCTAGCATGAGAGAGGAACCAGAGAGATTCACGGAGAGATTGATGATGACTCTGGGAAGAAGAATGGAACACAGTAGCGGCAGGAGATAAAGCCAAGCAGCCATGTGAGATTTCAGGTAAGTGGCCACTGGCCCCTTCCCTGATTGGACATGGGTAGCAGGGGAAGGTTTAGGAGTGCCCAGCCTTTGAGGTAGCCAAGTTATTTAAAAATAAGCTAGTGTGTGTGTCTTTCATTTGAGGATCCAAACATAGTTCCTGGGGGCGGGGGTATGTGTGCACATGTGCGATCCTCTATCAGCCAAAGTGGTGTAGTCATAGCTCCTGCTACAGCAAGTTGGTTAGTTGTGTGAGAAGGAGGAGGAGAAGGAAGGGAGGAGGAGGAGAAGGAGGAGGAGGAAAAAGGAGGAGGAAGAGGGGGAGGAAGAAGGTGTTATCAAAGTTTGTTTTTAATTGTTAGAATGAATTCTAATTATCTAGAAAGTGAACCACACCCAAAGCACACATTTATTCATCCTTTACATACACAACAAATTTACCCACACTTCTAGGAATGCGTTATATAAGATAAAACCATGTATGTTTTTTAATACAATGAGGACCAGAAGGTAAAATAAACAGGTAGGTAAAGATGGTCTCCAGATCTTCTCTGGCACATTGACGATAGCTTTTCCACCCCCTTCCTTCCTCCAGATTTTATCAGGGAGCTCCACAGAAAGAAAAGCAATAGTCACATTCCTGGCAGCCTCCATTAATGCAGTCAGCCAGAACTTTTCCTTCATCCTATGTTCACTTCGAGGCACAGACCACCAACTACTTAAGTAACAAGGCACAAAGACTGAGAGACCTAATATGAATGCGAAGTTGATATTCCAAGCAAATAACTTAAATCAGAACCCATAAATAAATTAACGGGTTCTGATGACTCTTCATGCTTTGCTGTAGCCACACAATGAATATGCATCTAGACCATGCTAAGGACTGATCTGACAAATCAGCAGATAGTTACTCTCCCGATACTTTGTTATTAAAACCAAACAAAAGCAAAGGGTAGCCTAGGCAGTCCAGTAACAGCCCTATAGCTGTTACTATATGCTATTACATATAGTAACATATGTATATGTTATTTCTTTCCCACATACTCCAAGGAAGCAAGTGGGTATCCTGTGCAACACCTTCAGGGAACAGTGTGTGAGTTCCACCTGCTTGGTGGAGAAAATATTAGTAATAGATTTGTTTTGGAGAAAGACAAGTGATTACATCTAAAACTGGAGGAATCCGACTATTAAATATTTGCTTTGGGTGCATATGTAAATTGTCTTTTGGTTTCCAAGCAAGTTATTAAGAATGTAAAATAGTTTTCATTCATTCCTGCTGGCCAGACAAGAGGCTTCCCAGGGTAGTGAGAGGGTGAGTGGGAGGGTAAAAGACGGATTTAGAATTCTCAGACGCAACTTGGAATTCATTTTCTCATAGAGAAAGAAAGGTTCCCAGGCTAGCCTGCCAAAGCTCATTTCATCCACAGAATGGAAGACAGTTTTATTTTTCTGTACCAGAAGAGTCAGCGTGGTGTTAGGACAAGAACCTCTGTTGGGCAGGCAGGAAGCTCTGCTTTTATTTCAGTCAGCTGCCCACTGCATGAGCTCACATCGAGACGTCAGGGCTGCGAGCTTGATCACCTCAGAAACACACAGCTGTGCACTTGGTAGTTCTCCAGGCAGCTCCAAGTCTGAAAGACCAAGGCAGGGAACCCCTTCTGAAGGAGCACCGGAGTCATCACCACCTAAGTAGCTAGGATCTTTGTGTTGGGTGGGATGGGTGAGGAGAAGGAGAGGGCAAGGAGAAGGGATCAAGCCCAAGGCCTTACTTTCCTCATGTTGAGCAAGTGCCCTACAATTGTGCAACCTCCAGCCCCACAGCTTTATTATGTGGAAGCTGCTGTTTCTTGCCTTTAATCATTATAATAGGTTAATTAATTAAAAGGAAATAAAACAACTGGGGGAAGGCAGAGTGTGGTGTTGAGTCTCTACAATCCAAGTAGAGGCAGGACGATATGAGTTTGAGACCAGTCTGGGCTACATAGTGACCGATCTCAAGATTAACCTGAATTACATTGAGACTCTACCTTGAAGAACTCAAACCAAACAAAAACGGACAACAAAAGACCAATGACACTGAGTCAGATACAATGAAATGTGAACCACAATGAAGTTAATGGCCTTGATTGCTCTGAAGTCCCCAAACTAAAGTTTTTCTTCATTTGTGTGTCATGAGAAGGAGAGGGGGTGGGCAGAGATCTGTCCCTCAGCACAGTTGTGGAGGCCAGAGGACAATTTGTAGGAGGGAGTTCCCTTCTTCAGCCATGCAGTTCCCAGAAACCAAACTCAGGTTATGAGGATGAAGGCACCTTGGCCCTCTAAGTCATCTTGCCTGCCCATATAACTGAATGTTTTGACTGATAGCTTCCTAAAGAACCTAAAGCACTAATAAATTTCTAGAACAGTTCAGCTAGAACAGGAAAAGTAGTGTTGGAAAGATGCAGCTACTCTCCCCTCATCTTCCTGAAGTGACTGCCAAGACAAATACAAAGAAGAGGAAGGAACAGAAGTTCAAGGTGCCAGAGGCAATGTGCCTGTAAGTCCCAGGATTTCCAGGCCAGTCTGGGCTATATTGTAAGACCTTGTGTCAGCAATATAAAAACAAGTAACAAACACCCCAGTTATCAAAGACTGGTCCTGTAGATCAGTGATAGAGCAGTTGCCTAGCACGCCCAAGTCTGGGTTCAACTCCAACACCACCAAAGATAGATACACACACACACACACACACAAACACACACACACTGTGTGTACATGTATATGATTGATTATAAATATATGATTGAACATATATATACACACACGTATATGTGTGTGCATGTATATGATTGACTATAAATACATATATGATTGAATGAATTGGTGTTTTGAGACAGAGTTTCACTATGTAGCCATAGCTAGCCTGGAACACATTCTGAGTTCATAGTGGAGGCTCATCTCTGGATGTTGGTAGACAAGCCTGTGCCAACAAACTGTCTTGAAAAGATAGTGTCTTTCCAAGAAAAGTGTATCTGAGAATGGAATCCAGAAGATACATTGTCATTTGTACCCTAAGGCTTGGATGATCACATTTATCCAGAAGAAATAAAAGTCAGAATTTGTGGTTTTTCTTACTTATTTTATGGGTCCTCAGTTCTTTAAACATAATTGGATCCTAGTAAAAGTGTTACAGAAAGAGGCTGTACTGTCATGGGGTGGTGGACTCTTGTCACTTGTACTTCTGCCCTCCCCATGTCAGGGAATGAAGTTAATCTGGAAGAAATCGATAAAATAACACATTTATAAGACATTTATGATTCTTACTCCCTGCTTTGGCAAAACACCTTTCCTCCTCCTCCTCCTCCTCCTCTTCCTCCTCCTCCTCCTCCTCTTCTTTCTTCTTCTTCTTCTTTATTCTTCTTCATTATTTTCTTGAGGTGCTAGGGATGAAACCCAGAACTTTGTGTATGGTAGGTATTCATTATGAGTTTGAAGCCAGCCTGGGCTACATAGTGATCTCAAGATTAGCCTGAATTATATTGAGCTAGGTAATTGCTCTACCATGTCCTAGCCCCAGTTCTAATTTTGATGGTACTCCCTGAGCTTTGGTTCAGCCTGGAGATTATCAAATTTCAAGGAACTTGAAGCCACACTTGTTTTTCTCTAATTGGTCCCTCTCTCCCAGTCCTTTCTACATCAGTCCTTACCATAGTTCGATTGACTGACGCCATACCAGAGAAAATGCTCAATAGAATTGTTGAATTGATGACCTTACATGTCCTTTCCTCTGCAAAATGTTCCCAAATTCTCCACTGAAATGGGGTGTCTCCTTCTCTTACTGCCCATTCCTGTTACGGCTTGGGGAACACTTAAATGATCCGTCACACTGTGCATTTTTTGTTTTGTTTGTTTTAATATGTCCTGCCTATTCATTAATGTAAGGGTTCCTAATTTTACTCTATTCTTTAATTTAGTTTTTTACTTATTCACATTAAATCTTGCTCACTGCCCCCCTCCTGGTCACCCCCTTCCACAATCTTTCCCCCAACTCCCCATCCCCTTCTCCTCTGAGCAGGTGCACCCCCTTCCCCCATTTTCCCACCCTGGCACTTCAAGTCTCTGCAAGGCTAGAGGCTTCCTCTCCCACTGAGGTCAGACAAGGCAGCCCAGCTAGAAGACCCTATCCCATGTACAGGCAACAGCTTTTGGGACAAGGGTTCCTAATTTTAAATTTACCCTCGCCAAATGAATACTTTTTTTTTCTGTGTCCTTTCCACCTCTGAGCATTTGCCAGTCTAGTGCTCCCCGTAAAACCTAGCAACAGTGTATACCTCAAATCTGTGGGCTGGTGATGATGGATAGTTAAGAAACTACTCATCCTTCTCAATGTGGTATTCATGCTGCTTGCTCTTCTACCATCCTTCATTGCTTCATTCAAAGGCAGTGATCATTCATTCATGGAGCGTTTGCTGAGCCTCCACTATGAGCCAGTCACCATGCTAGGTGCTCTGGAGGATGTACAAAGATGAATCGGATTCCCTCCTCTGATTTTTGTAGCAGTTACCGATATAGGATCCACATCATGTACTGCCTTGAGATGTCTCTTATACTAGCTGGAATTTGCCTTTTCCCTTGTTAACGTCTTTATCCAGCAGACAGTTGTTGAGTGCCTATGGGACAAGCACAACCTGGTAGCAGAGACAAATAATAAGCAAATGATAGTTCCTGCCATCAAGGAAGGTCAAACTGCAACACAAAAGAGGAACTGGGATCGGGTAGCAAGTAGGACGTAACATGCCAGGTGCTATGGGAATCCCAAAGAAAGGATGCTCTATTGCCCAAGGACGTGATGCAAGTTCTCACTGAAGATGGGTGGCCTTGGAAGGACAGAATTAAAGAGGGGAGTTGAAGCAGGGCATTGTAGATGAAGAGAACACCATGAGCAAAGGCTTAGTGCTGGCTTAGTCATGTGGCAGAATGCTTGCCTAACATAAAGATGGCCGTAGGGATCCATTCTTAGCCCTGCACAGTCACAGAGGTGCAAGGAACATGATGCATATTTGACACATATGAATGAAGGCAACACAGGAAAATGTTCTAGTTTGCTTTCTGCTGCTGTGTTAAACACCATGAACAACTTTGGGAGGAATGAGTTTATTTGGCTTACATTTTCAAGTCTCAGTCCATCACTGTGGGAAGTCAGCGCAAGTCAAGCAGGAGCCTGGAGGCAAGTGCTAGCTTGTTCCCTATGGCTTGCTCCACCTGCTTTTTAATACAACCCAGGACCATGGATAGCACTTCCACAATGTCGGGTCCTCCTGCATCAACCAGGATCAAAGGGAAAAAATGTACTACAGACATGCCCAAAAGCCAATCTGATGGAGGCAATTTCTTAATTGAGGGTTCCTCTTTCCAAGTGTTTCTAGTTTGTGTCAAGTTGACAAACAACTCCCCCAAAACAAAACAAAAAAGCAAACCTTAACTTGTACAGTAAAGTTGGCTCTCATTGTGCAGGCGTGGTCATTGTAGTGGTTTGAATAAGAATGGTCCCCACTGCCTCGTATATTTAAACATTTGGTCACCAGGGAGTGAGGCTCTTTGAAAGGATTACAAGGGTTAGGAGGTATGGCTTTGTTGGGGGAAGTATGTCTGGGGGGGGGGAGCTCTGAGGCTTCAAAAGTCTCTGCCAGACCCAGTCTCATTTTCTCCGCTTGAAGCTCATGTGTAGCTCTCAGCTACTGATCCCGTGCCAGACTTGCCGCAATGCTCCCTGTCATGGACTGGCCCTCTGAAACTGTAAGCCAATCCTCCAAACCCCAGTTAAAGGCTTTATTTTATAAGAGTTGCCTTGGTCACGACATCTGCCTTCACAGCAATAGAATTGTGATTACGTTACAGACTAAGGAAGCTGGACTGTATTCATTAGCAAAGGCATCATCTTTAACTTCATTATGCATGTAGCACACACTTATAAGAAACGTCCAAACAGGGCTGGAGATATGATATGACTCAGTAAAATTGCTTGTGTAAGGATTTAGGTTCAGATCCCGAGAATCCACATAAAGTGGGGCGTGGAGACAGGAGGATACCCAGGTCTTGCTGGCCAGCCCGGCTAGCAAAATACTTGAACTTCTTCGGGACTGAAGAGATGGCTCAGTGGTTAAGAGCACTGACTGCTCTTCCAGAGGTCCTGAGTTCAAATCCCAGCAACCACACGGTGGCTCATAACCATCTGCAATGTGATCTGATGCCCTCTTCTGGTGTGTCTGAAGACAGCTACAGTGTACTCATATACATAAAATAAATAAATAAATCTTAAAAAAATACTTGAACTTCAGCTTCAGTGAGAGACATTGTCTCAAAAAATATGTGGACAGTGATTGGGGAGGACATCTGTGTGTCAACATCACACACACACACACACACACACACACACACACGAGCACGCACTGGCACACTTATACGTAACATACACATACACAAACTTCCAAAGCGGTGTATACAAATTTTGATGTATTTTCTGTAATATAT
This sequence comes from Tokudaia tokunoshimensis, assembly GCA_036184795.1. Classification (NCBI taxonomy): domain Eukaryota; kingdom Metazoa; phylum Chordata; class Mammalia; order Rodentia; family Muridae; genus Tokudaia; species Tokudaia tokunoshimensis. The sequence continues at coordinate 159,564,172 of BTHU01000001.1, read as the reverse complement.
AAATCTCAAAACAAAATTTTAGTATCATAAGGATAGATTTTCTGTTTGATATTCTGGAATCTAGTCCTCTGGAGGTCTCCCTCTATCATTTCTGATCCAAATACCTCTGGAAGATGTTCAGAGCCAGTAACCAGAAAAACCTTCATTTTGATCTCTCTCCCAGAGGAATAATACAGCCACAAAACTCAACATCACACCCATTATCAAAATCTAAACAAATAAAATAAGCTAAGATCCTGTATGAGCCTCTACTTAGGCATTTACTATATTGCCAAGCAGGAAAAGACCCCCAAAATTCCACGTGGGGTGCCAAATGTAGTGGGTAATAATTAATAAAGAGTTCTGCCCCGCCAGGCCTCTGCACCAGTCCTTCCAAGTATCTGGTAAAGCATGACTCTTAAACTTGGATAGTTAACCAAATATCTTTATGTATATAAAACTCCCAATTACATAATGACAATTTACAATGATAAAGTCTTATCCCAATTTTCTAACCTCTCCAAAACACCAGAAATATGTCTGAAGCCATCTGGATATTCACGTCTCTTTCTCTGCTCCCCTCGTCTGGTCCACCAAGCCCCTTCCCTCTCTCTTTCTCCCGGCCCCTCACTTCCCTTAGCTCCTCCTCCTCTCTCCCCTCCAATCACTGGCCTCTCACTGCCTCAATGTGAATGGATAGGAAATATCTTGCAACATTTGCACTCTTATACATAACACACACATACACAAACTTCCAAAGCAGTATATACAAATATTGAAGCAAATCACTCTAGTAATGGCTCCAGTATTAATCACTTAAGATTATTTTCTACAGGTAAACTAGCAAGTTACCATTTAAGATGGAAGCAAACTTTTCCATTTTTAAGTACTTCTGGGATATTATTTCATGCCAGTGAGAGCACATCTAATCCACCTTTTAGAGAGCTGTATGGTTAGTAATACCTTTGCAGTTAAAAAACTAAAGAAACAAACCCGGTATAGTCTTTCAGCAAGTGACCCAACCTGTGCTCCTGTTACTTTTCTGTAATATGAACACACTAAAGGTACCTGTCACATGTTATCTGTGTTAGTATCAGAATGCCTGGCAGATGAAATCATTACTATACCACTCCACTATACATATTCACTATATGTCAAAGTGTGTTTTGGACAAAATGATATAATTTGATTTCTTTGTAGGAAATCATGCTGGCACGCCTTGGGAATGAACAGGGAAGGAAGATTGGTAGTGGGGTCTTCTTCATACTTCTGCATAGTATGGTGGTATAGAATATTGGCTGTGAGGTATTACACGACCAAATACTAAAATCTGCCTGATACTGATAGACGATCTTCCTCTAAGTCCCACATTTAGAGGAGTGTTCTTCTGATCATTTCTGAGTCCATAGTACGTTTTGTTTTGAGATGGGGCCTTGCTAGTAGCCTGGCTGAGCCTGGTACTGGGCCTGTAGATAAGGTTGGCTCCAATCTTTCTGCAATTCCGCCTCTGCCTCCAGGTATTACATGTAATACCAGGCTGGGATTACATACCTGCACCACTATGACCCTATTTCTTTTGTTTTGTTGTTTTCTGCTTTTCTTGTTTTGTTTCACACTGTAACCCAAGCAAGTATGCAATATGCAACAATCAGTCCAGCTTCCCAAGTGCTCGGGGTTGCAAGAGTAAGATACCAAATTTAGCTTCTTACTACTACTGGCTTAGGTACAGAATATAAGATCAAGTGATTGGAGCTATGAGGAGCTTCCATTCCAGGATATGTTTATGATTGAGGTTGAGAGAAACAGTAGGTAGGCAAATGAATAAACAAGAATGTCAACTTAGCCCAAATCTCTTGATTGTACAGAAGTCTAATCTGTACTCAGTAATGTTTAAACACCCAACCCACCCTATCCAAGTTTAATAATCATCGTCTTTAAGAAGATTGCGGAGCCCGTGGTTCATTCCCTGGGTTAGATGAAAAGGGGTGTTTGCGCTGAGCCCCAAGGCCCCAGTAAGGCTACACGCACCATCTCGCAGCCACCGCGAGGTAGGCGCCGGAGCCGATGTCACGCCAGCCCGCCGGCAGCTGGCGGCGTCAGCTCTGACGCGCGAGGGCCCAGGCCGAGGCTGAGCGAGCAGCACGGCAGCGGCTCCGGAACCCTTCAACCCCGCGGACTGCGCGCGCCGGCGCCCCACGGCCGGCGACGGTTGCGGCCCCGCGTTGGGAGGACTTCCGGCGTGTGCCGGGGTGGCCGGATGACGTGGCTGAGTCAGAGGAAGAGGCTCGGAGGCCGGGGGGCGGGGGCGGCGCCGAGCGGGCGGTGACGGCGGCGGAGGCAGCGGCTGGGCCCGGGCCCCGTGCGTCTGTCCGTGCCCGGTGGATGTGAATCGGCGGCGGCGGCGGCGGAGGAGGAGTCGGTGGGCCGGCGCCCGGCCTGTCGGAGCGCGGAGGATGAGGCCGCTGCCGGGCGCTCCTGGCGTGGCGGCGGCCGCCGCGTTGTTGCTGCTGCTGCTGCCCCGGGCTCGGTCTGACGAGCACGAACACACGGTGAGGCGAAGCGAGCCGCGCGGCCCGCTCCCTCGCCTGCCGCCCCGCCAGGCCCGGCGTGGTCTGAAGGCCCGGGGGGCCCGGTGCAGCCCCGCGGCCGCCCGAGCGCTCCTTCCGGTCGGGCATGGCGGGGCCGGATCCGCGGGAGCTGGGGAGGAGGCATTTCCGAGCACTCGGGGCTGCCTGGGCCTTGCGCCCCGGCTCCGCCTCTCGGGGCTGGTGCCCTGGGGTCGGCCCGTAGCGGGCTCTGGACCCGGGAAACTGGACGTTGTGGGGCACAACACGGTGGAAGATGGATGCGTGGTGATCTAGACGCTTGCCAACCAGGAAATAGCCATCACTTCCCGGCGGGCTCCGGCCTCTTCCCACCCTTCTCCCTCTCGCCCGAACCGGATTTAAACCGCGGGGTGGGGACAGCTTTAGAGAAGCGGAGGTGTGATCGGTTTACACGTGGACACGTCCTTACTCTGCACGCACTCGGTCCCCAGGACTCCCTTGTAACTTTCTCTGCGCTCCGCGAGTCCCCAGAGGACGCCCTGTCCCGGTGGTGGATCCCTAACTGGGGCAGCTCTGACCAAGGGGCCCTTGAGTCACCCAGCCCCCAGGCCACACCCCCACTCACTTTTGCTTTTGGCCTGAAGTTGATTGGCGGTTTATTGTATCTTCACATCAAAGCTTGCCTATTAATGACTTTTGGAGTGACTTTCACCTAGAACTGTAACGCTGTGGATTATTATTATTATTATTATTATTATTATTATTATTATTGTTATTCAGAATGGTAGGCTCGGGGCAGCATGGAAAGTCAGATAAACTTAGAAGATTGCTTGACGAATCATTGTTTTTATGTTTTTATTTTTATTAGTAAGATTTTTGCCCGAGTAGTTGTGTATTTACTAAATCTGAAATATGTGGAGAACGTTTGGTTGTAGCTGATGGGTGACAAAATGAGAGCACTCTGCTTTAAGGAGCAGACTTTGGATTTGGTTTGTAGTGATCAAGACTTTGTTCTATGGCCTGGATTAGCCAATAAAAAACTCTAAACTAGGCTGTTTTACCTTCAGTCAGTGTCAGAATCTAATTGCATGTGTATGCGACTTTTTTGAGAGAAACATTGAATCGGTAACATGTTTTTCTGCGACACTTGTGATTTTTTTCACTTTAAGATAATTTTGGTTTCTTTTAAATTTCAACTAGTAGTTTAAATAGTATTTGCCAATTTTTTTTTAACACTTCAGTTTTCATGTAAAATCTGGAACTTGTTATTAGTTATAGTTCGACCATATAGACAGAAATTTATATTCTTTTAAAATATTCTACTTTATACTGCTACAAAGAGGGAAGACTTTGTTTATAATTGAATTAGCTGTAAGTGTACAAAACTGTAGCAGAATTCACAAGTTTTGTGCGAGGCAATTTCAATGAGAATTTTAAAGCTTATTTTATTTTTATTTTATGTGACAGTTTTGCCAGCATGAATGTAGTGTGGGTATCATGTATGTGCTGAGTGTCTCAGAGGCTAGAAGAGGGTGTGAAATCCCCTGGAACTAGAGTGACAGATGGCTGTAAGCCACCCAGGATGAATACAAGGAGCCATAGCTGGGTCTAACTGCTTGAGCCATCTCTCCAGCCCCCAATTCAATGAAATTTTGTTGCTAGGAGTGCCATATTTAGTTACTTCATTCGTTCATTCATTCATTCATTCAGTTCTGCAGATTGAACTCCGGCCCTTCTGTGTGGTATGTACATATTCCACCACTGAATGGAATGCTTCTTTCTTTGAAACAGGGTTTCCTCTGTGTATCCCTGACTGTCCTGGAACTTGCTCTGTAGACCAGACTGACCTCAAATTCAGACCTCAGACTGCCTCTGCCTCCTGAGTGCTGGATTCAAGGTGTGCCCTACCACATCCGGCTACACCTGGAATGTCTTAATTTTTATGCACATAAAATATTTGATAAAAGGATATCTCACCCCCCCGGCCCCCCTCCCCCACACACACTGGAGATGGAGTCCATGACTTCACAGATGCTGTGCAGGGCCATCCATATCTCTGCCCTCCACTCTTACCCAAAAAGGACGCTGTGTGAAGATAGGGCTCATGTACTGAGGCAGGAGAGTGGGTAGTCAATGCATGCGCATGTTGAACAGATCCTTTACTTCTTCTAAGTTTCTTCAAAATATTTCTTGAAACCTAGGTCTTTACCTTGGCCAGATCTAGTGCTCAATCAAGTGATTTTTTTTTCTTCTAAGAAGGCAGAAGTAGCCAGTGAAGGGAGAATGATACAGAAGGAAGAGACAAGTTGTCAAGGGAAGACTGCTGAGTGATGTTTAAAAAACACTTGTGGCATTGAGTTATTAATTAAAGAACAACTTTCAAAAGCTAAAGCTTGCCCTGTAGACCATTTTCTGCTAAGACATTACTGAAGGAATATTAATATGACTTGAAATAGTATGTGCCAGGTCCTGTTGTGTTTTCCGTATATTAACTCACATTAAATGTTTGTTGATAACAATGAGGGCCAGGGAAGTAGCTTGGTTGTGGTGTGCCTTCCTAACGTGCAAGGCTCCAGTTTTAAATCATAGCACCCTAAAATAAATAGTCCTGCCAGGGGGATGATGCACCCTAATAGACTGGGAAGCAGGCCTAGAGAGGTAGCCGTGTGTGAAGTTGCACCCAGTATGAATAGAGGTGGAATTTGACTCCAGACTTCTTCTAGTTAATAAGTCTTTTGAAAAAACAAGTTTTGTGCATGTTTTCAATTATGGGTTTGGTGTGTGTGCACATGTACTTATGGAGGTCAGAGCTTGGTAGGAAGTTTGTCCTCAGTTGCTCTCCGCCTTTGTTCATGAGAGGCCATCTTACTGGTCCTGAAGCTCACTCAGTAGCCTAGACTGGCTAGCCAGTAAGACTTCCTCTGGTTTCTAACGTGGATATTGGAGAGCTTTACCAACTGAGGTATCTTTGTAGGCCCACATTAGTGTCTTTAGACAGCTCAGCTTGTTTTCTTAAGAACAGAGCTATAAAACACTGGATGGAACTTTTTAAGTTCATGAGGAAATGTTTGGGTGAGTCTAGGTCCACATCCTGAGATGCTTGTACAAGCACTAAGAAGGCATAGGGCTCGGACACAATGGACAGGTGGCCGAGCAGTCATGCAAGACTACTTCCTTATTTCAGTGCCCACGTAGCCACCATCTTGAATTTATGAACAAAGGATCCTATCCTTTTCTTGCTTGCTACTTTTAAAATATTTTATTTGTAAAAATTTATTATTTATACACGTGTGTGCATTTGCTCTCGGAGGCCATAGGAGGGTGTTGGATCCCCAGGAACTGGAGTTACAGGTAGTGGTGAGCCACCCAGTGTGGGTGCTGGGAACCAAACGGCGGTCCTTGGGAAGAGCAACTAGTACTCAACCTGCTGAGCCGTCTCTCCAGCAGTTTTATTGTTGCTTTCTGGAGGATGGAGTCTCAGTATTGGCTAAACTGATCATGAATTCTTGGCTGGACTCAAGTGCTTCTCCTGCCTTGCCTTTCTGAATAGCTAGGGCTATTGTCATGCATCATTATCCCTGGTTAGATAGTTTTATTTTATAATAGGTTCCCCAAATTAGCTGGTGCTCAGAAGGAATGACTGTCCTGGAATCCTCTATAGGCCCCATACTCTCTTTTTTTTCTGTACCTACTTAACTAGGGTTTGGCTAATGGTAATTAGACCCATATAATATTCTTTAAACTTTTTTGGTTATACATGTATTTGTTTATTTTCTTCTGTGCTTTGGGCAAGTGAGTGTATGTGTTGCAGTGGGCATGTGGAAGCCAGAGGAAAACTTGTGGGAGATGGTTCTTTCCTTCTGCCATGTAGACTTGGGACTGAAATTCAGTTTGTCAGGCTTAGCAGCCGGTCCCTTTATCCATTGGGCTGGCCAGCCATCTTGTTGACACCCTTCTCCCACCCTCTGTATTCTTTATGTGCTTATTTATCCAAAGTTCTTCCAATATTCTTGGAAAAATGATGAGAAGGAAATGTGCTGTTGATTTCTGGAGAATCAGCTAATTTTAGTTTTTAAAGGTTGGACTGTGTAGATTATAGGACATACTGTTTGAAATTCAAATTAATGAATACTTCATTTTATCAAAGACAGTCTCATATTACATCACTGAAGGATCATAAAAAGATCTCTTTAAAGCCAGACATAATAGTACACACCTTTAATCCCAGCACTGGGAGACAGAGGCAGGTGGATCTCTTGTGAGTTCAGGCCAGCCAGGGCTACATAATGAGACCCTGTGGGGTTGAGGGAGGCTTTAAAGTAAGTGAAGAGGTCGAGGAAGATAGCTCAATGGATGTAAAGCACACGGCACTGTAGTGGGTTCTGCTTCTCAACATGATCAGGAGGTTGTGTCTTGTCATTTGTGTCCCTCCCCTTCCCTTCCCTGTTACCTATAGACCGTAACACTGTGCTTAGTCTTAGGAGAACATAGCTAGTGTCTGTTGAATGACTTGAGTAATCAGGTAACTACTGGGGCAAAGATTTGTAGTGCTGGCAGCATCAAACTTGCTTACAGCACAGAGAACAAAACCAGCCCATTCCTCACCTGTGCTCATAGTTTTAGGCATAGCTCTTTAGGTTCCCTAACTGAACCCCATTTCTTTTTAGTCTTTGCAGTTGTGGTTTCATAACTTCTGATGTGGGATGGCCCCACCTGTACCTAAGATGGATTACTTTGCCTCTCTTGGAAACTTTTTATTTTATACCATTGAATGATTTGGAAAAAGGTTTTAAGACTGATTTATTTTCTGTTTATTGTGTCTGGCTTGTATGTATATAAAGGCACTATGTGCATGCAGCACCCATGGACACCAGAAGAGGGCATCAGATCCCCTAGAACAGGAGTTACAGTGGGTTGTGGACTGCTATAAAGGTCCTGGAAACTGAACCTAAGACCTCTGCAAGAGCAGCAAGTGCCTTTAACCTCTGAGCCAGCTCTCTCGTCCCCTACAGAAGGATTTGTTTGGTTGTCAAATGGCAGCTTTTGTCTTAGTCTGTGTTAAAAGTATAGGAATTTTAGAAACTTCCTTGAAGATTTATCATGAGAATTAGGCATGTCCTACAAATGAGTTTTGAACATGCTGGTGCAGATTTAGTTTATACAAAATGCCATACGTGGTCCTCTTTTGGGCTGCACTTAATGGTAGACGGGAAGTTGAGGTACAGAGCTATTTTAAGTAAGAATCATCTCAACACACTGTTGAAAAGAAAAATTAATTGAAGGGCTTTTGAAATTAATTTCTGAAACACTCACAGAAATAGATTTTGCTTTCTCTAATAAAAGTATTTTAAAGTCAACATATTCCGTTTCTGTAAAAATGAAAGGTAGTGCTTGAGCCCTCATTTTGAGCTTTTGATCCTGAGTGGGCAGCATAATTGTCTTGAGTTCTTCAGTCAGACTTTGCAAAGAAGTCAGCAACACTTTTTCAGTGTTCTTCTAGGGTTGTGTGTGGGGGATTATGATGTCTATCAGGGAGTAAAGTTTTGCTGTCTTCACCTCAAACATAAACAGAATGAGCAGGACCCAACCCTGTGGCTGCTTGAGAAGAAGGTCTTGACTTTTGAGATGAGAGTGCAGATACTCTCTGAGGTTCTTCTCCTTTAGAGCAGATTAAAGCCTCGAAGGAAAGGGTTGCCTGGCATCGAGTGCTGTACGTGTGCTGCTTTGTACAGATGCTTTTTTAATTTTCTCTTTTTGTTTAAAAACTATCTGGAAGGTCAACAAAAGCAAAGTCCTAGTTTGTAAAATAATAATTACATAGGCTTGAACAATATATTTACGAGACAAGGTCTTGCTAGGTAGCTAAGGATGACCTAGAACCTGATAGGGAGCCTGAGCTGTCTCTGGCTTATCTTGCCTCCACATCAGCCTTCCCAAGGCTACGACTTACAGGTGTGCTCCACCATGACTGACTTGAACAAATTACTTAACATCTCTCTTGTTTTTTATTTTGAATCTATAAAAGGGGTGAAAGCCTATCAGTTTTGAGAAGATTCCATGTTTACATAAAGACTTTAGGACTGTGCCTAGCTCCTGGAATGTAGTTATAAAGTGGCGGCTAGTGTCCTGTTACTACAGAAGCCAAGTGAGGGATGGTCAGTTAAAGCTTTACCTGAGGGGTTAAGTAAGGAACAGCATTTCTGAAGGGCAAGTAGAATTTGACTAATTGCAGAGAAAAGGGGCATTGTGTGTTTCAGGGAAACGGTGAAGTCTAATTGGAAAGGAAGAGAGTGCTGAGGTGTTTTGACTGGAGTGGACAGTGCAGGACTAGTGTTCCAGTGACATTCTGAAGGCGGGAGTAACTAGGGGAAGAACGCAGGAAGCCGGCTTCTCCTTTCTTGGGGCTGCTTCCCCTAGAGGCTTCAGATGGATGGAATTACTGCCCTGCTAGGGTCCTCTGCGTGCTTCCGTGACAGTCCCCTTCCCCAGGTACATTTTACAGGTAAACTAGAACACCCTGTTCCTCAGTGTCATTGCCCAGTGCAGTTTTTCTAAACAAAGTATTTTAAATTTTTTTACTAGGACTTCTTGGAATGCTTTGGGAGGGAATCAGACTAGTCTTTACCACAGGTTTCTAAGGTAGAGTAGTGGAGGAAAAGCCTTCCACAGAGCCAGGGAGCTCAGGGAGTTTGTCTAAGCTTCAGGGCGAAAAAGCTTCCCCACCTCATTATAAGGTTCTGTGAAATCTTCCTTTTGGTTCTTCAAGCTTCAAGATATCTTTAAACTTTTTTCCCGTCTCTTAAGATGGAGACTGTGTAGCCTAGACTAGCTTCAGATTCATACCACAGACTCCTGCCACAACTTGTGAGCTTGTGCTTAGTGCGTGCCAGCACGAGCTCAGTGACACGGAGACCTTGACCTTGGCTTGGGAGCCCTACAGGGGTGAATAAAGCCTGGATGAATTAGTAAACATTTCAAGTTCATTGTGCTTAACTGCAGAAAAGGAGCCTGTTAAAGAAGTGAAACATTGTTTGGGCCCTAGTCCTCACCTGCAGCTCTGAGTGCTTCTCATGACTACTGGGCACGTTGTTGTGACAGTTTTTACCGTTCACCTGCTGCTTTGTGTTTCTGACTGCCACTTTGTGTATCTGACTGCCACTTTGTGTATCTGACTGCCACTTTGTGTATCTGACTGCCACTTTGTGTATCTGACTGCCACTTTGTGTATCTGACTGCTGCTTTCTCTCTTCCTGGAGACATTTTCTGCTCTAGTTCTTGGCGTATTCCTTCACAGCTCTGCCAGGCTGTTAAGGTTTCACACACGTTCAAACTAACTAAAGTCATTTCAGAATGTGGGTTTAATATACGTTGTTACCCTTAAACTGTTTGGGTGTGTATAAAATAAATGAATGTCTTACTTTTAAGAAGTAATTATGTTCAGATTTTTTAATTTCTAAAGAATTTTGTATATTGAGGTTTATCTCAAAGGTATTTCCTAGAGTTGCATATAACATTTCTACAGACTCAGCAGTATTCTGGCCAGGTCCTCATTAAAGGGCACTCCTATACAGTGTTCCAATCTCTCCTTTCTTTTATCGCTGAGTGAATGCTCTTATAGTCAGCACATACTTTGACTAAATTGCCAATGAACTTGACATGTCACTATTTCTTCCATGTTTACCAGTGGAATTAAATACTTTGTACATTGTAACATTTTGGCTTGGTGAATAGGTTTTCATTCTTGGAACTCTGATTAGAGAGAAGTGGTTGTTGGAGATCTCAGTTTGGAGAATTCTAGGATGTGCAGCTAGAAAGGAGTACTCTGAATAATGCTCTGTGGTTGTGCATTGGATGGGAGACCTATCACATAGGTTTGTCAGTCATATCCCCAAGTAAAAGGACTAGTTATGATGGAGGTGTATGGAGACATTAGTACTCAGACCGTTAATTATTTATGTCACGTATGGAGATTGTCTGTAGTTGTTTTTCTGAACTTACTTGAAGCAGTTTATAGTTTTCTGTATTACTATTCACCCTGACCTTTCTCTGATAGAGCAGAATTAATTATTCCTTTATTGTTGCTACAATAGCTCTTTGTTACTGTAATCACAACCTTTTCCTGTTGTTAATCATTTACATGTATGGTTCTATGTGGGTTGTAAACTTGAAGGAAATAAGATTTATTCTTTATTAAATATCAAAAAATTCTTTATTTTTGAGACAGAGTCTGACCATGTAGCTCTGTCTGGAACACACTGCATAGACCAGGCTGGCCTGGAAGTCAGAAGTAACTTTCTCTGCCTCCCAAATGCTGGGATTAATTTATCACCATCTATGTGCCTCTGTGCCAGGCAAGAAGGATATTTTTTTATTGTCTGTATATGCTCAATATCTAACTTAGGGTTTGCTGTATGCTGCCTGTGTGGCTGAACAGTAAGATTTTATATCCTTGATTATCTGAATGATGTCTTCTATGAACAGCAAGGCAGTATGTTTTAGGGAGGTTGTGGTTGTTGATATGAGCAGAAAGGAAGAAGCGATTTTTGGAGTAAGAGTAGATAAGCTAGTGGTTTGGGGTTCTCTGGAAGATAGAGAAGAGCCTTGGGTTTGAGTCTCTTAGTGTCATTAGGAAAACAGAGTTGAAACAGTAGATTTGAGTAAGGTTAATTTGGTTGTGAACATGTTAGATTTTTGTTGAAAGTGTTTATCAATCAGTTTTCAGTGGGAGAAGTGGAGATAGAAATTATGTAGCTGCTAGTTGCATGACTTCCGGTTAAATGATTCCCTTTAAGAGACCAATAGGTTGATTTTATATCCGGCCACTTTGCAGAAGTTGATTATCAGCTGTAGGAGTTCTCTGGTAGAGTTCTTTGGGTCGCTTAAGTATACTATCATATCGTCTGCAAATAGTGATAGTTTGACTTCTTCCTTTCCAATTTGTATCCCTTTGACCTCCTTTTGTTGTCTAATTGCTCTAGTTAGAACTTCAAGTACTATATTGAAAAGATATGGAGAGAGAGGGCAGCCTTGTCTAGTCCCTGATTTTAGTGGGATTGCTTCAAGTTTCTCTCCATTTAGATTGATGTTGGCTACCGGTTTGCTGTAAATTGCTTTTACTATGTTTAGATATGGGCCTCGAATTCCTGATCTTTCCAAGACCTTTAACATGAAAGGATGCTGAATTTTGTCAAATGCTTTCTCAGCATCTAATGAAATGACCATGTGGTTTTTTTTCTTTGAGATTGTTTATGTAGTGGATTACATTGATGGACTTCCTTATATTGAACCATCCTTGCATCCCTGGGATGAAGCCTACTTGATCGTGGTGAATGATCGTTTTGATGTGTTCTTGGATTCGGTTGGCAAGCATTTTATTGAGTATTTTTGCATCGATATTCATAAGAGAGATTGGCCTGAGATTCTCTTTCTTTGTCGGATCTTTGTGTGATTTTGGTATCAGCGTAATTGTGGCTTCATAGAACGAGTTGGGTAGTGTTCCTTCTGTTTCTATTTTGTGGAATAGTTTGAAGAGTATTGGTGTTAGGTCTTCTTTGAAAGTCTGATAGAATTCTGCACTAAAATCGTCTGGACCTGTGCTTTTTTTGGTTGGAAGACTTCTAATGACCACTTCTATTTCTTCAGGGGTTATAGGACGGTTTAGATGGTCTATATAAGGACACATGCTCCACTATGTTCATAGCAGCCTTACTTATAATAGCCAGAAGCTGGAAAGAACCCAGACATCCCTCAACGAAGGAATGGATTCCGAAGATGTGGTATATTTACACAATGGAATACTACTCTGCAATTAAAAATAATGAATTCACGAAATTCCTAGGCAAATAGTCAGAACTGGAAAATATCATCCTTAGTGAGGTAACCCAATCACAAAAGAACACACATGGTATGCAGTCACTGATAAGGGGATATTGACCCAGAATCTCGGAATACCCAAGACACAATTCACATATCAATAGATTTCCAAGAAGATGGAAAGAGAGACCCCCTGGTCCTGGAAAGACTGGATGTAGGGAAATATCAGGACAGAGAAGCGAGAGGGGGTTGAATGGGGAACAGAGGGAGGGAAGGGGGCTTATGGGACTTTCAGGGAGGGAGGACACGGGAAAGGGGAAATCATTTGGAATGTAAATAAAAAAACTTAGAAAATAATAATTAAAAAAAAAGAGAGAGAGAGACTGATAGGGCAGGGAACACATTCTCTTGAAAGCAGACTCCTCAGTGGTCAACACAGTTTTAGCACATGCTAGGCACTTCATAAGTATTATCTATTGGATCAGCTTTTGTACTATTAGTTGACTTGAAAGTACCCAGGGCTGGAGAAATGGCTCAGCGGTTAAGAGCACCTACTGCTCTTCCAGAGGTCCCGAGTTCAATTCCCAGCAACCACATGGTGGCTCACAACCATCTGTAATGGGATAATATGCCCTCTTCTGGTGTGTCTGAAGGCAGCTACAGTGTACTCATATAAATAAAATAAGTAAATCTTAAAAGAAAAGAAAAGAAAGTATCCAAGCACCTCTTGTAGAGGAGCAGAGTTTGGATCCTAGCATCATATACCTCACAACTCCCTGTACCTTCAGCTGTAGGTAGATCTGATGCCTCTGGCCTCCAGGGCAGATACACACAAGCACATTCATATAATTTAAAAATAAATCTGATAGTGTCTGGTTCATAGTACTATGAATTTTAAATTTATAGAGATTTTTAAAAATCCTTGGTAGGTTCTACTTCTGGGTAACAAAAAGTTGAAGTTGGATGCCCCAGACCTATATATGGCTATATGTATAATATTCACCTGATGGTTAGAGGTATAATTCAAAGAAATAGAGACGCAGGGTGAGTCTTTGATGATGGGTGGAATGTGGCTTTGAATGTTCTTGTGTTGGTTGCAGTGTTGCTTTTCCTTGGTTAGTTATTAGTCCCTTGTCTAGCACAGTAGCTGTGAGGAAGACCGAGGGAAGGCTGCATTGTTTTGTGCTGACATGAGTTTGTCAGGGGAGGGAGTCTAATGGTTAACGTGAAGAAGCAGTTGATTTTCTTTTCTCCTTCCTTGTGCAGGTTTTCCTGTCAAAGTATGTTGGCTTGGGACTTACCTTTATCTAATAGTTAGAAACCTACTTTCACAAGCTCTTGACTTTTTTGAAAAACACTGTCTTTTGTAAAACAAATTTTTGGGAAAATGGATTCTGAGACCACAATCAGGATAAAATTTTAAAATTCATGACCCTTGATTTTGAAAGTGTGGACATTGGTAGTCAGATTAAATTTCTGCCGCTTCACCGTTTTAGCATCTTGAATGTAGACAGTTTATTTAATTGAAATAGGTATTTTAAAAGTACATGTCTTATTTTTCTTGTTACAGTATCAAGATAAAGAAGAAGTTGTTTTATGGATGAATACTGTTGGGCCCTACCACAATCGCCAAGAAACATATAAATACTTTTCACTTCCATTCTGTGTGGGGTCAAAAAAAAGTATCAGTCATTACCATGAAACTTTGGGAGAAGCACTTCAAGGAGTTGAATTAGAATTTAGTGGCCTGGATATTAAATTTAAAGGTAAGTTAGCATTAGTAGTCCTTACTGACATTGGAGCCAGGGAGTTGTCCTATATTGTCATGTTCATTGTAGGATGTTTAGCAAAGTAAATTGTTAATAGAATGCTTCTCTAACATAGTTCTTTCTAAAAAGTATTTTTTTTTAGTAAACTTATTAGATACATAGATGCTCTGGGAAGGCCTTCATAGATCTCATAATAAAGTGATTTTTGGAGGTGTGGGACTCTAAAGGGATATGTGGTTTCTAAAAAAATTGTGTAAAGCCTCAAATCTAACTTGTACAATATACTCAGAATGTATTTGATATTGCTATACTAATTCATCCTTAACACCTGTAGAATATTTAGAATTTAAGTCAAACACTTAGGTTCAAGGGGGAGTCTCTTTGTTGGTGCTGCCAATGAGAATGTGTGTGTGTGTTTATGTGTGCTTTCTTCAGTGAGATCTCGGAGCACTCTGCACAGGCATTTGGAGAACCATGGCTAAAGCATCTCTGGGAAGTTAAAATTTTGCTGAATCTTTGATCTGGAAGTTTTGATTATTTTTAATAGAACACAGACTTTGTACTCAGGAGCTGTGCTTTTAACCTTATTTCTTTTACTTCACTGATTTTAGTAAAATTGTTTGCTCCATTATGACTTCATTATGTCTATGGATATGTAATATAGATAGTAACTGTCTTCTGATATTTTTAGTGCATTGGGAGGAGACTACAGCATGAGATACAAAGATAATATTACTATGATTTGTTAAATTATGTTCTTATTTATCAGATTTCTTTTCGTTACTGTTTTGAAAATGGATGCATATATTTATACTTTCCACATAATGTCCCTTGGGACTTAATTATAAAATTGAGTTGTAAATTTAAACCATAGTGGTGTAGCCTATAATTTTATGAGTGTTAGAAACATACCCTGAGGCCTATGCTTTAATTTAATAAGGTAATTGAAATATTTAATCATAAATATGAAGAAACTAAAAGGGAATGTGTGATCTTTGGGAACCTCAGTACTGAATTTATCTACTTAGCTTCTCCTTTTCTATATTTGGTAGATAAGTCTCATTTAATAGAGAGGAGTGTGACTGGGGGAGGGAGGGAAAGAGGGAAGGAGGGAGAGAAAAGATAGGAAGGGAGGGAGAGAGAGATTGTAAACCTACAAGTCTTGCTTTGGTGCAGTGATTTCATCAGATTTGAAATCCTTATGCCTTACTTGTCTGAAGAAACATTTATACAGCAGTCTTAGCCTCCCTTCTGCAAATTCCTCGGGACTGAGATGGAGATAAGTAGTCAGAGGCCGTTTTCATGGACTTGAAAGTGAGGTTTGTTTTCTTTCCAGACTAAGCTAATGCTTGAGGGGTGGAAGAATTGCCCATTGTTACTCCCTGAAAGGTAGCAGTTCTCAGGCCTTGCCAGCTCTACACCTTCTGCTGGATCCAATGCCAACACAGCTGCTAATTTGGGCAGTCGAGATGGGTAGCCATGGAGGTTGGGGTCACTCACTGCTACAGTCGAGATGGGTAGCCATGGAGGTTAGGGTCACTCACTGCTACAGTCGAGATGGGTAGCCATGGAGGTTGGGGTCATTCACTGCTACAGTCGAGATGGGTAGCCATGGAGGTTGGGGTCATTCACTGCTACAGTCGAGATGGGTAGCAATGGAAGTTGGGGTTACTCACTGCTACAGTCGAGATGGGTAGCCATGGAGGTTAGGGTCACTCACTGCTACAGTTGAGATGGGTAGCCATGGAGGGTGGGGTCACTCACTGCTACAGTCGAAATGGGTAGCCATGGAGGTTGGGCATCACTCACTGCTACAGTCGAGATGGGTAGCCATGGGTTGGAGTCACTCACTGCTACAGTCGAGATGGGTAGCCATGGAGGTTGGGGTCACTCACTGCTACAGTAGCCTTTTGCTTCTTTGGTTCATAGATACAGATGATCATGCTTTGAAAATTGTTCCTGATTGTTATTCATTTTTATTTTTAATAAACTTTTGGGTAGAATGTACCTTTTGAGGCCCAGATGTGGGGCAATTGTTCGTGGTATTTCATTACATACTAATAATGATATAGAAAGCAGAACATTGTCTCAATGTGAAACGCTGATCAATCAGTCTACTCTGTCTTTTTTTTTTGAGGTGTTTTAGAGACTTATGAAGCTCAGGCTGGCCTCAAATCTGCTATGTATCTGAGGCTGTCTCTGAGTTTCTCATTCTCTTCATCCCCTGCGTGCTGGGATTATGGACATACAGCATTGTATCCAACTAATATTTGTTTTTAGTCTTTCATCTCAAGCAGTTGACTTTTCCATTCTTCTAAAGGTGTGTTCATATGCAGTAAAAATTTTAAAACACACACACGTGTACATACATGCTTGCACACAAACATACAGAAATGTATTATTAATTAATTTATTTAAACTTAGCAGATTCTATCAGGCTAATGGGATCGGTACCATTTTGTAGTGTGAATGTCACTAGAGAGATTATTTAAGGAACTAATCATATTCTTGGTCTAAAGACTATTTTAGGTCTGGGTTGTGTCGAATGCCTCTCACTTCAGATTTTCTGCACAGCCTTCTCTTTTTGTTATATGCTGGTGCTAGACATAAGTGCTAATTGAGACCATTTAGAGAAAATATATTAAATATGCAAGGACAGATATATATTAGGCATCCTTGAACCAGGCTGACTTTATAACTTTCTAATTATGGATATTATCTCTTAGAACATTGCTGTAACTGAGTAGAAAACCTTATGTTTTAGAATGAGACATGGTATAGCTACTGCCTTCTGTGTGGTTATAGAAAGAATATTCAGTCTTTTGTAGCTCTTGTCTGGGAAGCATGGGGAATAATATACCTGATAGATTCATTGTTAGGTTTAAATGAGATAATGCACTTTTTAAAGTACTTAGTATATAGTTTGTTTGTGAATAGTTGTGCCTACTAATTTCTAGATAGATAGATAGATAGATAGATAGATAGATAGATAGATAGATAGATAGATAGAATGGATCTGTAATTCTACTTGTTTATATGTTAGCACTTCTGAAATGTTAAATTAGTGTATTCCCAAACTACTTTACTCTTTCTGCTGGTTCCATTAGGTTAGTACAGTCTTACATACTGTAGCTGCTAAGACTGAGAATGCTCATAATAAATTGTACAGTGTGTACCTACTTACTTTTATGACAGTTGGTTCCTTTTGATTGTTAGATGATCTGAGATTGTAATTCTAATATTTTGTTGTTGGCTGTATGTGTAAAGGTATTACCATGCTGGCTAGGCTAGCTTAAGCCTAGAACTTACTGTATAGCCCTTGCTGGCCTTTGCTGAGGTGAGCTTAGAACTTAACAATTCTCTGCCTCAGTCTTCTGAGTGCTGAGATCACACATGTGAGCCACCAGGCCCAGCTGGGATAGTATTCTTACCCTGGTGAAGTCACTGCCCAGTGTCTTTCCCTGTTATTTGGGAATCCTATGGTATAATAGAGGGCACTAATAGTTGAAAAATAATGACTTCTAGGGATTATTCCTTTTCACTTATTATATTCCCTTTTAAAAATTATTTCTTCTTTGAATATCCCAGCCTAATATACAGATGGCATTTTGTATTTCCTCTTACCTTGAGTGAATTGGTAAATTTAGAGTTCTGCAGATATGGAGAAATGCCAACGCTGTTTAGATTCTTATGTACTTAAAGTTAAGTGATTCTCCTTGGCTGATCTTGTTCCCAAAGGCAACATTTCCAGTCTGATACCTGCTTGAGTGGAATAGCTCTGACTGCCAAAGCATGGGGAAAGAACTTGGAGTAGCAGGCCCTTTCCTTCAGCTGGAGGATTTTTATTGAAGGCAATCCCACACTGTTGACAGTCCCTAGCTCCTTCTGTTTCCAGTGTTACTACTTCTGGAGCCTCTAGAAATTCTCGAGAGGAAAGTGCCTCTGGTCCCCTGCAGTAGGAGATAAGCTGGGGGTATTCATCCATCTGTGTGATAGGTAGGGGAGAAAACATGAACATCCAACCTCATGTCCTTTTTAGTTTCTTCTCTTCTTTGTGGTTGTTTTTATCATCTTGTCATCATTGTCATCCTCAGTATCTTCATTCTGAGAACCAACTGAGTTCCATCCCCAGCCTTTGATTTTTTTCTGAGACCTCGGATTTACCTCAAATTTGTGGTCCTTCTGTCTCCTACATTCTAAGTCCTGGGATCAAAGATGGAACCATCATGTCCATTGCATGTAAATATTTGCATGTAATTACTCTGTATGTTCAGGCCTTCTGTATCCTTTGCATTTCAAGGTCTGTGGTATGTATCTTAGACAGGCTATGACGTCAGTCCCATTGTCCCCAGGCAGCTTTTTTGCTCTCTTGTCCCCTGTGTTATGTGTCACTGGTCACATTCTCTGTTTTTCCTTTTCCAGAAGTCTGTTTAGTTCTTTTCATTTGTGATGGTTTGAATGATAATGTCATTTGTCAAGGTCACATGTTTGAATACTTGGTCATCAGTTGGTGATGGTGTTTGGGTGGGTTTGGGAGGTATAGCCTTGCTGGAGGAAGTATGTCACTGCGGGTGGGCTTTGATTTCAAAGCCATTTCAGTTTGACACCCCACCCCCACCCCCATGCTTCTCGCTTGAGGTTCAAGATGTGAGCCCTCGGCTTCTGCTCCAGCCACCATGCTTGTTTGCTGTAGTGGACTCTTCTCCCCTGCTACTGTAACTGTAAGCCCAAATAATCCCTTCATTCTTGTTGCCTTGGTCTTGGTGTTTTGCCATAGCCACTGTTGTTGGTTTCATGGACTCACATCCTTTTCTACTGACATTTGAGGGGTTTTAGGGGGGAGAAGAAAACAAACTACCTGTGTTTAAGCTTGCCCTGATAACTGGAGATACGGGAACTTGCTGCTAGATTTTTCTTCCCATTGGTTTCAATAAGTGCTTTAACCAAACCAAATAATTAGAATCTAAAACTTGTCAATTCCTCGGGCTTTTATTTATTTATTTTAGTACTTTATGCTAACAGTAGATTTGATAATAGCTTCTAATTCTTGTTGGTTTTTTTTTTAAGATTTATTTACTTATTTAATGTATATGAGTATACTGTAGCTGTACTGATGGTTGTGAGCCCTCATGTGGTTGCTGGGAATTTGAATTAAGGACTTCTGCTCTGGTCAGCCCTGCTCGCTCTGGCTCAAAGATTTATTTATTATTATATGTAAGTACACTGTAACTGTCTTCAGATACACCAGAAGAGGGAATCAGATCTCTTTTACAAATGGTTGTGAGTCACCATGTGGTTGCTGGGAATTGAACTCAGGGACTTTGGAAGAGCAGTCAGTGCTCTTAACTGCTGAGCCATCTCTCCAGCCCTCTTGATTTTTTTTTTTTTTTTTTTGGTATCATTAAAATTATTATTCTTCAGATTGACATCACCCCCCAAAAGAAAAGGTGTATGTATGGTTTCATATTCTTCTGATTTTTAGCAGTAATACAGTTTCAATACATAAAATTTAGGATCTACAGAGGAATATAACATTGAAATTTCTGTTTATCCAAATTGTTTAAAAATACGTAATATTAAACTGAGCATGTTTGCACAGTCCTATAATTCTAACACTTGTGAGGCCAAAATGGAAGGATTGGGAATTCCCAGTCAACTTGAAGTCCATGGGGAGATCCTGTCACAAGAAAGTAAAAATTGAATTCATGTTACCTAGATTAATTTTTTCAAAGCTCAACCTTTATGTAGTGCTTACCATATGCCAATAATTTGAGCATTTCTAACTAAAATTATATGTAATTATTTTTATACTTTTTTTCCTTATAGCTTTTTGTGAGTTTATTCTTATATTGTTCCTCTTCAAGTGTAGCTAAATAGTACTCTGTAATTAGGATATGTAATTTGCCCAAAGCTAGTTACAAGGTGATTTGCTCCTTCCTTTTCTGTTTTTCTTTCTTTTTAGAAATAACAAAGCATTTAGCAGATCTTATGTAAGGTATTGTAATGTATCTATAAATCTTTTACAAGCATAAGTTCTTTGAAGTAGAATTACTAAATTGAAGGTTTTAAATATATGTATTATAATATATTTATATTTAAAGGCTATAAACATTTTAAGGCAATTTCTGTTCCCTTCCTCCCTCCCTTTCATTTTTTAGTATTAGGGATTGAGCTGAGGAAAGGACCTCATGGATGTCAAGCAAATGTTTTCCCACTGAGCTACATTTCCAGGCCTTCCTTCCCCACCCCCAGCCCTGTTTTTTTTAACTTTTAGTTTGAGACACAGTCTTGCTAGGTTACATGGCCTCGCTTTGGTTTCCTCCGTAGCCCTGGCTGCCTCTGGCTTGCAGTCCTTCTATATCTGCTCCCAAGTATCCAGGGTTCCAGGGTTGCTCCCCTCAGCTACGATGCCAGTTGGGCTGCTAGTTAGTCTGTGCCTTTATAGTTTTTAAAATTAACTGCATATACCAGTGTTTCCAGTCCATATTTTTAAAATCTATTTGGCAGTTATTGAGTATATAATTGCCTTTCAGACTGTACTAGGCTGTGAATGTAGAGAGTTTAACCAGACCTCTGGCTTCAGGGGTCCGTCCTTGGGCACTCTGAAACTGTGCACTTAATTTTGAGTGATTATACATTTTCAGGGTGGGGCGGGGGTGTGTTGTGGCAGGGAAGTAACATTCATGAGATTCTCAAGAGTGGAAGGGCAAAAATACTTAAGAAGAGTGTGAATACATCACATTCCAGCCTTGAGACAGCCCTGGGAAGGGGCCAGCAGTTTCCAGTTTCACAGTTGAGGAACTGTGAGGGTCACAGAGAGGTTAAACTATTTGCTTTGGTTCAGTAGCTAGTAAGTAGTGGAACACAAACCAGAACTCGGGACTTTGCCGTGTCACTGTGTACATATATGGTGATTTCATGATAACTGCTGAGCGCTGTGGAATTTGAGGTAAGCGTGTGCTTTTCCATATTAGTAATTCCATCAGAAGGGAAAGTATAAGTAAGGTGGTGTGGTAGATTCTCCGAGAGCACGGTGTGTGCCGTGCTAGTGGCCGTTTTCTGGGTTGTTATTGGGCATACCCTGGCAGTTAGGTTCTGGATCTCCTTACGAGGTGATGTCTGAGAATTCTGTATGGACATTTGCTAGTTAGTATACGGCTTTGCTTTTATCCTCCTCCTCAAGAGTTTTGCGTTGCTAAAATCTTAGTTGAATCTTTTTCGGAATTTGTAGGTTTGTGTTTCACTTGAGGGAGGTATATTCTGTTGTCATTTTCAACCATTGATTTATGGTGAGAGATTTATTTCAGCTAGTTTTTCAGTTATATAGAATGTGGACAGAGTTTGAAACATTAGAAATAAGAAACTGTCTGAGCACAGCTATGAGAGCACTGTTTTTGCAAGCAATCAGGAATAGAAATGACTCACCTTTAGGGTATTTTTGAGTGATTTATAAGCAGAGATGCCTCGTGATCCTAAGGATTATGAAGAGCCTCTGAGGCCACTGATGGCTTGGGGTCCCTGTGCTGTTGGACTGAGTGTTATCCGAGTGACTGTTATCTCTCCTAAGCTCCTGTCCTTAAGCTTTCCTACACAGCAAGTGAAAATGTCCTTATGTGCCATACGCTTCTGTCTTGTTTGTTTTTATATCAGTTTGTTTATTTTAAAGTGACTTTGCTGTTTTTCTTAGATTTTTTTTTGTATGAGGAGTTTCTCACATAAGGCATCTTTGAAAATAAAGATGATCAAAACCTTTTTATTATAAGGTAATGGAAAATATAAAAATGCTGGGAGGGATAGCATACTGAGCTCCCATATGCCTGTCGGCAGACTGAACTATTGGGAATAGAATTAACTCGAGCAAATGCTGACTTTTCTTTTTGTGCTATATTTCCTGTAGCTATTTTGCAAGTCAGTGGGTTAATTTGTAAATTTTACTTTGCAGATGATGTGATGCCAGGTACTTACTGTGAAATTGACTTAGATAAAGAGAAGAGAGATGCATTTGTGTATGCTATCAAGAATCATTATTGGTATCAGATGTACATAGATGACTTACCAATATGGGGTAAGTATCCTCTGTTACAAAGTAGGATTTCAAGTAAGCAGTGTGTTAAGGTGACTGTTCTGATCACGATGGAAATGTGTTTCTAGTGTTTGCCCCAGAATAGTCTCTAATGCTGATTTTATGGCTTTCTCCTACTGGAGGCATTTTTGATACTGCCAGACCTTATAGGAAAGTCTCAAAATAAAAGGTTTAATACAGTGTAACTTTTCAGACTCAAAGAATTCAGAAGCATTTGAAATTTTCTTCTTCCCCAACTTCTTCAGAGCTTATTTTCTCTTAAATGTAGTTCAAGGGACTGAATAGGATTTTTGAAATTTACCTCTTTACGTGACACTGCAGTAGTATGTTTTTAGGGATATGATAATTTCTTGAATGTTTTACTTATCAGTTCCTTTGTTATTTACCAAAACATTCAATATTGAAGAAATACTCTTATCTAACTCCTGCTTGTTCATTCTATTGGGGAAGAGACATAATATTAATACAAATGGAAGGCATAGACCAAAGATAACTAATTAAATTATTTTAAATGCAAGGAATAGGCAGTTACCATAGGCAACATATTTGATCACAAATATTTTTTTTTGTCTCTAGACATATGCTCTTTGTATAAGTAATTATCTTTTAATCTTAAAATTGTTAGCTGATCATTATGGTCATCTGCAGCAAAAAGACTGAGCACATTAGCTATGCTAAGGAGATTTATAAGAAAGTTAATCTCTTGGGAGGAAAAGGCAAAGAGGATTTCTGTGAATTCAAGGCCATCCTGGTCTACATAGCAAGTCCCAGACCAGTCAGCACTACATAGCAAGACCCTGCTATTTGCAGCAGCAGAGATGCTAGTGAGGACAGAGCGTGAGTGAGTTCTGATCAAACTATCAAATCGTGACCACTTGTGGTAAACATGTCTTCATCATTTTGTGCTAGTGTGACTATGGCACATGTGTGCTAGGCCAGCCTACACATTGGGTGTTTTGAATACTAGGTAGTATTACCTTCTATAAAGTGTCTTTTCTTTTGTAGGTATTGTTGGTGAAGCAGATGAAAATGGAGAAGATTACTATCTTTGGACCTACAAAAAACTTGAAATAGGCTTTAATGGAAATCGTATTGTTGATGTTAATTTAACTAGTGAAGGAAAGGTCAAACTGGTTCCAAATACTAAAATACAGATGTCGTATTCGGTAAGTTTTAAAATAATTGTTTAAAGGAAGAAATGGTTGTGTTTTAGAAGATAAAAATATATCTTAAAATTAGATGCAACAAAATTCCTCAGCGTATATACATTAAATCTCCTAAAGGAAGAGGAAGTACCTCAGATCTGTGGTATGGGATGCCACACATTGGCCTAATGACCATTGCTGTAACACAGTTACCATTGGCACTGGGTAGGTGACAGCTCAGCCGTGTATCTTGATGGTGGTTTTAGGTTGGGAAGTTCATGTTTTTTCTCTTCATTTGCTGTTGCAAATAGAGGTTGTGTGAAAGTCATTGGGGAGGTGTGGATTGCTGTGCTTGATGAGAAGACTTCTGCACAGTGAGAGCTTGTCAGTCCATTCTCAACTGTAAAGGTCATTCTATTCTTTATGCTTAAAATGGTGGAAGAAAGAGAGGAAGTCCAATATAGGAAGACTTTTCTCTTTGCCAATTATTTTCCTTGTCATTGAGAAGAATCCCCTTGATTAAAGCCAATCCCGAAAATTCTTTTTGTCCATGTGTACTCAATATAACTATTACATAACTTTATAAGTTGTCATAAAACCATAATTTAAAGATAAAAATGTATGTATTCTTATTTTAATTGGTTTAAATACTTGTAACCTAACAAGTATTTAGCAACTGGTATTAATCCTAACACATATATCAAGTCAGTACGCCAGTCAGCAGTAGTGATTTGTCCTTGAAAGCTGAAATGACCCATCTGAGGAAAGCTATAATATACACCTTCTCAGATTGGGGCTGAAGGGATGGCTCAGTGGTTAAGAGCTCTGCCTGCTCTTCTACAGAACCCAGGTTCAATTCTCATCATCTATGTAGCAGCTCACAAGATCTAAACTCTAGTTTCTGGGGATCTAGAATCTTCTTCAGGCCTCTGCTGGCACTGCACATGTGTGATGCACAGACACATGCCCATACCCATGCCCATAAAATAGTAAAATTAAAAACTAAGCCTCTGGTCCTGTCAGTATCTTATTACCATTTTAATTTAATTTTTAAGTATGCCAGTATTTCTGATTTTTATATGAGTTTTGCCATCAGATTATTAATCATTTATTGACCTTAATTTTTAAGTGGGCATTTTTTTTTCAGGTAAAATGGAAAAAATCAGATGTAAAATTTGAAGATCGATTCGATAAATATCTTGATCCATCCTTTTTTCAACATAGGGTAGGTGTTGTTTCTATTTAAGATACAGCATATATGTACAAATCAGTTTCACATTGAACCTCTTCGCATATCTTTAAAATGCCTATGTGGGCCATTGTGCTAAGGACTATGATTTCAAGGTATGACCTTAAAGTCATAAGAATGATAGAGAATTTTAAAGGAATAAAAAAACTCTCTTGCTTCATAGTGTGGTATAAACCAGTTAAGAGGTATATAGGGAAAAGCACAATACATGGAAGCCAAAAATAGCACTTTAATTGCAAATGATGATTATATTGGAGAATGAGGTTCATCTCTATGGTCAGATGGGCTTTTTAATTCTGAAACTCAGAATTAGACAGGCCTTATGTTGATGATGAACTGTTGGCAGGCTTCTGTACACGGGCACCTGCCCTGGTGAGTGTGAAGAAACAGCAGCAGAAAGAATGCAGCTCTTGGAAAGGAAAGGAGAGAACAGTGCAGGTTTTGCCAGCGGAAATCCTTCCGTTTGCAAATTCCCTAGAAAGGGAATAAACGTTTCCTGTAGTCCTCATTCCTCACCAATACATGGAGGTTGAATGAAGCGCCTAGGTCAGGGTCTGGCTGTGACCTGGTGCTCAGTTCAAGGCAGCACTGTTGGGGATGTTCCTCATTCATCTCCAGCTGTTTTAAAAATTCACAGTAAACAGAGGCTGGCACTTAGGATTAGTAATGCTAGGGGGCAGTGGAGTGCACTTGGTAGGTTCGGTACTCTTTGATTTATTAGTTTTATACTTAATCTTAGCCAAAAAACTGAGCAGTGATGCTTTATTATTTTTAATAAGTATTTTCTTGGTGTAAACATTTTAAGGCTATACCATTGTCTAGTTTTTAGGGTATTGACAAAGGAATGTTAGAAGTTTTAGATTATTGACAGTGCATTATTGTAGGAATTGGTTTAAAGTTTATTCCTTATGGCCATAGAATTTGTCCTGTCCCCAGGGTTCAGGCAGGGTCCCAGAGCCAGGATGACTTTTTGACTTAGTGCACATGTTCAGCACATTGGCCCAAGTTAAATCAGTTCTCATTGTACAAGAAAATTTCTGATTCTGGAGAAAGACAGTGGTGTGTTTGTATCAGGAGTAGGGGTACAGAATAAAAGAGGAAACAGTAGGAATGGGATCTGTTGCCCAGTGGAAAGATTATGTATCCTAGGAAGATGTATCTCAGAAATTATGTTGTAATGGATGGTAGAAGACCTGAGAAAGCAGGGCCTTGGGAACTTGGAGAGCAACTTCAGAAATACCCTCAAGGAACTTTGGGAGGTTAGAATATAAATGACAGAGTAAGTGTGCAAAACCATAGACTTGGTTCAAGTCACATATACTGAGTTCTAAGATGTCCTTGGAGATGAAGTAGTACTTTGTAGCTGTAAGCCAGAATCTGGATGATGAAGTCAAAGGACACTGAGGACTTAGAAATACTTCATTTTTCTGGTGACCACTGGGGCTGACTCCATGGGAAAGAACCTGAGAATGAGGGTGATAGGGCATGACTAACTGAAGAAGAGAAACATCTTCAGGAATGAATCCTTGTCCAGAGCGGCCTGCCACACGGTGGTACCGCGGTGTCGTTGGAGGTTTCCGTGTTGTGGTCAGACAGTGCCATGCCCTGTGTTCACCATCTCTCCACCTCACAGAGCACAGGGTGCTGCCTCCATTTTTACATGGGAAAACTGAAGCCATATAGAAATGTGCAGAACTTAAGTTAGAACCTAAGCGCCCCTTTGATTCCACTGCCTATGTGCTTTCCATGTAAAGTTGTGTTGTGTATGCCTTATGGTGAAATAATAGTTGCTTAGTAAATCTGACTTGAAAAATCTATATAGATGATAGCATGCTTTCATGGAGGTTGTAAAGAAGGCCAGCCCCTCATTTTGACTACTTATCCCCAGTGTGTTTGAAGTTTAGATTTTATATAAAAGATGAAAAATGGTTGTTTTCTCCTGTTAGCATACAGTTGATATCATGAAACATGACTTTTTATAACTGTTATTTCACACTGGTAACTCTCTTTATTTTTTTGTTAATTTAGATTCACTGGTTTTCAATTTTTAATTCCTTCATGATGGTGATCTTCTTAGTGGGATTAGTTTCAATGATTTTAATGAGAACTTTAAGAAAAGATTATGCCCGATACAGTAAAGAAGAAGAAATGGATGACATGGTGAGTGAACACTATTCTATATTTAATAAAAACTAGTTATCCCACATACTAAATTTTTACTTTTTTTTTTTAAAGATTTATTTATTATATGTAAGTACACTGTAGCTGTCTTCAGACCCTCCAGAAGAGGTTGTCAGATCTTGTTACGGGATGGTTGTGAGCCACCATGTGGGTGCTGGGATTTGAACTCAGGACCTTCGGAAGAGCGGTCGGTGCTCTTAACCATTGAGCCATCTCTCCAGCCCCTAAATTTTTACTTTTAATTGTGTGTACATGCATGCATGTGTGTGCCTGGAGAGGCTACAAGTGTTGGATTTTTCCTTGGAGATTTAAGTAGTTACAAGGTTTCCTCCTGGTCTGCAGCCAGTCCCACAACTCCCAGAGAAAGATCCACTCCCAGGCGCTCTAACACACCTAGGATCATAGGATCAGAGGTGAAGACACAACATCTGTCCCAACACCAGGGACCAGTGGTTCACAAGAACATAGGAACGCTGTCCGACCAGTGGCACAGGTTCCTTCCCGTCTAAGCAGGTGCCCTGAGCAGACTGTGGACGAAAACTCTGTAGCCAGTCCCACAACACCCAGAGGAAGCTCCACTCCCAGGCGCTGTAATGCCCAGGATCCCAGGAGCTTGTTCACACCAGGATCCCAGGATCCCAGAATCACAGGATCAATGAGACAGCTGGACTTTTAGGAGTTCTGACACAACCAGGATCACAGGAAGGACAGGCTCCAGTCAGATATATTGAGGGCAGGTAGCCCTAGAGATAACTAGATGGAAGGAGGCAAGTGTAAGAACATAAGCAACAGAAACCAAGGTTACTTGGCATCATCAGAACCCAATTCTTCCACCATAGCAAGTCCTGAATACACCATCACACCAGAAAAGCAAGATTCGGATCTAAAATCACTTCTCATGATGATGATGATGGAGGACTTTAAGAAGGACATAAATAACTCCCTTAAAGAAATACAGGAGAACACAGGTAAACAGCTAGAAACCCTTAAAGAGGAAACAAAAAAATCCCTTAAAGAGTTACAGGAAAACACAATCAAACATGCGAAGGAAATGAACAAAACCGTCTAGGATCTAAAAATGGAAATGAAAACAATAAAGAAATCACAAAGGGAGATAACCCTGGAGTTAGAAAACCTAGGAAAGAGATCAGGAGTCATAGATGCGAGCATCACTAACAGAATAGAGATAATCTCAGGTGCAGAAAATACCATAGAAAACATTGACACACAGTCAAAGAAAACGCAAAAAGCAAAAAAGCTCCTAATCTAAAACATCCAGGAAATCCAGAACACAATTAGAAGACTAAACCTAAGGATAATAGGTATAGAAGAGAGCAAAGATTTCCAACTTAAGGGTCAGTAAATATCTTCAACAAAATTATAGAAGAAAACTTCCCTAACCTAAAGAAAGAGATGCCCATGAACATATAGGAAGCCTATAGAACTCCAAATAGACTGGACCAGAAAAGAAATTCCTCCCATCACATAATAATCAAAACACCAAATGCACTAAACAAAGAATATTAAAAGCAGTAAGGGAAAAAGGTCAAGTAACATATGAAAGCAGACCTATCAGAATCACACCAGACTTCTCACCAGAAACTATGAAAACTAAAATATCCTGGGCAGATGTCATACAGACCCTAAGAGAACACAAATGCCAGCCCAGGCTACTATACCCAGCAAAACTCTCAATTACCATAGACGGAGAAAACAAGATATTCCATGACAAAACCAAATTTACATAATATCTTTCCACAAACCCAGCTCTTCAAAGGATAATGGGTGGAAAATACCAACACAAGGAGGGAAACTACACCCTAGAAAAAGCAATAAAGTAATCTTTCAACAAACCCAAAAGAAGATAGCCACACAAACATAATTCCACCTCTAACAACAAAAATAACAGGAAGTAACAATCACTTTTCCTTAATATCTTTTAACATCAATGGAATCAATTCCCCCCCCCAAAAAAAGCCATAGACTAACAAACTGAATATGTAAACAGGACCCAGCATTTTGCTGCATACAGAAAACGCACCTCAGTGACAGACACTACCTCAGAGTAAAATGTTGGAAAACAATTTTCCAAGCAAATGGTTCCAAGAAACAAGCTGGAGTAGCCATTCTAATATCGAATAAAATCGACTTTCAACCAAAAGTTATCAAAAAAGATAAGGAAGGATAGTTCATACTGGTCAAAGGAAAAATTTACCAAGATGAACTCTCAATTCTGAACATCTATGCTGCAAGGGCACCCACATTCAACCATTCGGTGTTAAGAGCTCTGTGTAGGAGCTTGGAAGATAATGTTGAGAACAGCGTAGAAGATGGAGGCTTGGCACTGTGAGAGGCCGTGGAAGGACACTGGTAAAGGTATTTAGTTGCAGTTGATGGCCCAGGACTGAAGGGGTCATGCAAACAAGTTGAGACTTGGCACCATGAAAAGAGCCTATGAGAGACTATTGGTGAAGCCTAGTTACAGCAGAAGACAGCATTTTTTGAAGATGCCAGTACCATGAGATGACCACCAAGAACAGCAGCAGCAGTGGAGTACAGGCAACTGGACCCTACATGACAAGGTGTGTGCTACAAAGGGCAGGACTGGAGAAGTGACCCAAGTCCTTGGAGGAGCCCAGAAGATCGTGAGTTGGATCCAAGACATTGGATAGTTGGAGTCTGATTTTGCTTTTGATTGTGACTGTGCCCTGATACTTTTCCCTCTTGAAGGAAGAACATATTTTAGTGGAGCCTACAGTTAAGAGACTTTGAATTTTTAAAAAACTCTGTATTTTAAAAGATATTGGACATTTTAAAGGGATTGAACTTTTAATATGTAAAGACTGTAGGACTTTTAAAGTTATTTAGATCTTGAGTTCCAGTCCTGACTTCCTTTGGTGATGAACAGCAATGTGGAAGTGTAAGCTGAATAGACACTTTCCTCCCCAACTTGCTTTTTGGTCATGATGTTTGTGCAGGAATGGAAACCCTGACTAAGATACCAGGATAGCCAAAACTATTCTCAACAATAAAAGAACTGGGGGAATCATCATTCCTGACATCAAGCTGTATTACAGAGCAATAGTGATAAAAACTGTATGGTATTGGTACAGAGACAGGCAGGAAGATTAATGGAATAGAATTGAAGACCTAAAATGAACCCACACACCTACGGTCACTTGATCTTTGACCAAGGAGCTAAAACCATCCAGTGGAAAAAAGACAAAACAAATGGTGCTGGTTCAGCTGGCAGTCAACCCATAGGAAAAATGCAAGTCAACCCATTCTTATCTCCTTGTACAAAGCTCAAGTTCAAGTGGGTCAAGGACCTCCACATAAAATCAGATACACTGAAACTTACAGGGGAGATAATGGGGAAGAGCTCGAACACGTGGGCACAGGGGAAAAATTCCTGAATAGAACACCAATGGCTTATGCTCTAAGATCAAGAATCGACAAATGGGGCCTCATTAAATTGCAAAGCTTCCATAAGGCAAAGTACACTGTCAATAGGAGAAAATGGCAACCAGAAGATTGGGAAGATCTTTACCAATCTGATAGAGGGCTAATATTCAATCAATATATACAAAGAACTCAAGAAGTTTGACTCCAGAGAATCAAATAACCCTATTAAAAAATGGGATACAGAGTTAAATAAAGAATTCTCAACTGAGGAATATCTAATGGCCGAGAAGCACCTAAAGAAATGTTCAGCATCTTTAGTCATCAGGGAAATCCAAATCAAAACAACCCTGAGATTCTACCTCACACCAGTCATAATGGCTAAGATCAAAAACTCAGGTGGACAGCACCTGGCGAGGATGTGGAGAAAGAGGAACACTCCTTCATTGTTGGTGGGATTGCAAGCTGTTATAACCACTCTGGAAATCAGTTTGGCGGTTCCTCAGAAAATTGGACATAGTATTACCTGAGGACCCATCTATACCACTCCTGGGGATATACCCTAAGATTCTCCAACATATAACAAGGACACATGCTCCACTCTGTTCATAGCAGCCTTGTTTATAATAGCCAGAAGCTGTCTTTCAACAGAGGAATGGATACAGAAAGTGTGGTACATTTACACATTGGAATACTACTCAGCTATTAAAAACAATTCATGAAATTCTTAGGCAAATGGATGGAAGTAGAAAATATCATCCTGAGTGAGGTAACCCAATCACAAAAGAACACACATGATATGCACTCACTGATAAGTGGATATTAGCCCAAAAGCTCGGGGTACCCAAGATACAATTCACAGACCACATGAAGCTCAAGAGAAGGAAGACCAAAGTGTGGGTGCTTCGGTCCTTAGAAAGGGGAACAAAATACAGGAGCAAATATGGAGACAGTGTAGAGCAGAGACTGAAGAAAAGGCCATTCAGAGACTGTTCCACCTTGGAGTTCATCCCATATACAGTCACCAAACCCCAACACTATTGTGGACGCCAAGAAATCCTTACTGAAAGGAGCCTGATATAGCTGTCTCCTGAGAGGCCCTGACATAGCCTTACAAATACAGAGGCGGATGCTTGCAGCCAACCATTGAACTGAGTGCCAGGTCCCCAATGGAGGAGTTAGAGAAAAAAAACTGAAGGAGTTGAAGGGGTTTGCAGCCTCATAGGAAGAACAACAATATCAACCAACCAGACCCCCCCCCACCCCGCCCTAGTTCCCAGGGACTAAGTCACCAGCCTAGGAGTACACATGGCTCCAGCTGCATATGTAACAGAGGATTGCCTTGTCAGGCATCAATGGGAGTAGAGGTCCTTGGTCCTATGAAGGCTGGATAGTTCACCAGTGTAGGGGAATTGAGGGCGGGGAGGCGGGAGTAGTGGGTGGGTGGGTGGAAGAACACCCTCATAGAAGCAGGGGGAGGGGTGATGAGATAGGGAATTTCCAGGAGGGAGGGAAACCTGGAAAGGGGGATAACATTTGAAATGTAAATAAAGAAAATATCAAAAAACAAACAAACAAACAAAAAAACCCAAGTAGTTGCAAGCCACCTGATATGGGCACTGGGAATGAACCTGGGTCCTCTTCATGAGGTTAAGAGTGTGTGTTCTTAACTGCTGAGCCATTTTTCCAAACTGTTATATATAGTTTTTAAAGATTAAAAAAAGTAACTGTATGATGTGCGTGTATTGGCATGCATGCCAGAACATGTATGTTGAAGTCAGAGGACCACTTGTTGGACAGTTCTCTCCTACCTTTACATGGGCTCTAGGGGTTGATCTCAGGTGGCCAGACTACCTGCTGAGCCATCTCTCCAGACAATTATATTTTCAGTGTTGAATCTAGATTAGAATTTCTAATCTAAAGTCAGTAAGGACAGATGAGTTTTCAGAATTCAGAATTCTTGGGTTTAAAAGAAGGTCTAAAGCCAGGTACAATAGCAAATACATATAGTTCCAGATATTCAGGACACTGAGACAGGAGGATTGCTTGAGCACAGAAGTTTGAGGTGAACCTTATTTTTCTAGGGATTTAGCTCAGTGGGAAAGTGCTACTTAGTGTTGGATTTAATGCTCAGCATTACAAAGTTTAAAAATGGTTGTAATGTTATCTGTGGGATCTAGGATCTTGTTCTATTTAAATATATTCTTTTTTTTTCTAACATAATTTAAATGTTCTCTTAATCAAGATAAAGAAACTTCTGATCTCCAGCCAAGTTTTGTTACCAAATAAGGACACATCATACGTAGGAAATAAAATTTAGTTTGCAGAGCTTTTGATTTCCGAATCACTTTTTTTTTGTTTTTAAGGGAAACATAGGCTAGTTTTGATATATTTTTTAAATATTGTTAAGTGTTAAGTTAAATTTAAGAGGTGGGTAGGATTAGTATACATTTAGTTTACTAGTTCAAAAGATTTATTCTTAGTTTTTTATTAAATTACAGCATAAAAGCATGTCCCATAGAATACTAATACCTAGGTGTACTTCATCATTAAATAGGCTTGAGAAGCAGTTTAAAATGTCAAATTTTAGCATGCTAAATATATTGTGGTAATGGTAAAACATATTTCCTTCTTAAATAGTTTCCTTAAGAAACTTTGTTTCAGAAATTAAGAATAATTGGGTTATTCAAAGTTGAACTTAAGTATGGATTTTTAAAAAAGCTTTAGATGGCTAAATATCTATATCCAAATTCTTAACTTGAGCTATAAAGGGCATTTCTGTTTTTTAGGGCAAGTACTGGTCTAAATATATTTCTCTTTTGTGTCTTTGACCATTGATGGTGGTAAGCCGTACTCACTGTGTGAGTGGCAGAGTAGGGCCTGAGAGTGATGTGATGTTCTATTAAAAGAGAACTTTACTCCTCCAAGTTGTTTTTTTCCTCCTCAGCCTTTTCTCTACCTGCTTTTTACTTTCATGAATCTCAGCATAGAACATAACATTCTCAGTTTTTAGGACAGGAATTACTTTAATTTTGAAATGTCTGTTCTCAGTATTTTGAATTGTTAAAAAAGTGTGGAAGGAGGGAGTTTACAACTGCAGTTTTTTTTTTTAAGATTTATTTATTTATTTTATGTATATGAGCATACTGTAGCTGTAGATGGTTGTGAGCCTTCATGTGGTTGCTGAGGATTGAATTTAGGACCTCTCCTCGCTTTGGCCAATTCTGGCCCAAAGATTTATTTATTATTATATGCAAGTACACTGTAGATGTCTTTAGACACACCAGAAGAGGGTGTCCAATCTCATTATGTGAGCCACTGTGTGGTTGCTGGGATTTGAACTCAGGACCTTTGGGAGAGCCGTCAGTGCTCTTACCTGCTGAGCCATCTCACCAGCCCACAACTGCACGAAATTCTTACCCGTGTGTGTATTTCACTTTGATTCTGAATTGGCTGCTTCTGTCTATACATAGTTGCATGTGTCTTCTCTACAGGACAGAGACCTAGGAGACGAGTATGGCTGGAAGCAGGTGCATGGCGATGTGTTCAGACCATCAAGCCACCCTCTAATATTCTCCTCCCTCATTGGCTCTGGATGTCAGATATTTGCTGTGTCTCTCATTGTTATTATTGTTGCCATGATAGAGGACTTATATACAGAGTAAGTGTTGGTACTTTATCATCTTTTTGTTGGTATAAATAGTTTCTTTAGTCATTGTAATCTATTAAGTCAGTCATTATCAAATATTTGCCTATTTTGGTTATTTTATTATTTTAATACTACCTGTGCATTATTGCAGAAAGATCTTAATCTATAAATCTAAATGTTTTCAGTTGTGTTCCCTTTACATACTCAAACTTGCCAGCATAGCTGAACATTCCAGTTACAGTGGTTATGTCATTGAGAGAGGCAGAGGTTACTTCCAGTCTAAGGCTATTTGAAAAAGAAAACCTACGCTCTTTAGATTCAACTAGATCTTTATAATTTCAGTTATGAAATTAATACATCACATTTATACTCAGACAGACCACTTCAGGAGTAAAACAAAGCGTTTACAGTATTTTTTTAAGTCCTTTGTCAGTATCCACCTTTGTGTAGTTTTGGCTATGCTTTTTATTAGCAACCAAAACCATTTGCCAAACTTTGTTAAATTACCTTATTTATTTATTTGTTTATGTACCTGTGCTGAAATCCATGTGTCTGGGCATGTGTGAGCCACAGCACGAATGTGGAAGTCAGAGGACGACATTGAGGAGTTGTTTCTCTGCTTCCACCCTGTGTCCCCAGCACTGAACTCATATCTTCAGGCTTGCCAGCCAGCGCCTCTGCCTGCTGAACTAGTTTGCTAGCCCAGTTTGCCCAAAGTTGTTGATTTGAGTCACTACAAAGGCTCGGGGCTCTGTCGTGTCTGCTTTTGTCACCTTGTTTCCAGAGAGCCCCAGCGTGTACAGACGAGTGCACTGTGGTGTGGGGTGGCTTCACCACCTCAGGCGTCACTCGTCAGCAGCAGCTGGGATGTCCTCTGTCAGAGCAGTCCCAGCTGCATTTCAGTTCATGTACATTCTTCTATGTGCTAGCATTCCATGAACAAATAATACATTTGTACTGCTGAAAGAATTGCTGGTTAGTTGTAAAATATTTATCCATGCAGCAGGCAAGATGGCTTAGCAGGTTAAAAAAAAAAATCATTTCCCCCAACCCTGATGACCCACGTTCGGTCCCACTGGGGAAGGAGAAGACTGACTTCAGAGAGTCCTGCCCTCTGACTTCACGTGTTTGCTGCAGTATGCATGTCCACACAGGCACAGATTATACACACATAAAAATAATAAATACTTTTTAAAAATTTTAACTGTACACTAAATTGCTGTTCCTCTTCTAGATAGTTCCTTGAGAAAAGGACTAGCGCTTAACTTCCTGAATGCTTAGGCTAGCCATATAAAGTCAATAGTTAATGTTTAAAAACTGATGGGAGTATGTATTAACCAAAAAAACTGTTTCTTAAAAACGTGTGATGTTTCTGTAATCTACCTTTGTGTTGCCAATCACTACCACATTTTAAAATAAAGTTCATGTAAACTGCAGAGTTGCGATGGGTAAGTGTTCATATTTTAGGGTATACGATATTTTAAGGTGAAGTGAATCCTGAACACGAGGAAAGCATTTCAAATGTGCGAAGCAGCCGTGCTTTACATTAAGAGCTGACTCTAACTCATCATTCTTGAGGTGAAGCCGACCCCATTCCTCAGTGTTGTGACTAAAGAATAACTTTTTCCAGCATCCTAGTTTTTGCTTTGTTTTGTCCAAATTTTTGCTTTGATTTGCTTTTCAAAATGATATTAGAATTTGGCAACTCTTATTAATGCATACTTTCTTGTAATTTAAAGCCCATCAGTTTTGTTGTTGTTTTAAAATTTATTTATTATGTATACAGTATTCCTCCTGTGTATGCCTATAGGCCAGAAGAGGGCACCAGATCTCATTGTAGATGGTTCTGAGCCACCATGTGGTTGCAGGGAATTGAACTCAGGACCTCTGGAAGAGCAGTCAGTGCTCATAACCTCTGAGCCATCTCTCCAACCCAAGCCCTTCAGTTTTTAGGTATAAGAAGCTACTCTTCTATGGGTAGTGTTAGGGCCAGGCCATGTGTTCTGACAGTTACTGCAGTAAGCAGGTGCTGTGTTTATGTGATGTGTGTGCAGTTACTGAGAAGTGGTGACTCTGTCATGGTATGATGGAGAAGTGATGGCATCAGGGTCTGTGTACTTCGTGCACATTTGCACCTTCAGTGTGCACATCAATCCTGTATGAGGACTGTTGTATTTCTATCCTATAGACGGGAAAGGGAAAGCTCAGAGAGGTGAAGTAATTGGACTAAATTGCACACTGCTGCTAATGAGTGATAAACTGATTGTGAATGGAGGTGATTATATTTCGGAGTTTTTATTTGCAGTGTTATGGAATTGAAAATAGTGATGAAGCAATGTGAAGTAGTGAGAAACTGAAACATTTGGATGTGAGCTGGGATGATTGCTCCAGGGACGTGGTGATTCTTAAGGATAGAGTAGCTAACCTTAAAAGGTGCAGATTACTCTGCCTCTGTGATCACTGTGCCATCAGAGGAAAAGCATTGGGAAGGCGTAGGTAGGACAGCGTCACTGTGGTGACAGTTAATTGTGGTGCTAGCCTGAGAGAGCCCGAGAATCCCGCCACCCATGCTCTCAGTGGCACGCAGCCGTGGTAAGCAGCTCTTTAGCCTCTCTTCCACTTCTTGAGAATGGCTGCTGCGCTGGACTTGTCGGTGTAATGAAAATGGCTTGTTTGGAGGGTGGGGATAAATGCTTGTAGAGTATTTTCAAACAAAGAGACAGAAGACAGATCTGAATGTTAAAACCATCCTGCTTGGAGACCGTAAACTTAACCCGTAAGTCATTTGGACTCCAGGCCAGCCTTTTCGAGCTCTTTGTGTTGATAGTAAGAACTTGTGTCTGGTATTAGGCTCATCTTATACTAAAACTAGCCCTTTGTAATTTCTTTTTACTTACATTTATATCTGCCCTTAACAAACACATTTATAAAGAGAATGGGTCATATTTGTTAGTCTTTGTGTGGAAGGAATAAATTAGCACTTAACGATGTTTGAATTCTTGGAAAAACAGATTTGGTTTTTTTTAAACTGATTAATTTGAGATCTATGATTCTTTTAATTTGAGAATGACAAATTTTTACACTTGAATTTAGTTGAAGACAGAAGTGAAATCCTGCAGTATTCTTGCGATGTGCTTTACATTTATTAATTTACTGCAGTCACTTAAGGAAATGAGTACAGGTGTTGGAACAGATGCTGCATATTGCAAAACTAGTAGGCTGAAGTATGTAGGGCGTTAATAAATAGTAAATATTTCTATTTTAGAGCAAATTATACTGTCATTTATTTTAATATTTTTCTTTTCAACTGGGTATTTTTAAAGTTTTTTTTTTTATTGCTTTACTTAGCATGAAGGTTGGTTTAATTCTTTAGATTTCATTACTGGGAAGAAGTTAGAGATTGTCAGGCTGACATAAGGTTGCCCGTGGATCAGTAGATGGTTTTAAAAATCATTTTTACAGAAAAAAGTAAGTCTTCGCATGTTGCATCATTTAAAATAGTAGCATTACAAACTATCCTATTTGAATTTTATTTCTAGTAAGCAGGCAAAAAATCTTAAGTGTTGAACCAGTTATAAAAAAGGAATATTCTGTTTTTTCTTTTTTAAATAGAATATCCTGTTTCATATGATGGAACTGCTTTACAGTGTTACAAATAGAGTTTTAGTTCTAACTTGCCATTGGTGCCAAAGAAACGAAAAGTGTGTGTTTAGACTGTATTACAAATTCAACTGTAGACTAGACAAAAGTAGACCCAACTTGGTATGGTTTCAGATCACCTTTGACTGGGAATTCTTTAATGGTTTTCTGCAGTCCAGGATGGGATGTTCATTTGTTTGTGTTAAGTAGATCTGAGGGGCAGACTCCATTTTCTTTCTTTCTTTCCTTTTTTTTTTTTAGTTTTAATTTATAATACATATTTTTATGCCTTTGCAGGAGGGGATCGATGCTCAGCACAGCCATATTTGTCTATGCTGCTACATCTCCAGTGAACGGGTACTTTGGAGGAAGTCTGTATGCTAGACAAGGAGGTAACTTAGGAGTTAGCACTCTTGCATCTTTAATTGATGGCATTCTTCTGCTGTGGTATTTGAAATTTTAAATGGGCAGTATAGGTTGTACAGATAGTAAAGGTCCTTGTTATACCATGTGTATAACGTCTATCAAATCTGTTATGTTTTCTAGATTATTTTTATGGAAACTTTGTGTTTTATTTCCTGAAATTATAAATAATTAATAGATATTCTCCATTGTGAAGTTAGCCCCAAAGAACATGTCAAGAGTACTTCTAAATTATCGAGGTTATGTTTCTTTGAGGTACCTGGCTCCCTAGATGTGCTCCAGGTGAGCCTGCCTTCTATTCACCCTTAAAGTTATTTTTCATGGGTGGATATAAAAGTATATTTAATGGCTATGGATAAACTTGTAGACAGTGGTAGGAGATTAGAAAACAGTATTCATCAAAGGACTCCTCGTGAAGATTTGCTATTTTGTGTCACAGTTTCTCAGGTGAAGTTCCTTCACTCTAGACTTGTAATATTGAGGGTCAGAAAGGTACTTGCATTGATAAGTATGTATATTTTCACTTGTGAATGAAAGGTTTTTGAAAGACCTTATCTATTGTGATTTTTCATAGCCTACCTAAGTATGGTCAGCATTAGGAGACTTTGCCTTGCATTATATTGTCTGTCTGTGTGTCTGTATATTTTTAGCAGTCTACCAAAAGCTGGGTAGGTCCGGGCACAGTGGCACATATCTGTAATCCTGGTACTTTTGAGGCTGAATCAGCAGGATTGCCTCAACTTCAAGACTAGCCTAGGCTATAGAAACCAAGAAGTTTTTATAGGTAGGAGGAAATCGGAGCGTAGAATCCTCCTGGATGGCCACATTTACCATTGCCTATTTTGTAGATTTTATTTACTAGATATAATGTGGTCAAGTGCCTTTGGTTTAGGCAGTTCTTTGAATGGCCTAGAGACATATCATTATCTATTCCTGACTGTTTTATTTAAATGTTCAAATTCTTAACTCTATCATCAAGTATAGGAAATAAGTGCTGACATATAGGATAACATCCTAAGGAAGTAAAGGAGCTTAATGTAATGTGACTTTCCTACTGAAAATTAGTTAGCCTAAACTGTTTTGCTTATGACTCTGAAGTCTACATAGCAGAAACAACTTTGTTTAAAATAGGAAGTATATTTATGTCTGTATCTGAGTCTTGCTTTTTGTCTGGTTGTAAGTTAAGGACAGTTTGTCACCCTTCCTTGTACTGTACCTGTTCTTAAATGTTGACAAGCTCAGGTCTAGGAATGTCAGATCTTGCAAAGTATAATTTAAAGATCATGTTCTGATTAAGACTGTGTGCGGATAGTTTTGTCTGAACAATCCCTAATAATTCAGATGAATAAAGAAGTCAGCTCAGAGAGTTGAAAATAACTCATGGATCTCAGGTCTGCATTATAGTGCAGCTTCAGATTTTTTCGGTGACCCCAGTGTACAGAATAGTGTTCTAGATCCAGTCTGAACCTGGCAATAACCTGGAGCCTCCCAGGTGTGAGGAACAGTAGGAAACTCAGCACAGATGTCTGAGCAACTGATTGTATTGAGTGAGATGTGGGGAAGAGGGACCTACAGGTAGATAGAAAAATTTCATTTGTATGTGTCTGTACCTGAGAGGATAAAGCAACGCACAGGAAGGATTGTTAGGTGTTAGGATGGATGGGAATTTTAAAAGTTGAATAAATGTTTTACTTTAGTTGTCACCCCTATAATTAATTATTTCAAATGCTGGCCATTGGAGAGGAAGGATTCGTGAGACTTCTGTAAAAATGAACTAGAAGAGTAAGTTCAGAATTGAGTTTCTTTGGAGGAATGTTAAGATTTGCAGTGGTAACTCTACCACCAAACATGAGAAATCTGTGACAGAATTTGAATTAGAAGAAGTTAGCTTTATATCTAGACCATAACAAACAATATACCAAAGGTCAGGACAGTTGAGTGGCAGAATCAGAATAGTGTCACCAGAGCATCTGAATGCCATCAGAGTCTGCAGGCCAGTGCTCCTCACTGCAGTGCAGCCACCTTATAAACCAGAGCTAGACTGCGCTTTATTAGGTAATTGATTTGAAATAATTATTTGCATATCAGGTATAATAACCTTTGTATTGAGTTTTTGAGTTTATAATCTGGAATTACATAATATATTGTAAACATTAATGCATGTTTGTCTATGTAGCTCAATTATTTTTTATAGCTTCTCTTTTCTTTCAGGAAGGAGATGGATAAAGCAGATGTTTATTGGGGCCTTCCTTATTCCAGCTATGGTGTGTGGCACTGCATTCTTCATCAACTTTATAGCCATTTATTACCATGCCTCTAGAGCCATTCCTTTCGGAACAATGGTAAGTTACTTGAATTTCAACTTTAAATAATGCTTACAACCATTCTAATACAAGGCCTGCTGCTCCTCCTGAGTCCCTTCCTGTTGGGTGTTCTGAAGTTTCAACTAGTCCCTGTTGAGTCTCAGAAGGTTTTTGCTAGGCTCTAAAAACTACTGGTTATATTTAAGGTTCTCTACATTTTCTTGATTCTGTTGATTTTAAGCCCTGTGGTGGTGCACACCTTTAAGCCCAGCACTTGGGAGGCAGAGGCAGTGGATCTCTGAGTTTGAGCCCGGTTTGGTCTACAAAGTGAATTCCAGGACAGTGTGGGCTACACAGAGAAGCCCTGTCACGAAAGAGAGAGAGAGAGAGAGAGACAGAGAGAGACACAGAGAGACACAGAGAGAGAGAGAAAAGAGAAGAGAAGAGAAAAAGAAAAGTTGATTTCATAACTTTTGTCAGAAATGGGAGAGAACTGATGAATGAGTATATTTTAGAGAGAAAAAAAAACCCACCAAGAAGCATTAGTGTTTTATTAAAGCAGTCAGTGTTCTGAGTTGCTTTTTCGTTTCTGTGATTAAATACTGACCAAAATCAAGGAAAGAGTTTATTTGACTTAAAGTTTATAACTCATCATTAGGAAAGCCAAGGCAGGCAGGGCTTCAAGGTAGGCGTCTGAGGCAGCAGCCATGGAGGGATGCTGCTTCCTGGCTTGCGTCTGGGCTCACGTTCAGCTGTCTTTCTTACACGGCCCAAGACTAGCTGCCTACAGTGGGCTGGGCTCTGCAACATGAGTGTCCCACAGGTATGCCTGCAGCCAGTCTGATGGTTACAGGTCTTCAGTTGGGATTCTTCTCAAGTGTATTAAGTGAACAGCTGAAGCTAACAGTGGCATTCTATCCCTTACCGCCTTTGACACGCAAACATGTCACTTTAAGTCATATCCTTTCCCTTCTTGTTCCCCAAGATTTACTACTATTAAAATATAAAATTCAGCATAGTGCCCCCTTTAAACAATTTAGCACTTTAAAAGCCCAATGTCTCTTTTAAAATTGAGTTTCTTTAACTATAGGCTCCCATAAAATCAAAACCATGTTATATACTTTCCAAAAAAGAGATAACCAGGGCATAGGAACAATCAGATTAACGTAAACCTCCCCCACCCCCAAACTAACAATATAAATCAAATATTGTCACTTAGCGTCCAGGATCTGGGACTGATCTGGGCTCTAAGGAGATTAGGCATCTCCAGGCTGGGAAGTTCTTCATGTCACAGCATACACGGCTTGTCTTGTGGGCTCAAGCAGGGTCTATTCATACTTGCTGATTGCTTTCTTCTTTGGATATCTCCAGTATGCTAAATACTGAAGCTGTACCTTCATTAGTAGCCTCTGCATCCTCTTCAGGGACTTCAGCCCTGCCATGTGATGTTAAACCCCAATCTCTGTCCATGACCCCTTCAGTCCTGGCATTTCCACAGCATTATTTGCTACCAGTATTGCTAGCAGATTATTAATCCATTAGCAGGTTGATACATTGATTATATCAGAGCCCTCATGGTCAAGGTAACTAGATTATATGCCATTATTTAGCCCTACCAGCTAGGAACCAACCACAGCTTCCACCACAAGAGCCTTTTTGGGGTGTATGTTTCATTTCACTTGAGAATGGGGACAGGACAGGGTTACCATGGTGTTTTTAGAAAGGAGTGTAGATATGAAATGTTGTGTGACCTGTTAAGCCTCAAAGAACCATAGTTGTAGTT
The DNA here is from genome assembly GCA_036184795.1 of Tokudaia tokunoshimensis. NCBI lineage: Eukaryota > Metazoa > Chordata > Mammalia > Rodentia > Muridae > Tokudaia > Tokudaia tokunoshimensis. Next base: position 159,522,208 of record BTHU01000001.1, on the reverse strand, counting down.
TAAGAATTGCAGGGTGTCATGGACCCAATCACCTTTCTACACTAAACAATGTTTACTTCAGCATGCACCCAAATCCTGAGCTCTCCTGGTTTGTCTCCGAGGCAGTAGAACAGTTGGTAAGGATAATGGGTGGTTTGTGTTGATTTGTCATTTTGAGGGTTTTTTTTTAGCTGAGGATGGGAATCTTGAACAAAGAAATAATCACAAGCTTTAGAAATCAGATTTCACAAGCATATAGGAAGATGTCCTTCCATGGTTACTTGAACAATAACCAGAAAAAAATTACTTGAGGACTCAAATTCTAATATGGGAAATTCATGATACATAATGAGAAATTACCACAGTGAGGAGATGGATTCCAAGTTAATGGCACCTTATAATATGTACTGTAAAGCTGCATCTCAGAAGTAGTTAGCATGCAGAATGCCCGGGGGGCGGGGAGGGGGGGAGAGATACATACCCAGTAGTGAGGAGCTGGGACTCACCGGCCGACTGTGGGAAGCGACCAGATAAACACATGCATCTTATAAAGAGACTCAGGAAAGCCTCAGGACATGGGCTCAGTATTGGAACAGAGAGGATATTTCTTTTTTCCTCATTTTTTTTTTATGTTTTTTTTTTTTTTGGTTTTTTTCGAGACAGGGTTTCTCTGTATAGCCCTTGGCTGTCCTGGAACTCATTCTGTAGACCAGGCTGGCCTCGAACTCAGAAATTCGCCTGCCTCTGCCTCCCAAGTGCTGGGATTAAAGGCGTGCGCCACCACTGCCCCTCTTTTTTCTTTTTCATCAAATAACTTACACACAAGAAAAGGCAAAGGGAGCACTCTGATGAGAAGGAAGTTACGCTAAAGTCAAGCCGTGTACTTGACTGTGGGAGTGCCCAGCTACTTCTGACAAGTGTCTTAGCTCATGGACATGTTTTCTCACAGAGCATATTATATGGCAGGAGAGAAGCTCATGAAACTGGATCCAAATTTCCTTTTCTAGGGGAAAAGAAGGAAAGTAGATTCCACTTTCCAGAATGAAGTGGATTTATATTGATGAGGCACAAGATTTTAGAATTGGTATTCATTTTTTTAAAGGATGGAAAAGTAGGTAATGAGCTTTATAAGCTAGTACAAATTCATTAAAGCAAAATGGTTGGAACACCATCATTTCCCCATTTGAGTTGCTTTTAGAAGCCTAGAAGAACACAAGGGCATAAAATAAACAGTAGAATCCTGTTGGACAAGATTAAGAAATGTGGCCAGAGTCCTAACAGAGAGGCTCTGAGCACACAGGCTGGAGCTTTGGGATCTTACAGTGCGGTACATACTGTGCTTTAAGTGGAATCCAAGAAACAGTTTGCTGCAGAATGCTGAAGACATCGTCTAAGGAGGTTCACTCTGATGGGGGCAGCATGTTTTGTAGTTCACATTGTTTTCACAATCATTATCCTGTTCAGTTTTCAAAGGAACTAAGTAGGAATGGGAGCACAGTTACTTCTTGCCTGGAGTAAAACTCCCAAGGCTTTTAGATAGCGATCATACTGTTAGTGGTGCCGATGGGGTTCTGTTCATTGGGTTTGCTGTTGATATTTTCTTTCTCCCTTTCTGTCAAAACTAGTTTCTCCAAGTGGTGCACAGCCATGCATGTAGGCAAAACCCCCGTACACATAAAATTTAAAAGAAAGATTCCACTTGTTCCGCACCAGTTCCAGAACTTGGTGCAGTTAGTCCTCTGAAATGTAGCTGGAATGTAGGGGACAGTGATCCTAGTCACACTGGAGGCTTTGTGTGGGAGGGTTGCTTGTTTGTGTATACGTCTTCTTTAATGGATGGTGAAGTCTTTTGTGCTTCTATTTTATCTCCCCTGGCCCCCATTTTCTTTCCCCAGACAGGGTCTGGGTAGAACTCAAAATGTAGACCAGGCTGGCCTTGAACTCACGGAAATCCACCTGTTTCCCAAGTGCTGGGATTAAAGGTGCACAACACCACACCTGGCCTTATTTTATTTTTTTGCATTTGTGTGTGTGTGTGTGTGTGTGTGTGCTGGAGAGGGGAGCATGATTGTGCTGAAGAGGACTAGTTGTAGGAAGAGGTTTGTTCTCTCCTTCACTGTGTAGGCTCCAGGAAGATCGTCAGATTTGTCAGCAGGCACCTTATATCCACTGAACCACCTGCCCTTATTATTTTAGTGGGTATGCCTTGTTAGATGAGTTTCTATTTAATGGCAAAATCACTAAATTTGAAGATCAGTATATTGACAGATTTTTTTTTTCTAGTTTGACCTTTAATTATAAGTAGATAAGTTGAGAGGCATTATGTTTCTAATCCATCCTGTTTAGGTGTCGGTTCTTCGCCAAATAAAGGTACACATAGATTCAATGCAGATCCAGTCAGAAAGTCCATTTTAAAAGTTACAGTAACCAAGACACTGTGGTTAGAACACAACTTGCAGGAATTGGTTCTCTCCTGCCATGCGGTTCCTGGGGTAGAACTCCTGGTGACAGGTGCCTTTACCTATTGAACCATTTCACTGGCCCTTTTTAATTAAATTTAATTAATTGTTTATTTAGAGACAGGTTCTCTCTTCATACATAGTCACTGCTGACCTTGAACTCCCAATCTCTTGACTCCACCAACCAAGGGCTAGGATTGGAGATATCTACCACCACACATGGCTAAATTAGCTTTTAAGTCTTAGTTGCTTTCTTATGTTTTCCCCTGTATATTTTTTAAGTTGCCTATAAATAAAGATTTTACTTCTTTTCTATCCCTCCCTTCATCTTTTCTTCTCTCTGTCACTTTCTCATTATACTGATCAAGCCTCTGGTACAATATTGGGTAGACATGGCAAGTGCAGATTTTGCCGAGCTGGGAGGGCATTCGGGCATTCAGCTCTGTGCCTTTAGGGAAACCCTTGTTTGTCTTAGATGCCCTTCATCAGGTAGTAGAGTCCTGCTGTTCCGGGTTAATCAGGAGTTTCTTAGGAAATGAATGTTGGGTTTTGCAGCACGTTTTTTCCTGAATTTTTGGAGATGCCATCTTAAGTTAGTCCTGTATTGCTCTAATAAAGCTCCTAGACTGGGTTTTGTATCTATATGAGAAATACTGGTCTGCAGCTTTCTTACAATGCTTTTTCTAATAAGGTTAGCTTTCTGCAGCACATTTTTCATTTCAAGTCTACTATCTTTTTATAGAACTGAAGTAACTCAAACAGAGTTAGGGGCTAGCATGTTGAAACTGTGGACAATAAATAAGTTTCTTAGATCCTTGAGTTGGTAGGACCCATTACGGGATCCATTGGTTGGATGCTTGATTTGAGACTTCTGAGTTCTAATAAAGTCATAAAATATGAGTTAGAAATGTGGTTAGAGAAATCATCTGCTGTGAGCAGGGGCCAAAGAAATACTGGCGCACAACATAGTAATGGCTGCCAGTGATACATTTCTCAGGTGGTGACCACTGACATTCTAGCAGCTGCTGGCTGCTGACAGAGGCAGGAAGATATAAAGTTAAGGCTAGCTTGGGCTGTGAAGCTCCCCACTCCTCCTTCACACACACACACACACACACACACACACACACACACACACACACACACACACACAGAGAGAGAGAGAGACAGACAGAGAGGCAGAAAGAATGTGTTCCTAAGAATCAAGATAGCTGTAAGCAGTTACAGTCTACTTAGAATGTATTACCTTTAACAGTTTCTCTTTTAGCATTCCCCAGATAGTCTGTCCTGGTTACATTTACTCCTGCAACCCATGCACAGCATAGATTTTTCCAAAAGCCAGTCTCTAAGTAAATATGGGTATTATATAGATGTTTGGTTTCTGGGTGTAACTGATCAGCTCGTAGATGTCTATGTATATTAAATACTGAGAAGCGATGCTTACTTTTAACATGTTCTTGTGTGGACACAGACCTCCCTCTGGGAGTAATTCTGTCCCACCCTGCTGCTCATTTCACTTTCTTCCGCATGAGGCCCTTGTGTTGGTTCCACCAGTGCAGTAGACAAGTGGTTCTTGAATTTTTAGCTGCTAAATTTCACTTTAAAATTAGACCTTAAGTGAAAGCCTAGTAGAGGAACAAGATATAATAACCATGATCCTACTTTAAGTAACTCTAAATTTAAAAGGAGAGAAATCTCAAGTCAAGGGTTATGAGTTATAGGCAGTAATATCCTCAGGAACCAACGTAACACTTATCGTCAGTGTTTAACACTGATACTGAGAAAAGCCAGGATTTGACCAGTGTGTCGATTCCACGTCACGTTTTCTTAACAGCTTGCTTTGCAGTCTCAGTGTTCTCAAAGTGAGCTCATCTAGAATCTGAATGGAAGAGTTAGGAACTAGTTTCAATCTGATCAGTACAATTTCTAACCAGCTACCCAAACTTCTTAATCATCTATGTAGAAAAGATCTGATGGGAAAATATTTTAAACAGTGCTATAAACAGTTGGTAATTCTTAGACAAAATGTTTATGGAATATCTTATTGAGCTTTGTCATGGACGTAATGTTGAGGGTGCCTTGTGCATCAGTGGCTAACTGCATGTAGCACACAGATATTGTACTAGTGTCATTGCTTATGTATATTTTAGTGAGCAAATGTGCACATGCTTGAATGAGGAGAGAGGAGAGAGGTAGACCCACAGACCAGTGTAGCATTTCAAACTTTCCTTATTCTGTGACACTTGCAAGAAGTCCAAATATATACACAAAAATAGGAGAAACTTGATTCTGGTATTTGCATGGAAACGAGTTATTCTGGCTAAGATCTCTGTTTTGTTAATATTTTCTGTAGAATGTGTTTGAATCTATATTGTTAGACTTAGGGACATGTAAGAAAGCCAACTGTTTTCACGGGCTGACGAGGTAGCTGAGTTTGTAGAGTGTTGGCCTATGCATGAGGGTCTGGATCTGTCCCCACCCAGAACCATATATGTGTGATTAATTCCGGCACCCTGGAGGACTCGACCGGAGAGTCAGAGGCAGGCTCAAAGTCATTTTTGGCTACTTAGCAAGTTTAAAGCTATCCTGGGATACATGAAACTGGAATGAACAGAGAGAGGAGGAAGAAAGGGGGTAAAAGGGAGAAGGACAGGGAAAGGGAGAGAGACCAACCCATTCTTTTCAAAAAGAGTTCCAAATCAAATGCCTACAGAGGTCCTGAACCTTCATCGGTGAGGTTCTGTTGATGGGTTTATAAACATTCTTCTTGGCCTTGGGTCCCACAGAAGAGCATTCCCTTCAGTTTCTCTTTCTCATTGGAAATTATGTTATAGTAAAGGAAGATGCAGAACTCTTTATTATAATGTGTTAAGCAGTGGTTCTCAACCTTCCTAACGCTGTGACCCTTTAATACAGTTCCTCGTGTTGTGACCTCCAACCATACGATTATTTTTGTTGCTACTTCCATAACTGTAACTTTGCTATTGAGTGGTGGCTTAGTTCCCAAGATCATCAGAAATATCTATTTTCAGATGGTCATAAGCCACAGGTTGGGAGCCACTGTGTTGAGGCATATGATCTGACAGTAACTAAGAAGGGACTCAATAGCTCATAGCCTGAATTTGCCACCCTCATATATATGCCACACTTAACTCATAATACAATATTTAAAAATCCCAAAATGCTTCTTTATTTCTCACGTTTCACATCTTTGTTATGTTAGCATGCATTTGTGTCCTAACAACTGAGACAAGTAAGTTCCTGACTGATGTTTTCAAGAGACTGTTGTGGCACCATCTCTGTTGTTCTGTTTCCACTCAGCGTTCCTATACATTAGAATCTCCAACAGTAGAATCAAGAGATTTTAGAGATAATCAGTTCTGTTTTACTGTTCGATAGTGGAGATGTCTTAACCAGATACTCTCCAGAGTAAAGTATGTCTGTGTCCTTAGAAACACCACAAAGTAAACATTTTTCCTAATTATGGCCTTTTCTATAATTTTAGACTTTGAATGGGCAGAGTAATATTTGGATTATTTTCTTATAGTAAACACACACACACACACACACATTTCTGTTAGCGTTCTAAGGTATTGTAGAAGAGAAAAGTACCCTGAGCTCAACAAATCTGAATTTAAATTTTGGGCTGGCATGTTGTACTAGCTGTGTGCTCATGGAAAGTTAGCCTCACCTCTCAATGTTCTTCACCTTATACTTAGGGGACTAGCATTTGGGGAACTCCTTGTGCATATTAGGAGCTCAGTAAAGTATAATCAAGTAACTTGGTTATAATAATGAAAAATAAGGAGTAGACATGTCAAAAACACGACAGTTTACAGGGAGAGATCTGAAAGGTACTCTGTCAGGGGCAGCCTAGAAGAGTAGGCACAGTGGGAGCTGAAGGTGGGAAAGAAAGGGTTCAGCCTGTGTTTGATTCTGCAGGAACATTTTCTCCTGTTTCCAGTGGTGCATTCCTTGTGTTGTTTTGCCCTTATTAGAAGTTAGCATTTTCTCTGTGATCAAAGGGCATTTGAGTTTTCAGGTATCTCTCTTACTTGTTTGTATTAGTGGCTTTGTTCTCTGAGTAACCACACACATTTTTATTTAATTTACAGGTGGCCGTTTGTTGCATCTGTTTCTTTGTTATCCTTCCTCTAAATCTCGTTGGTACAATACTGGGTCGCAATCTATCAGGTCAGCCCAACTTCCCTTGTCGTGTCAATGCCGTGCCTCGTCCCATCCCGGAGAAAAAATGGTAAACGGATGCTAACGCTTATTTGATTGTGTCACAGTGTATGAGTTCTTAAGGCTGTTGTGTGCATATAACTTTAGAAGCAGCTTGTGATTATGCAGATGACTGTATAAGTTTACAAATTTATTCATTTTCATTTTCCCATCAACCCTCATTGTAAAGAGTATAATTAGCTATGCCCTTATTTTGCCATCTGAATATTGATGTGATTCACATGTCAAATTTTTGATAAATATACTAGTGTGTAGAGGTGGGTGGGAAGTAAAGCTTCAACAGTTCTTTAAGCCTGTAGGTCAAATGTGGCCTTTGCCAATTTTTGTAAATAAAGTTTTATTGGAACACAGCCATACGCAGTCTTCACATACTACCTATGGCTTCTTTTATTCTCCAGCATCAGAGTTGACAGAGCAATAGTTACAACAGAGGCTATACATATCACCAGCAAATTCCGAAACCCTCTCAATTGTTGAACAATCTGCCGACTACTAGTTTATAATCTCCTTTTCATTCCAGATATTTTGTTCTAAACATTGACCTATTCCCATATAATATTCCCATATAAGTCTATCAATTGAGAGATGAAATAAGATTGAGACCAGTTGTAATTAAATATTTGAACACAAAACAATACAAAGATATACTAATTTGATACTTCTATGCTAAAAATGGTAATAGGGAAAACATTAAAAGTCTTTGTTTTCCATAATTAAACTATTATGTTTCTTTAAGCAGAAAACTTTGTAGGAGTAGTAAACATTGCAGTTTGTAACACAGTAGACTGAAATCTGAGCTGTGTTTCAGATAGCACTGGTCAGTGTTGCATGGCATCAAGTATACACATTTAAGTATTCAGGACCAACGGTCAGTAAAGTCCCATGGTTCAGCATGGGTGAGCCCTGCCAGAAACACCTTGGGTTCATGTTTGTTCGATTTTGAATTAATTTTTGGTCATTGAATGTTCACAAACCTTTTACACTTGCTGAAATTTTTACAGTGTGCACATTCAGTTTTATGACCCAGAGTCTAAAAGCTTTGATTTAGGGGAGAGTGAACTATTCCAGTTTTTGGAATCACTACGTGCTTGTTTTTGTTATATTGGTGACTATAAGAAACTTTGAATTGAAAAGTTTTGAATTGAGGTTTTAAACTACTTTTCCCTAAGTCAGTATTAGATCACTAGATCCCATTAATGTCCTTGTGCTCAACTTATTGCTGGGAAGAAAAGGTAAAAGGAAAAGCCCAGTCAGCAAGTGCAGGCGGTCTTTCCGAAGTAGGTTAGGGACAGGCTAAGCAGCACTTTTAGGTGTAGGAAGGCTCGGCTGTGGATTCATATTCTTGTTGGATTTTAATCACATGGGAACCAAAATCTGATGTTTACCTAGGATAAATCAATTTTAACCTCAGGACCTTGGCTTTCTATAAAAACAAGGAAGATGATAATAAGTGACTTTTAAGTTTGTTTTTTTTTCTCTGCCTCTTAGTCTGTTTTCTCTCTCTCTCTCTCTCTCTCTCTCTCTCTCTCTCTCTCTCTCTCTCTCTCTCTCTGTCTCTGTCTCTCTCTCTCTCGTTTTTCAAGACAGGTTTCTCTGTGTAGCCCTGGCTGTCCTGGAACTCACTCTGTAGACCAGGCTAGCCTTGAACTCAGAAATCCGTCTGCCTCTGCCTCCCAAGTGCTGGGATTAAAGGCGTGCGCCACCACTGCCCAGCTGTTATTTTCTCATTTTGAGATTGCTTTTGTTGTTTTGTTTTGTGTCTTTGCTTGTCCAGATGCTGTTCTAGGTCTTGGGAATACCTAGACAAATAGCATCTGCTGCCCAGCAGTCTAATTACTGGCATCTGATGTAAGTCAGTAGAGTTACAATACAGTGTAGTAAGTTCTGCCGTGGAGGGAAGTCTTCCTGAAAACACAGGGAAGGCTTGAGAACTGCCCATGCTGGAAGGAGAGCATGGAGTTAAAGCACTCATTCCAGGTAGAGAATCGATGACTTCACTCAGAAATGTTCACTAGAGGGATGAAGTTGAAATTTTATTTCTTAGTCTCTCTTTGTCCTCATAAATCAGAATTGACCATCATTTAATTTGTTGGAAAGGAATTAGAGCCAATAAGAAAGTGGATAAAGAACCGGCAAGGCCATTTACGAGAACTTGTTCCAGATTGGAGGCCTTGGTACTTTCTTTTTTTCCCTCCCCCTTAGACTTTAAGTAAATGCTTATAGAGTTCTCAGAAGTTACTACAGCTGAGAACTGGGGCTAAATACTTAATGTGTTTCTTGTTCTGCCAGTAGAGACAGCGTGTCTTCCTCAGGTACGTCAGTCAGGCTTTAGTACTGGTTAGAGTTGATAACTGGTTGGAAGTCTCACTCACATTTATATGCCTGTTTGGATTTTGGCTTTTCTTTTTATTGGTTTGTATTTATCCATTGACATTTTTAAAGTATTAAGTATCACCTCTTAATTGGAATTTGTACATATTATGAAAATTGTGCTAGAAATGTCCTTTTAATTTTAATATTTTCCAGGTTTATGGAGCCTGCAGTTATTGTTTGCCTGGGAGGAATTTTACCTTTTGGATCAATCTTTATTGAAATGTAAGTTTTGATGTTTTTGTGTTTTGAAATATTTAGTTATAACAAGAATTTAAGATTTAGAGTATGTTAGATATTCAGCTTCCCACCCCCCCTTTTTTTTTTTTTTTGCTAATATCCTCTTATTAGTGAGTACACACCATGCATGTCCTTTTGGGTCTGAGTTACCTCACTCAGGATGATATTTTCTAGTTCTATCCATTTGCCTGCAAAACTCAGGATGTCCTCATTCTCAATAGCTGAGTAGTATTCCATTGTGTAAATGAACTGAATTTTCTGTATCCATTTTTCTGTTGTGGGACATCTGGGTTGTTTCCAGCTTCTGGCTATCACAAGCAAGGCCACTATGAACATAGTGGAACATTTACCCATGTGGGATGATGGGGCATCTTTTGGGTAAATTCCCAAGAGTGGTATAGCTGGGTCTTCAGGTAGATCTAGTTCTAATTTTCTGAGGAACCTCCAGACGGATTTCCAGAGTGGTTGTACCAATTTGCAATCCCACCAGCAATGGAGGAGTGTTCCTCTTTCTCCACATCCTCGCCAACATGTGCTGTTGCCTGAGGTTTTGATCTTAGTCATTCTGACTGGTGTGAGATGGAATTTCAGGGTTGTTTTGATTTGCATTTCTCTGATCACTAAGGACTTTGAACATTTTTTTAGGTGTTTCTCAGACGTTCAAGATTCCTCTGTTGTGAATTCTCGATTTAGTTCTATACTTCATTTTTTGATTGGGTTGTTTGGTTTTTTTGGTGGTTAGCTTCTTGAATTCTTTATATATTTTGGATATTAACCCATTATCGGATGTGGGGTTAGTGAAGATTTTTTTTCCCAATCTGTAGGTTGCCAATTTGTCTTATTGGCTATGTCTTTCGCCTTATAGAATCTTTCCAGTTTTATGAGGTCTCATTTATCAATTCTTGATCGTAGCGCATGAGCCATTGGAGTTCTGTTTAAGAAGTTTCCCCCTGTGTCAATGATTTCAAGGCTCTTAACCACCTTCTCTTCTATTATATTCAGTGTATCAGGTTTTATGATGAGGTCCTTGATCCACTTGGACTTGAGCTTTATGCAAGGTGACAAATATGGGTCTATTTTCATTTTTCTACAAATCGACAGCCAGTTAGACCAGCACCATTTGTTGAAGATGCTTTCTTTTTTCTGTTGTATATGTTTGGTTTCTTTGTCAACACTGCCAGGTCTTTGTTCAGTCAGAGAAGATGCACCTAACCCTCAAGAGACTGGAGGCCCCTGGGAGTTTAGAGGTCTGGTTGGGTGGAGGTGGGGCGTGGGGACATCCTTGTGGAGACAGGAGGCAGGGAGCAGGTATGGGATGTGGAACAGTCGGAAGGGAGGGTTCACTGGGAGGGGAATAAAATCTGGAGTTTAAAATAAATAAGTAAAATAAAGAATTAGAGTATGTTAGATTGGTATGGAATCATCAGATAAGGTGGTCTCTCTGAAGTCAGTTTTGCACTGCTATAATAAAATACTGAGGTTGCCAACTTTTGTAAAGAAATAATTTTACTTAGCTCACAGTACTTAGAGAGTCTAAGTCACAGTACATTATAAAGGGAATAGCAGGAACCTGGAATCAGGAGCTGAAACAGATCACAGAAGAATCTTGGTTACTGGCTTGCTCTATACAGTCCAACTCCCACTACCCAGGGGTGGCAGTGCCTGCAGTGTGCCAGCCTCCTTAAACCAGTCCTTATACAAATCCCCAAAGTCTTGCTTATAAGCCAGTCTGATAAAGGCATTTTCTCAATCTCCCCAGATTATCCTATTCTATCTGGTATCAAGCTGACAAAAACAAAAAAACTAAAAAACAAAATCTAGCCAGCACAATTGACCCTTTATCAGTCTGACACAAATACATCACTATTTAACCATAATTTTCCTTTTTTTGTCCCCAAGATCTCATATTAGTCACACAATATAAAACTTAACCATAAAAGTCCTATAGTTTTTAAATTTTTTCAACACTTTAAACATCTAAAGAATTTTTTAAAAGTCCAAAATGTCAACTGTATACTCTTCTAAAATCAAAATTTACTTTCTTACTCTAAGAGAGAAGAACCAGGGCACAGTCACAATCAATTCAAACCAAAACCAGACTCTCAACAGTACAAACCGATGGGTGTCGAACATCTGTGGTTCACTCACAGCCTTCTGGGCTCCAGAGTACTTGGATAGTCCCACTCCTCTGGCTCTGCCACCCACAGAACACAGGGCTTGTAGGCTCCAAAATGGCTCTACCGCACATCACTAAGGCCTCCTCTGGCCTCTCACTGTTCGAGGCCTCCACTTCTCTCCATGACCTCTCCAATCCTGAGCTTTCATGCCACCAGAAGGAGTACTGTTCGGGAGACTCACGTTACCAAGTTCAGATGCCAGCTAGAGATGCAGCTTTGGCCTCTCTGGACCACAACCATTTGTGCTGACATCAAAGACATACTCCCAGATGACTCCACTTTAGTGATGCTGGTCCCTTAATTACCAGCTCCAGTTGTTCAGTAAAGCTAGGTGTCACTTGAGTGGTGCATGTCTCTTGTTAACCACAGCTGATTCTTCAGCACCAGTTGACCAGAAAGCACAGATTCTTAATTCAAAGTACCCACAGAAAAAGCCCAGTAGTGCTGGGCAATGGTGACTCAAGCCTTTAATCCCAGCACTTGGGAGGCAGAGGCAGGCGAATTTCTGAGTTTGAGGCCAGCCTGGTCTACAGAGTGAGTTCCAGGACAGCCAGGGCTACACAGAGAAACCCTGTCTCAAAAAACCAACCAAACAAACAAACAAAAAAAGAAAAGAAAAAGCCCAATAGAGTATTTGAGGGATTCTCAAAACTTCATCTGAAACTTCCTAACAAACAAACAAAAAAAGAAAAGAAAAAGCCCAATAGAGTATTTGAGGGATTCTCAAAACTTCATCTGAAACTTCCTAACAAACAAACAAAAAAAGAAAAGAAAAAGCCCAATAGAGTATTTGAGGGATTCTCAAAACTTCATCTGAAACTTCCTAAGCCAGGTCTCGATCGTCTGTACCTTTCTCAGCATCATTTTCAAGTTCCCACAACAGCCCATTAAAGCCCTGAACGCTCACTCAATGACTTTTCCTCCCCAAGTTCCAGGCCCCTTTCAGGGTTCTCCATAATAACATGGGTCTGTGCAGCGGTGTGCTCACTCCTGGTGCCAGTTTATGCCTTAGTTTGCCCTTTTTTTTTTTTTTTTTTTTTTTGCTGATAAAATGCCAGCTTGGAGAGATACTCACAGCTGATAGGCAACAAAAGACACCTATCTATTTATATACGTGTACTTATGAGTTGTGCTTGTTATACTCTTGGTCAACTCCACACAAGCTAGAATAATAATTTGACATATACACCCGAATCACAATCCACAGTGAAAATCAGGGCAGGAACCTGGAGGCAGAGACTGAATCCTGCTCACTGGCTTGCTCCTGTGGCTTGTTCAGCCTGCTGCGGCGTACAACCAACACCACCTGCCCAGGGGTAGCACTGCCTGCGTGGTCTTGGCCTTCTCACATCAACCAGAAAATGCCCCAAAGGCTTGCCCACAAGCCAATCTGATGGAGGCGTTCTCCCAATTGAGGGTCTCCCCCCCCAGATTATTCTAGCTTGTGTGGAGTTGACCAAGAGTATAACAAGCACAACTCATAAGTACACATACATGAGCAGATAGGTGTCTTTTGTTGCCTATCAGCTGTGAGTATACTACAAGCATTGGTGGCTACCTGGAAGTGCACATCAGAGAGGCCAGGGCTGGCTTGTGACTGGGGTTTTCCACCAGGGAGTAAATCTCCTAGACAGTAGTGATGTTTCCCTTACAGTGCGGATCTTTACTGCTCGATTGCTTTCAAAATAGGTAAATAAAATAAATGTTTTTTTATTTTATTTTTTGAGATTGTATATAATAACTACATGATTTCCCCCTTCCCTTCTTTCCCCCAAACTTTCCCATGTCATCCCTTAATCTGTAGCAAGGGATCTGTAAATAGTTTTTGAAAGGATATGTGATTGAATAAATGGACTACAAAACGAGAATTTTTAAAACAAGAACTAAAGGGCCCTCTTCTGAATTAAGGATGTTTGAACAATGGATTTTAAAGAAATTTTTTTTTCTTCTTAATGAAAAGTCTTACTGCTCTTTCTCTCACTGTCCTCTGAAGACAGTGCCAGTCTCTGCCAGGCTTGGCTTCCTGGAGTGTTTGTTTTCTTTTCTAATTCTGTGTATTCTTAGCTTATCACTTGTTTTTCTATTTAATAAAATGTGAAATATGTTACTTGAGTAGTGTTGTGTCTTAAAAAATAGAAGAATGAAGGAGTTGACTTTATTTACAAATGTAGGTTGGTGCTGCTGTCACTTCTTCTCCACATTTTATCTTCTTTAAGATGCTAATTTGGTCATTTTGCTCAGAGATAGATGCCTTTTTTTTAAAGAGTTTGCTCTTTAAAAAAATCACAGAAATATTTTTAATATTTAATAAATGAGTTAAGAGGAAGTGTTTGGGAATTACTAGAAGGATGAGAGTGAGCTTTAAGAGACATACAAGTGAGAGTGAAGACAAGTGGCGTGGACAGGTGAGCTTCATGGACGCCCCCCCTTGCCTGTCAGGTACTTCATCTTCACGTCCTTCTGGGCATACAAGATCTACTACGTCTACGGCTTCATGATGCTGGTGCTGGTCATCCTGTGCATTGTGACTGTCTGTGTGACCATCGTCTGCACGTACTTCCTGTTAAACGCAGAGGACTATAGGTGGTAAGTGCTCAAGGCTGGAACCTCTCAGGAATTTTTTTTATTTTTTTATTTTTTTGGTCTTTGAGACAGGATTTCTTTACTATATAGCTCTGGCTATCCTGGAACTTGCTATATAGACCAGACTGTCCTCAAACTCAAAGATATCCACCTGTCTCTGCCTCCCAGGTCCTAGGATTAAAGGTGTGTGTATGTCACCACACTCAGCTAGTATCCGTCCACTCTATCTTTTTTTTTTATATTTATATTTATTATTTATATGAGTAAACTCTTGCTGTCTTCAGACACACCATAAGGGAGCATCAGATTACATTACAGATGGTTGTGAGCCACCATGTGGTTGCTGGGAATTGAACTCAGGACCTCTGGAGGATCAGTCACTGCTCTTAACCTCTGAGCCATCTCTCCAGGCCCCCGTCCACTCTATCTTACTTCATTCATCCATCTTACCTGCCTCCCCAGGGCGAGGACTGCAAGTGTGCATTGCCCTGCCCAGACCCTCCATTCTCTCTAGCAACACAGTTCTGCCCAGTTCTCTCCTCAGCTTGTGACATCTCAGAGGCAAACCTATTTTAAGATATTAGCATACTGGCTGTAAATACGATGAGAAATTTATGGGGAAATAGTGTTAGTCAAAACTGTCCCGTTTGAGGTATTTCTGCAGAGCGCTCTACATTGAGTTTGGAGGAAGCATCTTTCCGCTCTAAACTTCAATCTCAAAAGGGAACTGGAGTATTTAAAGTCACTCAGAGAACCTGACCAGATCAGGAACTCCTAGTTCCTAGGCTCTTCTCTGTTAATATTTAAACATCAGGTACAAGTATTTGTTTTTAAGCATGCAGAATTATAAAGGATCCTTTTGTAAAATTCTTCGCCTTATAATTTTGAGTGCCATTCATTCCAGAAGCATAATTTGTTTTAACTTTTGTTTTTATTGCAGGCAATGGACAAGTTTTCTCTCTGCTGCGTCAACTGCAATCTATGTTTACATGTATTCCTTTTACTACTATTTTTTCAAAACAAAGTAAGTTGAGTTTTTCTCTCATCTCTTACCCAGGAAACTATACTTGTCCTTTAAGGAAGTGTAAAGCCTCAGATGGAAAGAAAAATCTATGTGTTGAATATTATTTCATTATATTGCAGGATGTATGGCTTATTTCAAACATCATTTTACTTTGGATATATGGCGGTATTTAGCACAGCCTTGGGGATAATGTGTGGTAAGTATTTTCTGCTCAAGCCCATCAAACCTGAGTTTCATCACTGGTACCCAATATAAAGCTGGAACCAGAGAACTGATTCCAAAGAATTGTCCTTTGACCTCCATGTGCTGTGGCCCACATGATTCACCCAATAATAATTAAATAAAAACTAAGGAATTCTGTTTTTTGTTTTTTTTTGTTTTTTTTTTTTTTGCTTTTTTGGGAACACCAAAATGAATCCAAAAAGTTTGCCTTCATACTTTTTGACTCCCTTAAAATCTGGTCTGCTAGCTGATTAATTTCAGTTTTTGTATCCATCCTAATGATGCTACACTACCCAGCACAGAATTACTATGATCCCTTTCTCATTTATACTGGGAATTGTCTTGTTTTGATACTGTGTTTGTCTGTGTTGCTTAGGCTTAAACTTCAGGACCCAGCTGATCCTCTTGCCTCAGCCTCCTGAGTAGCTGGATTACAAGTGTGTGGCACGTATTGCAGTTTAACATAGCATTTTCAAGCATGTGGTCATTGAAGGATTGTAATGTCAACAGGTGCTGCCTAAATGATTTCTGTTTAGAAGTTTCTCGGACTGTTGCTGAAAATACAGCGTCTGGAAGGCAGCACAGGCCACTGGCAATGGATGCAAATACCTGTTTAGTTTTCCACAGTGGATTTGGCTGATTGTATCCATGAGGTGTTTTGCTGTGTAACTCTCCGTTACACACTTCCTATAAAATAGTAGCTCAAGCTAAATAAATCTGTTATACTCAGTGCTTATCCAAGAGTGCTACAACAGATGGTTGTAGATTTTTATTGGAGGCATGAGATGTATGTAAAGTTGGAAGCCGTTGATAGTTACTGCCTACCTTCATTGGTGATTATAATATTGTAACTCTTACTCTTTTTCTGTTTATTAGCAGCGATCCCTTTATAAAGAAAGCCTTTCCTCTGTTTTGTTACCTTGAGATTTGCCAGTTTGGTGAATACAGATTGGTTTGTGGTTGTAGGCGCAGCTCAGAGTGCTTGTCTAACATGCGGAGACCTTGGATTCAGTCTCTAGGACAGTTAGAAGAGTGAAAAGTTAGACTGTGTGTATGTGTACTATTAATTCATAGAAAATTAATTTAAAAATTTAAAGGAATAAATCCAGTGAAGAGTGGTTGTTGATCACCTATCCAAAGGCCCAAGTTTAAAAAGCAGAACAAAAATACCGAGTGTTTGTCTAAAAAGACTACTTGGTTTGTTCATTCATTCATCTGCTAGTCACTCACTTATTCAACAAATAATGATTAAGTAAATTTCATGTGCTAGATGCTTTTAGACGCAGAAGGTAAATATTTTATTAACAAAATGCTTTCTGCAATTTTGAACCCGATTTAAGATTCATTGTTTGAAACCAGCAGTTTAAAACTCCTCACCCACTTGCCTATCTCTTTTATTTCCTGAAGTATATAATCCTTTGTACAGCTTTTATAACGTACATATAAAAAGGAGACATGAGAAAGTACTTTCTCTAGAGCTTCAACACTACTGGCTTTTGCTTCTCTCAATCCCCAAAGCTTCCCTTGTTACTTCTTTTGGCTCTGTATGGTTTGGGAGCTACATTGATACTGCCCTGCATGGGCATTCACACTTCTAACACCAGCACCTTCAAAGTTCAGGCAGAAGGTTCCACAGTTCAAGGACACTCAGGGCTACATAGCAAGACTGTGTCCAAAAAAAAAAAAAGAAAAAATATATATCATTGCTTTAATGTGCTGCATTTGCCATTATCAAGTTACTCTTTCCTTTGTGAGCTGTTAATCCACAGTTACTGACCATACTAATAGTAAGAATGATTTGATTCTAAATAACAGAGTAGGTATGCTTTTAAAGCAAATGATACCATTTAGTAAATTCAGAGAGATATTACTTTGGAATGCCAACATAAAGACATGACCTTGAAAAAAGAGTAGAACTCTTTAGAACAGAGAATATTTTAGTATTTGTAAATGGCAGACCCTGGTTCCATTGTATTTGTTTCAAAATATGTTGTTGTTGTTGCTATTATTATTATTATTACTTTGCAGGAGCAATCGGTTACATGGGAACAAGTGCCTTTGTTCGAAAAATCTATACTAATGTGAAAATTGACTAGACATCTGAAGCAACCTGGGACTTCGGATCAGTTTCTCTTTCATGAGGGTGGAACTTGCCCAGAAAAGAAGAATAATCGCAAGAAGAGATTTGGGCTTAACACTGGGTACTTTGTGGGTCTCTTTTGTGGATGGCTTCAAGTGACATCTATTTCCATTGATCCTAGGTTCTTACTGACTGCTTTCTCCCAACTGTTCACAGCAGACGCTTGGGTTTTGTGCAGTAGGCATTACTACAGTACATGGCTAATCTTCCCCAAACTAGCTCTTAAAGATGAAATAGACCAGCTCTCTTCAGTGAAGAGGACAGATAGTTTACTCAAAGCATTTGTTCCAATAACTAGAGGGAAACTTGGACGCTAAAATTCCATAAGTAGAAATCTTCCTGGCACTTGGTGTTTCTATGTTATTGAAAAATGATGTTCCAGAAAGATTACTTTTTCTCTTATTTTTACTGCCATTGTTGACGTGTTGTGGGACATTTTTATATATTGAACTTGGGTTCTTTTTTGACCTGTTTTGGTTGTCCCTCCATTCAACTGCATCTTTTTTTTTTTAAACAAAATTAAAAACTATTAAATTCTGCATGGAATATATCTGCTGTCATCTTAATCTTAGTTGGATCAACCTCATTTATTTATCTTAAAATTAACCAGCTTTCTCAATTCCATCCAAAGAAGATACAGTATGAAAATAGAGATGTGCTCTCTATAATAAAATTTACTGTACAGTTAGCAAGAAAAGTGTTAAATGGAGAAGATGCTTGTTTTTATTAAACATTTGGAGATTTAGATAATTTACATTTTAACTGAATGTCTAAAGTGATTATCTTCCCCTCCCTTCCCCCAACTTAGTCTTACATCTTTTTTTGGGGGGGGGGTTTCAATGAAGGCTTTACATAAGAAATTATTAAAAAAAAAAACCAAGGGGGGCAATAAATGTATATAACATTAATAATGTCGTGTAGGTGTAGGTTCCTGGAAGCATTTGGATGTACAGATTGACTGGAGGACTTTTTTGGGATGATGATTGGTGTAGAAATGTATGGGTTTGGGTGGCCTTTTACATCTTGCCTACCATTGCATGAAACATTGGGGTTTCTTCAAAATGTGTGTGTCATACTTCTTTTGGGAGGGGCTTGTTTTCTTCTTTTATGAAACTCCTACTGGAGCTAAATTTGTAATTTAGAAACATTTAATTTTGTTAATCCTGTCTGGGACATTTAAGTAACATCTAAAGCATTATTGCTTTAGAATGTTAAAATAAAATTTCCTGACCAAATTGTTTTGTGACAGTAGATGTGTTTATAATTTGAAGATACCTGCTCAAAGGCCATATTGTAGAATGCCATTTTAAAAAAATAAAATATAAAGCATACTTTTCAAATGCAAAGGACCCTCATTAAAATCCCCAAATTCAGAGCCGGGTATGATAGTTTATGCCTATAATCCTAGCACCAGGGAAGCTAAGACAGAAGGTTGTAATGAATTTGAGAACTGGGCTAGAGAGTGAGTTGTTGCTCCTGCTGAGGAGACTGTTTCAAGGGGAAAAAAGAACCAAGTCTGAATGCTTGACTACGTGCAGTTATAAAGTGTAAGTGTCTCCTGTGTATGACATTGTGACATACACGGCTAAACATTCATTGGACTGCCGTGAAGTAGAGGGACCGCAGTGTTCACTCACTCAGTGGGTGATAAATGAAGGCTGCAGTAATCGCAAAGAAATTGATTTGCACATAGGTTTTCAGGATCTGCTCATATTGTGAAGTTTTCCTAGAACCATTGAGTTTCTGATTTAATAGTTTGCTCTGCAGATTCCCAAAACTGTACTGTGTATAGGTGGTTTTAGAAGACCCAGGTCATCTGTGTCAAACCTTAATGTGAAACTCATGCATTCGGGGTTACATGAGTTACTTTTATAAATCGATGGACTCTGTGTCTTAAACTAGGCATGTGACATCTTTAGGGTGAGGGGTTCGGATTCTTAATCTTAAGTGAGCTGTAAGCAATGTGAATAGAGCTATGGTCAGTCATCTTTAACCCAGCATCTTGGGTTCAATGTCATCTACTAATTCTTATTTCTCTTTCTCACCTGCCCTTATGGTCTTAAACTAAGGGCACTGTTTATTCCATGTAACTTTTAGACACGTGAAATATTTTTACTATAAGAACACTTAGTCTACATGCTGGGGGTGTAGCTCAGTGTGCTTGCCTAGCTGACACCAACCTCAGGTCAGTCCTCCACATGTGAACTGGGCCTAACGGAGCATGTTTGCAATCCTAGCGCTGAACAGGTAGAGGCAGGTAGACCAGAAGTGCAAAGTTACCCTCAACTACGCAGTGTCAGGACTGTCCTGCGCTATATGACATTCTATCTCTAAAAATGAAGCAACACTTTTTCTGTCTAATAGAGTATATATAAGTTGGACAGCAAATTTTTGTCTTAATGAAATGTTTTTCATAATCATTTGGGTAAGGTGTAGGGTTTTCAGAGAACATGGTGGTTTCAGGTGTACCTATTCTGCTAGGTTTAGGTTGAGCTCTGGAGGTCTTTGAAGTCTGCAATGAAAAATAATTTTTAAATGTATTAAGAACATTAAAATGGATATAAATTATCTTTAAAGATTCTTTATAAATTAATTTGTATTGACTGGTTTATAACTTCACACAGGGGTGACTGACATAAATGTACATCTTGAAAAAGATGTAAGTCCCAGGTGGCCTAGCCCTCAATAGTTCTCAATAGAAGAGTTCAAACAATATTACTTATGTTAATTAGAAGGCTTTTGTACTCCATTAATGCTGTATTTAGTTTACTAATATCTGCTCAGCTTCTCAGCTGATATTTTGAATACTATCAAAAACTAAGAACACATTTTACGCATGCTTCTTGAAAATTAACTACATTAGAAACTGACATCCTTATACCAGTCTCCCAAGTACAAAAGTAGGAAAAAGCAGTAGGGAGATACTAGAATGATGCTGGAGTGTGCTAGTGTATTGTGTAGGCTCCCGGACTACAGTCGTTTGTGGGAAAGAATCATTGTATTTTCTATCTGTAACTCACGGCTGGTGTGCTTGTGTGTTTCCACTGATGATGGGTGGTCCTCTTTCTAAAGGTAGTTGCTGCAAATTCCAGTTCTTCCAAAAGTCACTTGATTTAAGGGTTTATCCACCAAGTTGTGCTCATTGTGATAAAGCATTTGTTTCCTAAATGTTTACTAATCACTTTATGCCAAATGTCTTGCAGATGTTATTTTTAAACTTACTGAATTTTTACAAATATAAAAAGGAAAAAGTATATTAGTGTAATTTGTTTAGGAATAGCTACATACCGAAGGGCTTCTATACATGAATTCTAGGGGCAAAAGCCTTTTGTAGAAACCTGCACACTGCATTCCATCTAGGTTTTAAGTTCAGATGTGAACATTTTTTAGTGCTTCATTCTCTTTCACTTACTGAGTATGTGGTGTAGGAGTCATGATGTGCAGAAGCATAGACGTTCATGTTTTCTCTCATGTAAAATTCTGTAGTTACGCTGTATATTAGCAGTGAAGGTGTTAACGAGATCAGAGGGTGGTTTGAAAAGTGTATTGAAAGCTAGACTAGATTTGCAGAAGGGTAGAACAGAAGAGCGGCACACATCTGCAGATTCTGCATGCCTTGCGATCCAGATGAGCATACCGGAGGTTTCCTCATTTAACATTCCTCCTGGAGCCGTAGGTGCAGTATGCAAAGGCAAAGGTATTTCACAGTTGCCATAAAAAGGGCTGAAGTTCTAGTGGACCAGACAAGGTGCAGTTTACGATTATCCCCTCATCGGCTTAGGTCGTTTGAGCGTGTATAAGTGCTGTAAGTAGGAGCTAAATGTCAAGAGGAAAAAGGTTCTCTGAAGAACAGCAGACTCATACAGTCTGTGTAAAAACAGTCTCATTTGGGCTTCTCATCTGTGCTCACCTTGAACCTACAAACCTCCATGGACAGTCAGCAGGTGGGGAGACATGGTGTTTGCCCAGATCACTTCCATTTTGTATACACTCTGAGTTTGTGTAGGCTGTATTCCAGTTGGCTTTTTAGTAATAGAAATCCCTCATATGATGTATCAGATACAATTGAGGTTCTAATCTAGTCTGTTAATTTATCTAAAGTTGGATTTTTTTAAAGAAAAAAAAGTAATAAAAAAAATTAAATGTATTTCCCTTGGATGCTTGCTTTCTTTCCTTTGTGAAACAGGTAAACGGAGGCGTGAGGGGTAAGATAACTTATCATCAGCCTGCCTGCCAAGATGTGACTGATGACACCCATCCCACAGTTAGTAACTCAGGACTCAGCAGTTGTCAGGGGTCAGATAAGACCTAAGTTTATGTTGAAGACTCATACAGTGTATGTGAGAACTCAGGCACTATAGAGTAGTGCATACAGAACTCCAGGACATGGTCCTGTCGTGGCCAGCAGAACAAAGGCTGCTGACTCCTGAAAGGAAGGGTTTAATGTTTCAGGGTTAATTTCTATGCCTGCCCCTTTTCTATTTTGAAAAAACAGTGTACAGAAAAGTGGAAAGAATGGTATAGTGAATAAGATTTCTTTTTAAATGCTGTTCTTTTCCCTATTCTTTTGACTTCTCTTTATAGTTAAGCTTTGAGCCACTGTCAGTCGTATCGGTTGCTTAGTGTAGATATGGCTGACTTCTGATCTTGTCTGATTGGAAAACTAGGCCACAGAAGGAAGCCTGTTGTTATATACCCAGCTTCTTGATTTCAGAGTACAGTGAACTACTCGGCTTAATTTATAACAAACAGAGGTCTATATTCAGCCAAGTGGGGTCTGTATATTACTTGAAATATTTGTTTTAAATGATTTTTCACTTTCAAAGTTTGCTATAAACAGGATTTTTCAAGTTTTTGTTTTGTTTTAAAGACGTGGGGGCATTGTCACTGATTTTTGTTAGTTTACAGTGACTTAGTCCAAGTCATTAAGTCATTGTTACTACAGGACTAACCATGAAGTTCTGGGAAAGGAGAGTCTACAGAGATGAAGTTGATTCATTTTGGGTTAGCTTAGTCAGATCAACTGAAGTTATCTTTAGTAGGGCAGATCTGAAGAAGGTAAGCTCCTTAGACGTGGCTGTGTAATGAGGATGCAGGTCTGTGGCCACCCAAGTGATCTAGGAAAAGTCAGAAGTGGAAAGACAAGACCTGTTAGGATAATTGTAGAGGTTGAAGGCAGCAAGCGTAGACCTTGGGAGTCATTAAGAGTTCAGGATATGTGAAGGCTAAAGGAAACTTTGAGGTGATGGAGGGCCTTAGGATGCCACTTTGAGCTGAGATGGTCTCAAGAGACATGACGGTTTTAACAGTAAGTAGATACCTTCTTCAGAGAGCTCAGCGCATCTCCTCAGTAGTGTAAAAGAAGGAATGAGCCAGTAGAGTACCATTAATTCCACAGTTCATTGCCTGTTCTGAAGGTAAGGATGAGAACGGGAAATTGGCCTAGGTAAAGGAGACTAATTGTAGATTAGAAGGGATCTGAGCAACTGCAAAATAATCTGATGCATTTGGGCAAAGGAATGAAGATGTGACAAGCTGGATAGGACATAGACTTTAAAAGACCACTTAGGGATTTTCTACAGGGCCAAAGACGCTGACGAGGTAATGCATAAGCATACAACAAATCGCATAAGTAGTACTAAGTTGAACAGTTCGAGGTCATAAAGCCTATTCTAAATTGACCTCCACTTTTCCCACAAGATTTAGATTTTTATTTATTTTGTATGTATAAGTGTTTTGCCTACATGTATGCCTGTACTACTTGTGTGTGCCTGGTCCCCAGGGAGGCCAAAAGAGGACTGTAGTTCCAGATGGTAGTGGAGCTGGGCATTAAACCAAAGTCCTTTGGAAGAACAACCAGTGCTCTTGACTAATGAGCCATCTCTCCAACCAACCCTGGATTTAGATTTGAAATACACTTAGTTTATTTGCGCAGAACATGATGATACAGGCCTATAATCCCACGGCTTAGAAACTGAGACAAGAGGATGACCACAAGTTTGAGGTCACCTTTGCAAGAGCCTATCTCAAAAGAGGAAAGTGAGTGTGGTATGCATGTGCCTTTACTCCAGCAGAGGCAGGAGGATCTCTGAATCTGAGGCCAGCTGGAATACGTAGCATGTTTCAGGACAGCCAGAGCTACGTAGAAACCTTGTCTCAAAAAACCAGGAAGACGCTTAAATCCATATTAGCTATGAGACTAATGTGTGTAATGGTGTAATGGAACTGTAGAAGTGATCGTGATCAAGTATTGAACATTCCTCTGTAGTCATTCCCATCTGAACTTCCTGACAGTCCCAACATTTGCTGCTTAACCTAATTGGTCAGCAACCAGAGAAACATCCAAACAAGCCTCACACAAAGCTGAGCAGCTCCTATGTATGTCTACCAGCATGGGTCTTCAGAATATTTGGATAAAGGGAATTGATGAGAAGCCTGGCGGCTAACCCACCAGGTGGCGATTAGGGGCAATAAAAGCCCCAGCTTCTGTGTGTGCCAAGGACCAGCCTCGAATGTCTGTTTTCCAGAACTCTCTGTTAATGAGGAAGCCAATTGGCTGTTTTCATAGGGCCATCTGGAAGCCTGGAAGTGTCAGAAGTTTGTTAGCCCTTTAGATGTTGATGTTGTGGACTTATCCACTGACAGGTGGTGACCTTCACTGGGGTGCATATAGTGAACTCTGGCGTTGGGTTTGACTCCTTCCAGCAGCCAGGCAGAAATGCCACTCAACCTACACCTATTTTAGTGGCCACTTGGCCTTCCTTGCCATTTGGTGCCAGCTCATCCTCTAAGTCCCCTCCTCTCACCTGCCAGTTGCAGCAGATTTTGCCTAACCTGGCTATAACTTCTGTGCTCATTTGATGACAGCCTCAGACAGGGTCAGTCCTCCATTTCTATGTGAGATTCAGAACAAAATAAAGTATTTCATGTAGCATTCTTCTTTGGTTAATCACTACCTGTCCTGTTTTGAAGGAATTGTTCTAGTTAATAGATAAGGCAGATGATGATAGCATGAGACATTTGGAACCTGGTGCGAAAGCCCAGCTTTGGGCTGCTTTGTCATTTAGCAGCTATGAAACTATGTGGCAACAAGGCCCAAAGAGAAACTTAGTCCATCTTTCTTCTTGCAGTTAAACTAAAAAAAAATTTCTGCATGTGATCCACTCACAAACCTTTACAGCACATTGATGTGCTATATAACGCATGATTAGGGCAATTTACTTGTATAAAAAGATCTTTGAAAATCCTAGCAGTAATAATGTTTGTCAAAGTGGTTCAGTTTTGACAGTTTTTACATTGACGGTACATCACATAAGCAAGTTTCAAATAATGTGTGATTATCCCCCTAAATAATTTGGGTACGTGTTTTTCACTGGCACAAAAACAACCAGATTTGAAGAATCGCTCATTTTTATTTTATCAAACTAACGGCAAGGCTTGCTTGGTATATCTATAACTTTAATTAACAGCGTTGTTCATTTGTGAGTCTTTGACTACCAAAAGCATCCCAGACTGGGACAGTTTTACTGAAGGATAAGATCATCCTTATCCTTCCTTATGAGTCCCACCCACAGCTCTGGGTTTGGTGGGTGCTGCTGCATGCACCTGTGCTGATGGGACCCGGGCTGTTGAAAGAGGGGAGAGAATCCAGCTCCTCATTTTTTTCCCCCCTCTGCTGAGGCATGTGAGACACACTGCATTCTGCAGAGAAGCGAATTTCGAAAGCACGAAGTTGGCAGCGAGGTGTACAGGACTGCTCACCCCAAGCTGCTGGCCCTCCTGCGTCCTGCCACGCGTGTATCTGGGAGTTGTGAAATGAGTTACTAGAATGAGATAGGACGAGAAGCAGTGTTGCCCGCACGACAGTGTCAAAACAAGATTGTGTTCAGCCAGGTGGGCGCGCGCCCCGGGGGAGCCCAACACTTGTCAGCATCTTTGCTTCGCTTTGCTCCGAAGTTACCGAGGTGCAGGGAAGAGGAGGGGCCTCGCCTAGGGCGCATAAGTGATTGGCTGTCCGGGGCCCTTGGAGAGGGCGTGTGGTCCAGCCCTGATGGAGAGGGGCGGAGCGGCCACTGTTCCTACCGCTGCCGCCGCCAACACAATCGCAGCCACCGCAGCCTTGGCCTCTGGGCAAGTCGTGTTGAGCAGCGGCTTCCCGGGTGTCCAGGCCGGACTGGAACGCCTTACTGGGCTTACTTGGTACCCTACCGGTGCCTGGCAGCCAAGCAGCAGCCACCACAACCGACCCTGTACGTGGTGTCTCTCTGGATCCGAGCTTTC
Organism: Tokudaia tokunoshimensis; assembly: GCA_036184795.1. Lineage (NCBI taxonomy): Eukaryota > Metazoa > Chordata > Mammalia > Rodentia > Muridae > Tokudaia > Tokudaia tokunoshimensis. The sequence goes on along the minus strand of BTHU01000001.1, from coordinate 159,496,489 downwards.
TGTGCACGTTAAGTCCCTCGGGCCCCGCCGACCCCTTACCACTATGCCCCAGGCGGCGGCTCTTGGCACCCTGGTGCTACTGTTGCTGCTACCTCTGCCCCGCGGTGCTGAAGTGCCTGGGGACCACTCGAATGTCGCCTTGGACTACGGAGCCTTGGAAGGCGAGGAGGGCACGGAGCAGCAGCTGCATTACCACGACCCCTGCAAAGCTGGTAGGTGCCACTGCTGTCCAAGTCTCCGGACAAGTCGGGCAGAAGTTTGCCTTTGAAATGCAAATGCGTGGTGGGCAAGGCAGGCCACTCCGCTCCGTGAGATGTCCCCGGCTCCCGCGGGAGAGGGAGGACAATGTCTGCGGGAAACTGCTTAAATACTCCTCCAAGTCCAGGAAGACATCCTGGTCCCAGGTTAGCAGTGCACATCGGGTGGCGTCCGCAGGAGCGGTCCCATAGGGAATCCTGGCGGATGTGGCAAGCAAAGCCTGTGTGGGGCACCGTGGGCTCGGGTCGCCTGTCAGTCTCTAGTCCCCCTCTACCTCCAAACACTGCAGGAGTCGAGCCTGGCTGGGCGCGGCGCTCCAGGCTCCGATGGAGTAGCTGGTTTCATCGGAGTTCACAGCGGTTGGAAGTTTCCCGCGAAGTTTCCCAAGATCTGTAGTTACTCTTGGGTAGAGATTAGAAGACAGATAGAAAAGCTTCACAGGAGGCAGAAGGAAGAGTCCTCTAGGGAGAACGCCCATGACTTGAATTGCTCTAGTCTCCCCCTCCCCAACCCTCCCCCCCCTCCCCGCAGTCTCTTCAGCACCCGACCGAGATGGAAGTAAGCAGGTGCTCTAATTCCACCAGGAAGCTGCGCCCCAGGGCTCGCCAGCCTTTGAGCACAAACCTTTGCCCCAGCTACAGAGCCTGCTTCCCTCTAGCTACCAACCCTGTTTGGGATGTGTAGCGAGAGGTAGATGGGGGTGACGAAGCATCCCAGCAAAGGTTGCTAAGTGTCTGTCCCCCAAGGACCCAAGAGTATCCAAAGTCAGGAACAGCTACTAGCTGGGACCCAGGGAGGTGCAGGATTCAGACCACCTTGAGGCTGCTGCTCCTGGATGGTGGCAGGAGCCTGCGAGTAGTGTTTTCCTTTGTCCATTGCCTAACCTGATTCACTTCCGGTGGGCAAAAATAAGGGATAGGAGGCAAGAGAGAGAGAGAGAGAGAGAGAGAGAGAGAGAGAGAGAGAGGCCTTCAGGATACTTGAGGCGGTCAGAGTGGTTCCTCTGGGCCAATGCATTTCATTCCCTCAGTTCATAGTGAGAGACCTCCCCCAGCCTCAAGGTTCCTCAGCTCTAAATAGGAAGATAAACAGGAGGGCTTGTGTGGGAATTTCTTGCCATTGGAATCAATTAGGGTGTTGTCGTTATTTTTACTGTTGCTGTGGTGGCGCTAGGGCATAGGCTGGGGTCCATCACAGTGCGTGTTGTCTGGGAAGGCCTCGGATGTTCTTGAGACCGGAGGGGCCTATGTGTGTTGAAGGTCAAGCTGGGTGTGGGGGACCTGGTCTTAACCACAGGAAAGATGCCCGAAGAATCCACCTGTATATGAGGCCCCGGGTGGGAAATAGAAAGGGTGACGTCCAGGAAATAGAAAAAGTGGTTTCTGGATAAAAGAAGGTACCATGGCCTGCCTGGATGGTCTGAGCAGGGTTAGCATGGTGGCCTGGTCCTAAAGGAGAGCATCTAAGCTTGACATAAGTGAGAGATGAGTACCTGCAGATCCAGAACAGACCCCTCTGGGAGGCAGGAGGGGCCAGAAGGGAGATGGGTTTGAGGACCGGCCTGGGTGCCTCGTGCATGTAGGGTGCTAATCTAGATGCTGCAGATCCAAAGGGAAAGATGCAGATCTGACTGCGCGTTCCCACCTGGGCTAGGCCTCCAGGGACACCCCCGAGGCGAGTTTGCCTTAGCTGTCCAGTGAGTTCAGAGAAAACGTTGGGAGCAAAGACATGGATGCTCTGACTGTTCGTCGACTGGATGGAAAGGAAGAAGCCTGAGTGTGGTCCTAGCTGCTTCAGGACATCCTCTGCAGTCATCCTTGCAGCCTTGCGGCCCCCACTCCCACCCCGGGCCCCTCCCTGGACTAACCTGGTACCATGGGCAGCCGGAAGAGAGCAGTGGTAAGGGAGACCTGCGGCAAGAGCACACCTCTGGCAACCAACCCTCCTGCCCTCCTCGGAATTCTGTCATGTAGGGAACCCTCTTAAGGAAGACCAGAAAAACAAGAGGCACTTTAGTGGAAAGACAGCTTCCCCACTAGGGGGAACTACACTTCCTGGTTGCATGTTTAAAGCTTACCTTCAGAAAGGGCCTCTATCCCAGGGAAACTCCAACTCCCTGGAAGCTCTGGTCAGAAGGCCAGCTCCTGGCCCCTGCTTCAGAGCTTCACATATAAACCGTTTCCCACCTGTACCTTCCCCGTGTGGGTCTCTATTCCACTATGCATCCATATGCAGACGCGAGCATCCTGGCTCTATTCCCTACCCATCAGTGGACAAGTTCTCTCCGCTCTAGGCCATGGTTTTCCCCCTATAGAATGGACATAATGAATTTGTTTGGACTCTAAACTGACAGATCTGGGGCGGGGGGGGGGGGCTTCTCACTTAAACATTTTTAAATTACATTTTTTTTCATGTATTTTATTTTCGGGTGGGGGTGTGGAGATCAGAAGACACCTTTCAGAAATTGGTTCTCCCCTTCTGTGTGGTCCTGGGATTGAACTCAGGTGACAGGACTTGGCAGCAGGTGCCTTCACCCATTATGACGTCTTGCTAACCAAGAAGCTCCCCTCTTGATGTATCACCTGTCATACCCGGAACCCACATGACACCGAGCAGGGACTCGTGCTTGGTTCCCCTACCTCCTTCCTGTTCAGTGTTCTGTTTCTGTGACTGTTGTTCCAGCCTAGCCATCAAAGCAATGTGCACTGCACTGCAACCCCTCTCAACGGTGTATTTACCATCTTACATTGTTGTTTAACGTTTCTACCACTTTACCATTAACAACCGTTAACAACTCCTACCTACTCCTCTACGTACAAGTTGATGACCTGTGCTCCCTGTGTCTTTGTGTCCTCGTTTGTGGACAGGAATGATTTATGACAGATTAGAGAACATAGAAAGATATGTCTGTCATTTGGGGACATTATAAACAGATTTTCTAGAGACGTGTTGAAAGAACATCATTCCTGAAGCTTTGGGTGCTGTTTTAAACCATCAATTCTAAATTTACTAACAGTTGACTGCAAAGAGGGTGGTTACTAAGATGGGGGAGTGGGAACCTTCCTGGCATGCAGATGGGGAGCAGTCATGGGTTTCTGGGCACTGGGTCTGTTGGTTCATAGGTCTATTACTGGTTTTTCCTTAGATACTGCCCACATAGTCAGGCACCGTACAAGAACTCAGACATTTCCTGCATCTCCACGATGGCACCATTCTCCCTGTCTGCCTGCCCTCACCCTCTCGTTCTCAGCTGAGGGAAGTCAGGGATGGACTGCTCCTCATTTCATCCCTGCCCCTCCTGTCTGTGTGACTGGTGACACACGGTGCTGCTTACCTATGTGTCACTCTCCCTATCGGCACAATGGAGGTGGGGGCAAAATTTTTTGCCTTATGGTGTAACCAGGATCAGGGCCACAAACAAGGACCTGTGTGTATACTGGGTATTTGGAGTGAGCCAGGGAACAGCAGGGAGGGAGCTGGAAGCGTAAGGCAGGGAAGGAAGAATTCGATGAGGCGAGTGGGATTCAGATAGCTGCTCTAGGTGGTAAGCTTTGGACCCTCCGGAGCCTCTTAGTAGCTTCCAGGTGCCTCCTAGAACCATCTATCCAGAGAATGGCAGACTGAAATGAACCCGAAGTTTGTAGCCCTTTGTTGTTTACATCTGCCTCCCTCTCTATTCTTGGGGAGGAACTCCCCCCTAACTTGGTATACAACAGCCTGATTGGCACAGCATTGCAATCGTGCCTTAGTGGATTAAGAACAGATCGGGTGCGGTGTGTCCGTCAGCTAGAAAGACCTGCAGGATCGACAATGAGGTGCTGGAATCTCCCTGATGGCTCCCCAACCCTTGTGTCTGCCCGCAGCCTGCCTGTTCATTGGATTGTTGGAGAGAGATGCTCCTCAGGTCGTTTCCCGTGTGGTTTTGTTGTTGGTTCTTCCTCACAGCACAGCAACTGGATTCGAGGTGGATCTAAGAGGACCAGATGGGAGTCTCAGGGCCTCGGTTGACCATCTCACATCCTCACACCCAGCATGGTGATGAGCCTCTGCCCCAGCTGGGTCATGACTCTCTTTCACCAACGGAATAGCTGTAAAAATGACGTTGTTAAAAAGCGAGTGGACGAGGGAGGGTTGCAGCCAGATTTGCAAAACTGACCTGCAATGTTCTTGAGGCATTAACTGGGTTCTCTAGAGTTATGGAAGGTTCTAAAGTAGAAAACTGGGGAGACAGGCAGTAAGTAGATCCATGTAGCTTCCCAGAGTTGATTTGGAGAGTTTGGGACTCAGGTCACCAAAGCGGCCTGCGTGAGGCTTTCCTGATGCAGAGACGCTCAGGCAGCCTGTGTAAATCCAAGGGAACTGGCTGCCAGCCTGCTGACACCTGCTTACTATTTAGCTAGTGGCTTGGCAAATGCCAAACACGTCGGACAGCTGTGAATGCTGGATTCAGATGTGATATGTGGAGCCGTTGGCCCCGATGGCTTAAGGCTCGGGAGCCAAAGTGAGAGCTATGGTGTGGCAAATGGCCCATCACTTAATTTGGGCTATCCCTGGCCCCTGCCTGTGATTTCAAATCTCACCTCTGTCTGGAATTTGGAGGCCCACTCTTCCCTTCTCATTTGCTTCAGGATACCTTATGTAGCCCAGGCTATCCTGGGACTTGTCCTGTAGACCAGGCTGGTCTCAGACTCAGAGATCCATCCCCTCTGCTTCCTGAGTGCTGGGATTAAAGTTGTTCGTCACCACCACCCAGCTTACCAATGAGGTCTTTTTAAAGGTTCACCCAGAGACCTTTCTGGGGAAGCTTCTGTTAGCAGCCCTCTATGTCCTCATGTGTAAGGTCAGAACATTCAGTTCTGTGATATCTGGGCCTGGTACTGGGAGCAGCATCCAACTCACTGTGATGTTTGTCAGTATCTGCTGAATGAGGTAGGAAGGATTCTGGCCTTAGGTGGATTGGTTTCATGGCTAAAGGAACTATGCGTTTGCCCTCAGTCTGGGCCATGCACCGGTCCTTACCCAAGAATGTCAGGAGAGGAGGCAGGGGACAGTAGGGTCAAGTGGTCTCTCCTGGAAGCTTGTCTTCCTGTCCCTTATGAGTCTCCTAAGGCTCAGACCCTGGTGAGAGCAGCGGCATTTTTATGTCTTCCTTTACATCCTCTCCTGGCCTATAAGGTCCTTGTTGCTGGGCAGATGGCTGATTTAATGGAATTAAATTTCTCTAAGGCCTTGTATGTTAAATGCCTTTCCAGTCTCCAGGCAGGAGCAGCATCTGGTCTACCTGTCTGCCCTTTGGCAAGGCTGGGCGAGTGTGAGGAGTTACCGAACCTCCCTCGCCCTGTGGTCTCAGTTGCCAAGAACTCATCCAGCTTCCAGGATTGCCACAAGGACTGAATGGTAGACATTTGATCAGTTTCTGAGCCCAGTTTCAGTCACCCAGTGACTGGCATTTCTGTTATCAGAGGGCAGAGCGGGCGCTGTAAGTACTTTTGCACTTGTGGAAATGATTGCAGTAAGTGATCTCCAATCTGCATAATCAGAGTTGAGGGCTCACTATTATTAAACAATGTCTCAAAAGTAAGAGGGGTCAGGGCTGGAGAGGCAGTTCTGAAGCCATGAGCAGAGCTGTTCTTCCACAGGATTAGTGTTTTGATTTCTAGGACCAAAATGGTGGCCATCTGTAACTCCAGTTCAGGGCATCTGATGTCTCTTCTACCCTCTGTTGGTGACCAGGCATGCAAGAGGCGTACAGACGTACATGCAGGGAAAATACCTCCCCCCCACACACACACAAAATAAAAACAATTGATTTTAAAGAAGTATGAAAGCCATTTTTAAAAAGTGAAGGGTAAGTTATGCCACATTCACTATATTTCAATAAAAATAAAGTAAACGAAGACTAAGAGAAGGACGTACGTCTAGGGAGGAGACTCGCTACCTTGGCTGCGGTGTAAGGGTCAGCCAATTGTCTCAGTGCCCAGCTCTTACACCTGCTCAGACAAGCAGATGCAGTACACATAGCATCAAATGCCAACTGGAATCCAGGGCCCCCAACAATGGCCAAGGCTTTTACTGGATAGGCAGTGTCTAGGAAAGGGGAGATGAGAATGGGGAGCTTGTCAGGCACCTTGCAGATGGGGCTGCTTCAGGATCCCAAGCATAATAAGAAACACCACCCTGACCCCCTCAGCCTCATCCCCAGAGGAGGCATTGTGGCGGCTGCTACTTTGCACATGGGGGAAACTGAGTTGCAGACTTGGCCTTACTCCATTGGTTTTCAGCACCATCTCTGTGGACTCAGTAGAAAGAAATGTGCACTGTGAAACATCAGAGGTCGGCTCCCAGGTCTTACATCACTGGGACCTGTCCTGATGGGCACGACCCTTCCTGGGGACATTCCTTTTTTGTCCTCAGCTCAGCACAGGGATCAGGGAGTGATAATGCAGATAAGTTCGGATCTGCAGCACCCTGGCATGGGTGGTCTCTGCACTGGTGTTAAAGGTCTACAGACTGCCAGCCAGGCTGGACATGATTGACTCAGAAGGAAGACGCCTCTGGATGGAAGCCAAGTGGTCATATCATTCCATAGTGCTTCTGTGGTCATCTATGGTCCTCTGGCTGACCACTACCCTCAAGACCCTCTCCTGGAGTGTTCCACACCCACATGTTAGCCAAGTCTCACTCAGTAAGTGTGCACAGCTGTCTAACTGCCTGGCTCCCTAATGACCTGTCACGTCTCCAACCGTGCAGATTGGATCTGTCCATGTGATCACTGGTCTCCATTACTGGGAGACAACTGGGACAAAGCAAGAGTACTTGTACTGGACAATGTCTGAGATCAGAGTTAAACCCTCCAAGAAGACCTGTCTTAGCTTGCTGGACAAATAAAACACTATATAAATATAGACCACATAGGGTCTCTAGGTAGATTCCATGATTTCATATAGACACAGCTCTTAGGAGAATGCTTGGAACATGGGAGATATTTACTTCTAAAAGTGTTTACTATTGCTTGTACTGTTCCCACTCACTGAAACCTAGCAAGCTTTCCGAGTGGCAGGAAACCCGGTGGCTGAACATTTTAAAAGATCCATGTTTTCTTACCATGCTGGTGTGTGTAGCCCCTCTATGTTTATGGAGATTTGCCTCAAAACACAGTCAGCCATGTACCCATTGAAGGTATTGGGCAGAGAGCTTGCCAGCAAGCCATCAAAGAAACCAGCCCCAAATCTATGGGTAAACAGTAGGATCTGACTCCTCCTGACTTCTCCAAGACTGTGTTCCTGTGACCTCCAACTTCCAAAGTGTCTAGGTACCAGTGAGGTTGGCTTCCATGGCACATCTGGGAGTGGTGTGCATCTTCCCCCAGAGACCTTGTCAAACAGTCACTTCATGAGTCCCCAGATCACGACTTCTCATCCTCACCATGGCTCCAAGTGGAAGAGCGGGGGCGCCAACTCTCCATTGCAGGTCTGCCTTTGAACTCGGGCCACACCTGATGCTTTATAAAGCACCATGTGATGGCTTTCCACAGACTGGGGGACTCCGTGGGTAGGACCTGGACTTTTAGGCTCTTTCAGGTACTGCAGGCCATGGTCTAGGTTCTGCTCAGGCAAGAACCTGGGCTGGAACATTTAACTGGTTAGCATAAAGACAAGGATATCAAATCCCTGAAGAAACCTCCCTCTATTCATGGGCAACAAGCCCACACACCTCTATTCTACCCAGTCTCAAGGTTGTCAGGAAGCCATAGACAAGCCTCTCTTCCCTGACTTTTTTTCTTCCTTGGCCCAGATCTTGATAAAAATGAGAGAGTTCTGGCCCCAAGATATTCTTGGTCACAAGGTGTTGGAAGGAATCAACTAATAAATGCAAGATCTTGAAATGTATCTCCTCTCTCTTTCCCACATTCCTCTTCCAGAAGGCCCGGGACAGAGCATGGGTGGGAGGTCAAGTGAGAGAGAAGGATACAGCCATGGTCCCCCTGAAGAAGGAAAGGATGGAGATGGGCCAGTTTCCCAGGGAAGCCCTTGGAGGAGCCAACCTCCTGTTGAAGGCACCGTTGTTGGCATGACGCAGCCTGTGGCTTGCAGTCCATGTGTGATGTGACCGAATTTCCTAACCTCTCAGAGCCTCAGTTTACTCCTTTGGGAAATGAGAGTGGCATTCAAGTCCATCATGATGGTTTGTTTGGAGAGTCAATGTGGCCGCCACTGCGTCAAGTTCAGTGTGCTGTCCTTGGTAGCTCTTCTCTGCGGTTGCATTGTCTTTCCCCCTTAAGAATTTCCCTGTGACGGGCTGAGTTTCTTGTGTGTACTTCCCTCTCCCTCTCAAGGCCGCAGAGTTCTCTTGGGAGCCACAGCAAGTGATAAGTGTTAATTTCCACCGCTCGCTCGTTGGCTCTTAACCGTGAAGCGTGGCAGATCCCGATATGCATAAGAGGTTTCTCCTGGTACCCACTCAGCCTGCTTGCTCACAGTCTACTTCTGCCTGGATGCAAGCCTAGCAACAGGAGCCCGGCATTCCTGCTGATTGGTTAGCGACCTATCTGTGATCACGCCATCCTCTAGCTGCTCCTGCCAATTGCCAATCAATAGACTCAGACTCGCCCGCACAAGCACTCAAGTGTTGGTGTTCAGCCTGGGTCTGCCTGCTTCACCAGCTGGGCCCTTTAGCTCCCCGCCTCATGCTGCAATTTGCCCAACACATTTCCATTTTCTCCCACCTGGGTTACTGATGGGTGCTGATGGGAGTCCTTGAAGCCTGTTCCCGCAGGAATTGTCAAACTGCCTGCCCTTTAAGTCTTCTCCAGGCCGGGGCCAGTTGTCCTTGGTCAAGGTCTTTGCCTTTCACCATTGGCTCAGAAGTGGTCACAGGTGCAATAGTCCACCCGGGTCCTTTAGCAGGGGACCTGGTTGCAAGCCATTGTCTTTCCTCACTTTGCCATGTAGCCCAAACCAAGTCCTGCCTGCTCTGGGTCCGACTTTGAGCCTGTCTGCCTCATTCCATCCCTACTAAGCCCTGCCCCGCCCGCCCACCATCCCTGCCTTCCCACTGTCTCTCCCCCACCCCCCAGCTCCTTTGTGGATTCCTATATACTCCCCAAATCTGTTTTGCATGCTACAGGCAGAATAGTCTTTTAAAACTCACATCTGGCTATATCTGCAGAGTCAGACCCAGTTTAGGACGGTTCAGAACTTCCCAGGCATTTGGAGAAGGTCCTTAGTTCTGAGCCCTTTCCTGCAGACCCCTCCCTGTCACCTGCCACTCTTCCTTGGGGAAAGGTCTTCCTGACAGCCTCTTAGGGCTCTCCATGCATGCATCCCAAGCTTCTCTAAGACTCAGCCTGCACAGTTCTACATGTCGCCTGCCCAGCCCCATATGATATTAGATTCATTATTTTTTTATTTTTTAGATTGCTCATTATTTATAAAGTGCCTCTATTTTGTCATATAGCATTTTTTTTCTAAATAGAACTGATTAGAGTTACTGGCGTGTGGCAACTTGTTCAATGACTATCCACATACGAGACCATAAGCTACTAGGGGAAGAAATAGGCTCTCCCCCCCCCCCCCGGTTTCCTGTCACCAGCATAGTGTCAGCACCTGGATAGTGTCAGTTGTATTTATTGTTGTATGTATAGTTGAGAACCAAGCAAATGGGATACCACAGGGATCCAAAAGGTAGAACTTATCATGGGATGATTAAGGAAGGATTACTGGAAAAGTGTGTGGTAAACCCCCAGCTTAGGCCAGAGGGATGGGTGGGATTTGGAGAAGCTGGAATACAGGCAGGATGCTGGAGAGAATAGTGTGAGTCAAGGGGAAGCCTTGGGATGCTTGGGATGTGACAGAGCTGGGGCTTTACCTGGCTTATTCTGAAGAACACCGGTGACAAGATTGAAATGAACTTGGAAAAGAGGGAATGTGGAGTGGAGTAACTTAAAACGTATCTTAGGGAAATGGGGAGCTACTGACTGCTTTCGAGTGGAAGATTATTTCAAGGAAGATACACAAAGCTTACCATCTACAGAAACACGAAGCACCTGGCCAGAATGGCTAACCATGGGGGGGGGGGAACCGTTATTATCCTGGGAGTGGGCAGGGAGAGAGGAAGGGACAAGATCACACTCTGTGCTGTGGGGACCCTGAGTTTCGTTCAGTGTACAGAATGGCCCTACCAGCAACCTGATGAGACTCCTGAGACATGTTCAGCCAGCACTGGGACATCTTTGAGATGGGAAGGGGAGATAATACTTTAACATAAATAGTTTTCCTGGGTTATACATCATGGTGGACTGCTTAGAAATTACATATAGGAAGGACTGAAAATGTTCCATCATCTCACGTCCTAAACAAGACTGCCTTTAGCAGGGCACATGTGCTTCCAGACCCTCCAGGTGTGCTTGTAGCAGGAGTTCCCCTTTCCTGAAAATACTGTGCAGCTCTGAACCTTCTACTTCATTTCCTCAGTACCTTGAACCTCTTTCTGTGGCAGTGAAGATGCTTATGTAACAAGAAGACTGACATAGATAGCATCAATTTAAGTTGTGTTCCTGGTTGCATGGATACATTGTCATTTGCTTAACAAGTCCCCTTTGTAAGACACAGATTCCCCCCTCCCAACTGTTTCCCTTTTCTTTTGTAAGCAATGATGCTGGATATTGGGGCTGGGTATTTATTTATTGCACGCTGGAGAGTGGACTGCGGCAGGTCCTTGAGCATGTTATAGAAACATCTTCCCATGACTCATTTTGTTATTTTTTGAGACAAGATCTCACCGAGTTGCCTACGCAGGCCTCAAAATTCCTTACGCAGTCCAAAGTGGTCTTGAACTTGTGATCCTTCCCCCCTCCCCTCCCCAAATAGCTAGGATTATGCGTAAACCAGCATTAAGCTGACTAGATCTTTATACATGTCCTTATTTCTTTATACTAAATTCCTGTAGAGTTGCTGGAAGTGTATAGATGCTCTTGGGGTCTGGGCTGTAGACATAGTTCAATGGTACAGCACATGCCCAGCACACCTAAGGCTCTGGTGCAATCCCCAGCAGAGACAAAGCAAATTGAATCAAATAGTCACATTTCTTCCCTTCCCTGCATTCACATGAGGATTGATACTGTGTATTCTAGCATTTTAAGATCAGTGCTGGTTTGAGAAAAGCATTTTGTTATTTTTTTATATAACTTGAAGTTACAATTTGATTTGCATTTCTTTTCCAAATGATTTTGAACTCTCAGAAATGCCTTTAACATTAAGCGGGCTCTCTTAAAGAGTAAGAATGTCAACTATTCCCTGCCATATTTGCCACTGGTAATTTCAGGAGAGATTATTAACTTATTTAGAAAGCAGAAAAGGCATTTCATACTATGAAACTGTTTTGGCCGCGACCACCCATGACTGTATCAGTCAAGATTCAGTGCCTAGTTATTGACCCAAGTTGGCCTACTGCTTATCATAGTGCAGGCAAGAGACTCCAACCATAGCAGGCATTTATTTGGAGAGCAATTAGTAAATTTAGTATACGTAGTTGTTAATCTGAAAATGAAGACAAGAGAAGGTAGAGAGAACTCAGAAGAAAGCAAGGATCCTAGTTGTACCAAGGACCTACCAGGAAAGGCATGGGTTCCCCACTCCCATTCCACAGGCTGAAATCCAGACTTCTTGGGAGAGGGCGTGGCTACGGCTCTTGAAAGTTGAAGTTCATGGAAATGCTTTGGCTCCATTATTGTTGGGGCATATCCTCCAAGACCTCCAATGAATGACTAGAGTCACTAAAAGTCCAGAATCTTGTCTGTACTTGTGTTTCTCTTATAGGCCACAGTGCCAAAGCTAATCTGTCTCTGACTTCATGCCTCCGAGCTTCTTACCACCATGTTTGAGCCTGTCCCTTAACTACGGTCAAGGAAGATACGGCCAATTGGAACACAGATGCTGTCACATACCAACATAGATGCTATGGCATACTGTGGCTGTGGATCTGATGACTGAGATGACCCACTAAGTGACTAATGGGCAGGTAGTGTGCACAGCATGTCTGTGGTTGATAAAGAGTCCCGCGCCAAACAGGACAGGATATCCCAGTGCACGATTTTATTATACTATTCAGAAAAGCATGTGGTTTAAAACACTAACCATCTCTTTCTGGAACTTCCCATTTAATTTCTTTCAAGTACAGTTGATTGTGGGTAAGTGAGGCCATGGAGAAGTGGGCCGATGTTCATCAGGGAAAGGCCTGCTGGCAAGGAGCTGCCCAGTAGAGACTGAAAACCTCGGGTGGTCTGTGCCGGTGAGTGGTACTTCTGACTCCCGCAGCAACTCCCGCAGGGGCAAGAGAAATGAGGCCATCAAAACCAGCGAGTAAAGGTTCTCCCTTCATTATACAGTGCCATCCAGGCCTCTCTTCCCATGCAACAGATGGTAGAGGGGGAATTTTCACAGCTCCCAGTTCCAGAACAGCAGAACACGAGAGAACAGGGAGGAGTGGGACTGACAGGCAGTGTGTGACCACAGCTGGAAAAAGCTGGACATCTGCTTCTTTGTCACATCAGATTCTGGAGTCTGCAGTCATGGAAGCCCCCTCTTGGCTATGCTCCAGGAGCCAGGCCCCTCCATCTTTCCACTTTCTCTCCCTGGGAGAGGCCTTTCTCTTCATAATCCAAGATGGTAACCAGAGCCCAGACCACCACTGGCAGTCTGACCGTGAGAGGCCGGGAGAAGAAAATTGCATAAGGACCAGGAAAAGAGGTTTCCCATTTGCCATGTATACATCATTTCATTGGCTGGAACATAGTCACGTGACCACACACATTACCTGGGAATTTGGAGGTTTTAGTGTCAAGAGCACTTAAGCTCAAGTCCAAGGTTCTTTTCTTGTAGAAGCAGAAAAAGAAATTGGTAAAAACAAAACAAAACAAAACAAAAAACAGTCTTCACCACAAGCAGCCAAATGTGCTGGGCTTTTATGCAGAAGGTTCAGTTAAGATAACAGGCCACAGGCTTTGCCGTAAGCTAACCAGAAGTTCCACCAACACCGATGGAATGTTGGAGATGGGAGGGACCCTTGGGGGTGTCTATTCTAAATGTCTCATTTTCCCAGTGAGAACCCTGTGGCGTGGAGGGGCAGTATCTTCTCAGGAGTCATAGAGGGAGCGATGGCTCGGATGGAGCTAGGCCCCAGGCCTTCTCTTCTCTCCACCTAGTATATCTTTCCACTCTGCTCACTGCCTAGGTCTCCAGTGGCCTTCAGCTTCAGAATGAGTCACGCACAATTGCTCCTGTAATTTATGGCTCTGTGAAAGATCATTCCACAGTGGAGAGATTAGGACTTAGAAACGCGCCCGGTCCTGCAGTCAAGCACACACGATGTACAATTAAAAAATACGAGACGCTCTTGACTTTTAGGATGTAAACCACATCTTCCCCGTTGTTACTGAGTAGAGTCCGTGTGGGCCTCTGCTGTGGGGGGTAGTGGGTGTGAGATGGCAGAAAAATCATATCGTGTTGGAATCTAGCAATGAGGAGCGTTGTCCAGGTCGAAGGAATTCTTTAGCTCCCTTCTTCTTTCTTAGCTGCAGAAATAACCAAAAGGCTTTCTCACAACCGCTACATGAGTGAGGATGTCCTGCGGGAAACAGGGTCACCGTGTGTTTTATATTAATGAAGGAACTAGCGAGAGAAACAGAGTTGAAGGAGTAAAGCAAGCCAGCTCTCCCTGCGGGCGAAGAATCAGGGAGGAAACAATGTCACTAGCGTCAGAACTGGTAGAAGGAGGTGACCCAGCCCTATGAGATACCACGGTCAGGCTTGGAGCACCACAGCAGAGAAGAAATACCCAGACTTCCCACCCAACCCCACCCCTGGCACAGTAGGGGTTTTTTGTTTTTTTATTTTCCTTCTTGGTTTAAATCAACCACAGTGAAAGTGGACAAGGGAATTGAGAGAGGCAGGTACAGGAGCAGGCCTCCTGGGCAAAGGACTGAGCCGAAAGCTCAGACCTGGTTCTAGCTACTCATTTGCAGGGATCACAAGATGTTTAACACATTAGCAGTTTATGAGTGAGGAAAGTGTGGACATGGGACGTGCCCCAGTGCCGGTGACAGACACTGCTGATTTAGCTCTTTCCATTGTGTCTAAGAAGTCACCAGTTGGGTGGAGAAGGCTCACAAAGTCTATCTGGAGCTTTAAAGCATAGGTTACCTTGCAGCTGTGACAAACCTTCCCCCACCAATCGGCTGCCTACATTTTATAGTTTCAGGTTGCTGACCGGTGTTTTTTATTTCAGTCAAACTGTAGCATGGCCACCAAAGTATCCGTGTGATTCTACTCTGATCTGTAGCTGAGGAGTCAGATGAGATGCCAACAGCTTGGAGCCTTTCTATAGGACCCAGCAGTGTAGGGCGCTCTCCCAGGTCCTGACCGACCCAGGAGTCCTGTGGACACTTGGATCCTACAGTGTCTCTGATGTGTGCACTCATACCCCTGAGTCAGGCTTTAGGGGGTAGACTAGATCATCCTTAGCTAGAACAAGCTGGTAATGGGATCTGGTAGAGCGGAGGGTGGAGAGGACAAGCGTCTACTTGGATGCTATTTCTCAGGCATCAATGGGCCTATGTGACTCTGTGCGAGATGGATTAAGAGGTCATGTTCAGGTTCAGTGGATAGGAGGGTTGAGACCAATGAGGGTTGTTTATCCTGGGTGAGAACAAATCAGGAGAGGTCCAGGTGTGTCTGCTACCTGTCACCCCTCATATGAAGAAGAGCATGATGGGAAGACGATGCTTTGCCTGCCTGGATTCCTCCAGGGAGGATGAAGTACATTGTTTAGATGGCTTTTACATTTTTGCCATCTTAGAAATTCCTGGATCCAAACTTGTTTTTTTTCCCCCTTAAGACTTCAATATAAAACTCACAATGAATCTATTTTGCCCAATTAAAATATTTACTGTTTCTTACTCCTCTCTGCCATATGCCCACACAGCTTCTCCATCCATCCCTTAAGAAGGCCATTTCTCCAGGAGCAGCTGTGGGCTCTGCAGACAGGAGGCTTCCCATGCTAAACAGATCCTGCCCTTTAATCCGCACCCAAAGATCCAGGAGGCATGATTCACACTTGTCCGCTTCCTCCCTGGCCAAACCTCTCCCCACCCACTTGCTACCGAGTGCGCTTGAATGCAGAGTCCTGAAATTTAGGGTCATGGTTTCAAAGTTCATGGTCCTGAGAATAAACAAAAAAACTATTGTGGTTGCATAGAGCTGTGGACCCCATTAACACTGTCCCATGAATATTTATAGCTGGGAACTACAAAAGAACATAGAGGCCATATTGTATTTCTGGAGCTTTTCCTTCCATGGGGTCCTTTCTCTGTGGGTTACTTTAATGTAAGCTTTGCCAATTTAGTTGCACACTTTAAGCCGATTAACTTTTTTACTTAAAAAAAAACCACCCTCCCTGTTTGTTTGTACATACACTTCCTTGACAAAGATTCACACAAAATTGCTTCAAACCTGGTAAATCCTTCTGCAGGAAACTCAGCGGTACTAAAAGCATCTCTGGGTAGGATTTCCCTGTATTTCTCCTGCCTCTGGTCTCTCCACCCCACCTCTGCAAGTTTCCTGAGAGGAATGGCAGTAGTTTGGACCCCCATATGTAGTTCCTGCAGTAACCTGGCCTTATCCCCAGGTGCGCATCTAAAAGAATACTAGCAAGGTGCCTCGCTGCTTGAGCTACCATAGGGATGGGCAAATGCCAAGCCAGAGGAAGAGCTCACTGTATCTCTAAAAGACACAGGAAGAGAGCCAAACAATTGATATGGGGGGACTTAGAGACCGTCGACTCTGTTGGTTCCCAAACTCAGTGTGAATCAGAGTAGGGTGTGGCGGAGCGGAGCCTGTATTTAAATGTGTGTTCCTGGGCTCTGTTCCTGGAGGTGTTGATTTCATCACTTTGCTTGAGACTTGGAGTTCCGGACATCAACGCCCTCCTTAGATGCTCACTGCAAGTGGATTGTGGGACAGACCTCCAGCAGCTTGGAGCTTGTGCTAGGGAAGGAACGCCAGTGAAGGCAAATGTTACTTGCATGGGATCATGAACAGCTTCCGGTGTGAGTTGTGGAAGTGTGCACTGTGCCATCTTTACCTATGCAGACATCCTGAGGTGTGACTCCCCATAGCGTGAGATTTGTGGTTAGGTGGGATGGGGATTGAAAAGTCCCCCAAGCACTAAGTGTACATGAGAGAGTAAGGAAATGGCTGGTTGGGAGAGGGGAGGGGAAGGGAGGGGAGAAGGGGAGAATTCACTGCTGAAGGGTTCCTCCTTGCAGAGGCCAGGTTTCCTGGAGTTTGGAGAGAGTTTCTGGGTGAGTCATGTGGCCAAGAGGCTCTGGAAAGGGTAGGGGCTTGCAGGTCTGTGCTATCTGGGAGTTAGTGAGGCATAGCTTGTTGAGGGTGGATAGTGCCGACAGCATTGGAGCAGAGTTAGGGTTAGGGTTAGACCCTCTGCCTGATTGGGCCGCTGCCTGGCTTAAAGACTTTCAGCTCTGGGGGTCTGGCGCCCTGAGTCAGGCACCCGGTTTCCTTAAACACTGCCAGGATCCCAGTGTCTCCAAGACTCATAGAAACTCTAATGGGAAGGGTTGTGAGGGATCGCCAGGGCCACCTTCCTACACTCCGTCTCCTCTAAGCACCTGCCTGGCTGTCCCGTCTTGGCCCTGCCAGGTGGACATCTGGACAGACTGCTGAGCCCACCCACAATCTTAGTTTCAGAATCTGAGCCTGTGTGGGAACAGAGAATGGAGCCCAAACCTGAAGTTGGAGCCAAAGGTCTGCTTTCTCACTAACGGCCTCCATTGGCTGCCCACAACCTCCCTCAGGTCTTCCAGGAGATCCAGTCATTCTTTCATTGATGAAACAGTTCATGGAGGTCAGGGCCAGGCTCTATGCTGGGAGCTGAGGGTGAATGTGTGCACAGAAGGAGTGGCAAGCCATGACATGTGGTGCCAAAGTGAGGGACTCCTCAGAACCTCTGCACCTGGGCTTCTCTCCCAGCCCTGGATCTCCATTCACCATGCCCACTCTTCCTTCTCTGCCACTTTACAACCTCTCGGTTCTTGTGATCTCATGACCTGCCATCTTCAAGAATCCACGTGGCTATGCCCCACAGTACAGCTAGCTTTCCTTCCTTCACTGGGACCACTTCTGATCCTGCCCTGACAGAGCCTTGCCATTTGTCACATCTTTGCATACGTCATTCCTTTGGTCAGCATGCTTTTAACTGTGCCCCCTGCCCAGGTTCTGCTCATTTCCCGTTCCCATGCTTACGTGCCACCCTTTGATGCACCGTCTGGTGCTAAAGGAGACACACCTTAGCAACGAGATTGGTTGTTGATGGCATGAGAGTGGAAGGAGGTCTCCCTCTGCGTGGCTGGGGGACAGAGAGGGTGATACTGTGGATGGAGAGGAGCAGACATGGGCAAATGCTATGCTGAGCACACCCTGGGGCGGAGGATGCTGGACAGGAGTCTGTCCCAGCGACTAGTCCTTGTCAAATTGTGGGTCTTCCTTCTTTACAGCTACACATGTGACCCCAGGAAAGACTAGAGTTTAGGAGCTGTGACATGGTTTGCACAGATTGCCATAGCACAGTGACCTGGAACTGTTTCACCAGCTAGTGAGAGCCGCTTCTCCTCCTCCAACTTTACCTTCAGTGACTAAAACCAGCCACGGTAGCAGCTTTACACCAGGGAATCAGCCCACATGACTAACCAAGGCTGTGTCTGCTCCAGCCCACTGCTAAACACCAGTGTACGTACCACTTACTGAGTAGTAAGTA
The DNA here is from genome assembly GCA_036184795.1 of Tokudaia tokunoshimensis. Classification (NCBI taxonomy): domain Eukaryota; kingdom Metazoa; phylum Chordata; class Mammalia; order Rodentia; family Muridae; genus Tokudaia; species Tokudaia tokunoshimensis. The sequence continues at coordinate 159,478,402 of BTHU01000001.1, read as the reverse complement.
GTACAATGTTTGTTTTTAGGGCTGGTGAAATGACTCAGTGGGTGAAAGGGTTTACACTGAATTCTGACAACTTGAGAACCATTCCCAGAGCTCACAGAAAGACGGGAGGAGAGAACTGATTCCATAAAACTGTCCTCTGGCCTCCATGTGTGTGCCATGGTGGATGCATGCCTGCCTGTCATGTACACATGGACAGTAACCTTAGGTGAAACAAATCTAAACATTTTTTAAAAGAAAGAATACCTTTAAAATCGGTCTTTATATATATATATTTCTATGTTTTACATGTACTAACTTTAAAAATATATTTGAGGAAGAGAATAATAGAAGAAAAATACCTGATGTTGATCTCTGACCTCTGTGCATAGGTACCTATCTGTGCTTGCCCATCTCCTACACGCATGCACACATTTATACAAACATATTACACTGTATACATATGCATGCACAAATTTCTTTTGACTGCTTTATGAAGATCCCCTCTCTCCTTCCTTTTTTCCTTCTTTACTTTCTTTTAAAATTTGGAGACCGGATCTCTCTTCATAGCCCAGGCTGGTCTAGAACTCATTATCTAGCCCCAGGCTGGCCTTGCAAGGAGCTCCTTCTTTTCCAGCTTCCTGAGTACTAGGATTACAAGAGCAAGCTTCCATGCCCAGCTACGGGCTTCTAATTTTTATTTCCAAAAAGCATTCTTCTTGTAGGTCATTCACCATCTCATCCTGAAACGCCCTTAGCTTATGAATCAGGATGCCGTAACCAAACAGCACCTCCTGTTGGCAGCTCACTGGATTGCAGGGCAAAGCTCTAGCAAGGTTGGTCAGTTGGAGATGAGGGCAGAAGGGATTTTCAGGGAAATGCATTTGGGATTCTTTCCATAACTCTGCAGTTCCACAGCTCACAAAGGCTGTCCATCTTGATTTCTTCATTACAGCCATGATGGACACAACAGAAATGTCAGGGAGCCTGTGACTCCAGGCTCACGGGTGTTGGGGACAGTCTCTTGTCGCCATACTAGTGCTTTGCAGAGTTTAGTGTGTATGTAATTTATTTGAGGGATCTTTTAAGCATACAAGTCCTTTCTCAACAAGTCCAGGATGGCCTCTGAGGTTACATATTTCTGTCAAGCTCCAAGATGCTGTCAGTGCTCCTGGTCCGTGGGCAACACTGGCAGTTAGCAGGGAAGAGGTGAAGGGCATCCCTGGAGGACTTTCTCATAGAAGGCTTTCGTGGGTCACACTCTGTCTTTTAGGGATATTTCAGTGACTGTGTTTTTTTTAGATGTATGTTTTTCTTGGGTATATGTGGGGACTGATTCCAGCATTCACCATGGAGACTGAAATCCACAGATGCTCAAGTCTCTTAGGTCAAATGGTGTCGTACTTGGTGTGTAGCAGTAGGTACCCCCTTCCATATAATTCCTGACATTGTGCAAAGGCTTTATAAGTGATTTCTATACTCTTTTGCTTAGGGGACTCTGAGAAGGAAAACAGCCTGTATGTATTTAGTACAGAGACAATGGTTTTTTTTCAAAATGTTCTTGATCCATGGTTGGTTGAATCTGGGTATAGAACCACTGGCATGGAGGACTGACTGTAGACGTTGACGTCTACATTTTGTTGAAACAATTTCAGTGTTTAATTTGGATTTAATTTTGTTGTGTGGAACATAGTTCAAAGTCAACTCAAGTTTTTCTTAGTTCATTAAGTCATTTTTTCAACCCAAGCCATTGAAGAAGAATCTCTTGCTTTCCATGTGAGACCTCATTTTTCAGAGTTTTCTTACACAATCTAGAGTCTGGTTCTAGACTATTCTTTGTGACAGGGTTGTGGCAGTTCTATCACATTCTCTCTTGACTGGTCTCACATAATTACAGGGGTGAGCTTTTAGATAGTTTTTTCAATAATAAAAAAATATTGTGACTTTTGAAGTATATGAACCTACACATCACCTTAGGTAGAGTTAACTTTGAAAATTATAACCGTTCTCATTCATGACTATAATACATTTCTCCTTCAGTGCTACCTAATTTTCATAGTTTTTTTAGTTTTTAATGTTTGTGAATTTATTTTTGTGTGTGCATGTGTGTATATGGTGTGTGTGTGTGCGCATGAGACTCAGACAACAGCTTGTGGGAGCCGACTTTTCCATTCCACAGTGTGGGTCCTGCAGATTGAACTCGGGTCCCAGGGCTCGACAGCAAGGGCCTTAACCAATGTGCTATCTCGCTCACTTGCTTTTATAGTTTTAGCAGGAGTATATATTTCTTAACACAGTGCCACACTTCCTATTAGACTTATTCCAAGGTATCTGATTCTTTTTGTTCCTTTAAATAATTATATATATGTCGTAGTTTTGATTACATTACATTCAACTTTCTACTTATGACATAGTTTCTAACCATAGGCAACCATTTAAATTTAAATCAATTAAAGCAAAAATAAGTTTTAAAATTTAGTTTCTCCCTCGTATTAACCACATTCCAAGTGTCCAGGAGCCACAGAAAGTTAGTGGGTAACACACCAAAGCTCAGATATTGAACCCCTTTAAAAATTGCTGTACGTTTCCATTACACAGCTGTCTGACATGTTACTGTTGATACATTAACTTTGAACCAGTTATTTCAATTTATCTCTTGGATTTTCCAAGAAAGCAGTTGCTTTTGATCAAACTTGTTTCTTTTCCCCCTGAAACACTATGATACCATCTCCCTCCTGTCAATGAAAGAAGAGTTGGCAAACATGTTCCCCACTGGGTCCATGGCAGTCATTACCAATCGATCACAGCCCTTCTGCTTGTTCCTGAGTTATTGAAACCCTCTTCTTTAGTGTCTTGCTTGTCTCCATGGAGACACAATATTAACAACAGTGGGTCAAGGCGAGAGAACTAAAGCCCCTCCCTGTGGTTTGAAGAGCACACAGTGGCAGGAGTTTGGGATTGCCGAGTCTCCACTGAACACCATAGGATTGTGGAGGAGGTGCCTTTCCGAGTCGTGGGCAGGAAGCTTCTTGGACTGTCTTGGGTGACATATCCATGGGATGAGTTTCAGAGGTCTTGGGGTGGAATCTGATGGAAACTGTAGGACAGGAGGGAAGAGTTTGGGATCTGGATTCTATCACAGGAAGCCCTTGGAGGCCACAGCGAGGGAAATATGACTGACCGGGGCAAGGGCTCTCTAGGTCCTGAGGCGGGATTGAACACCAGATCTTTCCATTGTGTGATGCCTCAAAGCCATCCCTGGAGCCTCTTGTGTCTGATGTGGGTAAGGTCTACCCTGGGCTGGGCATTTGTGAAGGGTAACGTTCCAGAGAGTGGCGTGGGGTGGGGTAGGGTCCCACCTAACTCAGTCTGACCATATATCACTACTCATGTAGACGTTGCTGAGGATTTGTCTACGGGACAGAGATATCTTGTCCCATTTACTTAGTGGGTCCAGGTACTGGCTTTGTGCTCAACCACCTCACACCACCTCACCTGATGCTCACCCTGGAAGGAAGCAACATTACCATTTACCCATCTGAGAGAGGAGGAAGCTCAGACTGAGGGAGTTTGAGTTGCGTGCCTGGTTTCTCCCAGGCAGTATCTATGTGATTCTGTTCCATACATTGTGCCTCTGGCTTAGTTTTCTTAGTGTGGGATGCGGTCTTTGATAGATGAAATGTGTGTGCGTAAAACCAGAGCCTGTCTTCAAGACATTTAGAATCTTGCCAAGTGGGGGAAGCTGAATAGATGTAAATACTGAGGGAGCTGTGAGGTGGAGGGATGGGGCTAGAGAGTGACAAGGGCTGGAGTCAGCTCTGCCCCTTACTGGTCATGTGACCCTGAGTATGATTTTCTTTACTGAGCCTCTGTTTTCTGGTTTATAAAAGGGTATATAATCAATATGAGAATATCAATATAAGAAGGGGGGATGTGGACATGTAGGTTGACTCCATTGATCCTTGTAAAGCATAAAAACCCTAGTGCTAGTGTGCTGCATGATTGCCGACCTCATCTATCTGAAGTTTGGCAGGCATGGATACAGCACCTGCTGGGTGAGTAGATGACACAGTTTAATCCTACAGCAACACAGAGTCAGGAAGGGGTGTGTCGGGGTGGGAGGAGAATTCACCAGAGCAGACATGGGAGTTGTAACTGGCAAGGGTCTTCAGGATAGAAGGTGAAGAGGGGAGAAACAGGCGCCAGAGGGAACTCAGTGAGAATCGGGGCAGCCTGTGGGTCACCGAGCACTCGTCCTGTCCAGTCCTGTGCTGCTGTTAGGAAACCTCGTCTTGATTATTTCTCACACGACACCGAAGTCCAGTTCCAACTTTATCTCCAGCTGAAGATGCCAGAGCTGAAATGATTTGCCAAGCAGCACCATGGTGATGCACCTGGTGGAGCAGAACTGCTTACCTCATCACCAGAGGGTGAAGAGGAAAGGGAGGAGGGGTCTGGGCCTATTCTCCCAGTCTCATGGCTCTGCTACTTCCCAGTGGGGCCCATCAAGGTCCACACCTTTACTACATGGGCCTATGTGAACATGTCTCCAAAGTACAATGACACAGTATCCTATAAGCCATTTCTGTATTCTACACTATCTGTGCTCAAAATGCCAGGAGCGGGACTTGGCAATCTAGAACATTGCTTGTCCTCAGAGAAGGAACCTGTAGAATGGGGGAGCCATTCATGGGGAAGGGCAGCGGATACTGCGAGCCATAATGTAAGTGATGGCTTGTGCCTTTTGGTCTATATTCTGGGCACAGAAGAAAAAAGAAACAGCCATCTATATTTATCATGATGGATTGCCCATAGCTGCCTGGGGCATGGGTGAGATGGTGGTGTCTATAGGCCAAGCTTCTGGGTTTCCATGGTGGTTGGCCCAGATACTATGGCTTTAAAACAATTATCTCCAAGACTCCAGGAGATTTGATTGTCAGCTCTGTCTTTCTTAGGGCTCGCTCCCTGTGTCTGATGACTCAGCAAATCCCCTTTTCTGACCTCCAGGCTTGGTTGACCCTCTGTGCTTTCTCTTGCTAGCTGTCTTCTGGGGAGATGTTGCTCTGGATGAGGATGACCTCAAGTTATTTCACATCGACAAGGCCGAAGACTGGACCAAGCCATCCATGGAAAAAATGGGACATGACACTGGCAAGTATTGGCCTCCTCACCTGCTTGGGTCCCAGTGGGCTGCCTGAGGGCTCCATTAGGAGTCTTTGATCTTTCTGACATGTAGGTCCAGAGACCTGTATGGAAGAACTGGAGGGACCACACCACCTCCTCTGATGAAGGCATGGATCTGGGACATTAAACATCTATTTGTCTGTCCGTCTGTCCGTCTGTCCATCCATCCATCCATCCATCCATCCATCCATTCATCCATCCATCATCTATCTATCTATCAATCGATCTATCGATCTCTTCTCTCTCATATGTATGTGTATATGTGTAGCTTGTACCTGTTCACATCTGTGCATGTGTGCACGTGTGTGTGTAGGTTAGAGATCAATGTCTAGTGTCTACCTAGCTTATGCTCTACCTTTCGAAAGGTGTACTCTCCCATTGAACCTGGGGCTCATCAATTTGGCTAGGTTGGTCGGCTAAGGGGCTTTAGGCATCTGCCTCTCCCTGGACCTTGCTCCCAGCATTGTGCTACCACACCTAGCTTTTTAATGTGAATGCTGATCATTCAAATTCAGGTGCTCATGATGTACAGCAGGCGAGTCATCAACAAAACCATTGTCCCAGTCCAAACTCAGCTAATTCTCCTAAGAAAATCTCAAGTTGCCTCTGTTGGACGGTTCAGCCTGGAGCCTAGTGTTGGTTCTTAAGAATCTAGCTTGAGGTTTTGCTTGTCCCAGACTCGAGAGACTTGCTCATTGGGTTGGATTTAAATGATCTCTGACAACATTATCAATGGCAATGACCAACCAGGCTAAAATGAGATGTTTGCCCATGGAGAATTGTGCACTAGTTTGACTGACAACTGAGCAAGTTCTTATGTTGTCTGTGCCAGGAGACCCACCCAGTTTTCATTCTGTGTCTACTTTCTCTCTTCTTTCTCTCTTGGCTGCCAACCTTGAGATGAGGTTGGTATCCTGGGTGCTCCTCACCCTCTACCCCCAATACACTAGATTCAAGTGGCCTTAGCTTTGTACCCTCCTGGTCCTTAGAAGTAGTGTACGGTACTGAATGTGAGATTGGGAATCCTCATGTGGTAGGTGGTAACTTGTTACTTGATGACTGAGACTTGCAGCATCCTGCTCTCTGTGAACCTTTTCCCGACACATCCTTCCTTTTCCTGAAGCTATTTAAGCTTCATCTTGGGTCAGGTTCAGTGCTGGTGAGAGAAACAGAAAACAGTTTAACCTTTGCCTTCATGGAGACCCTCAGAGTAGGCAGACGGGTGTAGATCTGGTTCCGTGTCCCAGTCTGTAAAACATGGGTAAAACTAGGCTTCATTCCATAGAGCTTTGGAAGTTGATGCCAAAGGTAATAGGCTAGCCCAGTGCCTGGCACATAAGATCTCAAGAAATGGGAGGAATTTATGGTGAGTGTGTAGTAAATTGAGAGCAGTGGGAAGAGACAAGAGTGGAGGAGTCTTTGAGTATCATATATATGGCACCATCATCTTGTGTCATGAAGGAGAATTAGGAGCCCTGAGTGGGAAAGGAGACTTCAGGTGAAGGAGAAGACAAATACATAGTTAGGAAACACAAGAGGGGTCTATATGGAACAGAGGTAAGTTGTGGTCACTGGGGGATGGCCTTTTGGGCAGACTCCTTTAGGTAGACATCTGCAGAGAATAGCTAGGGCAGATGAAAAATGAAAACTTCTTTACTGTCTACCCTAATGAGCTTGGGCTTAACCTGTATACAATAGAAGTCCTTTCTGAAAGGACTCAATGAGACTATAACTTACTAAGTATGGATTTGGCCGTTCCTTGGTGGAGAGACCCAACCCTCTACTCCCCATAGCTACTCTGAGGATGTTGAGTCCTGACTGAGGATGTAAACAACTGGTCACACTGATTTCTGGTAGTGATGTAATGGGTGTATCCCTAATTATGTACTGGGTGATGTTAGGAATATTCCTGAAAACCAGAGAGAGGAGGATGAGATGTGTCCACAGTCAGAGCCTCTGAGGTTATCTGAGGAGAATGAGCAGCTAGTGGGATTGTCTACAAAGCCCCCCACAGGGCTTGTCAGATGAACAGCCAATGTTGTCAGTAGGTCATGGAGCCATTGCTAAGTGTCTGGGGACACAGCAGACTTCCTCTGTGGTGTCTGAGTCTATGAGCAACATTAAAATTTGTGTGGTCTCTTATATGTGGTTTGAAGAACTGACTAGGGGTTCAAATGAAGAATTGGATCATTATTATTTTTTTTTTTAACAACAGCATATCTGCTGCTTCAGCTGTGCTCCAGCAAAACAAACCATCTCTCCATGATTTATCGCGACATCCATCCGCCTCTTCCTCAGCCCTTCCCAGGGGTCTGGAGAAGATGATCTAACGGATTTGTGTTTAAGATTCGTTCACAACATTACTTAAAGCTAGTGAACACTGAATGTCTTGCTCACTCACTGCAATGGACTTTACACTATGATGTCTGTGTGGTACATTTCAGACCTCAGAGACTCTCCTTCAGAGGGTGCTCATCCCACGACTGTCACTAACCTGATCTTCATCAGCACCCCCCTGATTTGCCTGTGCAGGCCACACCCTGCTTAACCGTTATTCCCTATCTTGTGCTAGCCTGCACTTCTACAAAATCCACCTATGACGTTGATGAAACAGCTCATCCTTTTGCAGGGCTGTGAAACTGTCCTGCTACACCTTCTGTTGACAGACGTTTGGGTGGCTCAGGGTCTCCTGCTATAACAAATGTGATAAAGGCCGAATGGATTGCCTTAAGCACCCATTGCCCCTTGTGAAGCTGCCCCGCGTGGAATGGTAGGGTACTGGTTCCAAAGTGGTTGTGCCAATTCACACTCCAGACGGGAGCACACTTCCCAAGAAAACAGGAGTGGTACCCAGGCAGAGCCTGTTATCAGTTTTGGATCTTGAGCTCTTTAACGTGGGTCTCCTATACCCTCTGGGCCAGGAAACGGGCCCATGTGCCATCAGGATTCACAGGGTTACCCCACCAGCTCTCCTTCCCTGCTCCTAGGGCACTTGCTTACAGCATAGTAGTTATGAGGGAAAGGCTCCAGAGACACAAGGCGGTGGTCAGACACAGTACCAGGCATAGCTGCTAGAGAGGCCCTGCCAGGGAAGGTCACCCAAGGATGCTGTGGTGAAGGGATGTTCAGCGGTTCACCTGTCTCAGAACGCTTGCTCAGGATAGATGTGGGACTGAGATGTCTATCTGCTCTGTCCTTATCTGGTGGGCTAATGGAGGACAGCTCCTACATCACATTCAGCTTTGGACTCCCCAGAGGCAGACCAGCGTCTTGGACCTAGAAGGTGCTGACCAGTGTTGATGGGGACAAGAAGACAGTGATAATAGAAGTTGCAGACCCCGGCCTTCTCTAGGAGGTCACGTGTGCCAACAGGGCTTTGGCCTCAGGAGGATGCTATGAGCACTGATCTCAGTCACAGGCTTACACTATCTGGGCTGAATCCCAGAATCCCAAAGGCAAGCCTCAGTTTCTTTATCTGCCAAATGGGAAAAGAAATAATTCTTACCTCGGAGTAAGATCATGAGGTTGCAGGAAAGAATAAATGTGATGTGTCTGGCACCTGGTAAATTTTCAATAAGGGTTGATTCTTCTTCATATTTGAGGAGAGAAGACTTATGTAGGAAAGGATTGGAATCAAAATGAAGACCAGAGGAAATTGCTGCATATGGAAGGGCTGGGGGGCGGGGCATGGCACCTGGACACCAAGGTTCTGAATGCACCAGTGATGTCCCTTCCTTTCTCAGCATAGAGCAGGGTTTTTCTTTAGTGTGTTTTTGTGGCAAGTTGAATTTTTATCCCAATTACTTTTCTCTGAGGGTCAATTGCATTTTGTAACTATCTAGAATAGTTATTTTATCTTCAGGTTGGGGATATTTTTAATTGATTTTGCTGATTAAACTAATACTGCCTGACTTTTTTTTAAGTGCAAAGGCTTATGAGTGGGAAAAGAAAATCCTGTTATCTCAGCCCCAGGGATCGCTGGCACTACTTGCTGAATTCCTTTCTCTCTTGCTGTGCCATGGCCTTGTGTACACACACACACACACACACACACACACACACACACACACACACACACACGCACAGACACACACACACACACACACGCACAGACACACACACAGACACACACACACACACACACACACGCAGAGAGAGAGACACACACACACCATTTATTTATTTATTTATTCATTCATTCATTCATTCATTTATTTATTTTCAAGACAAGGTTTCTCTGTGTAGCCCTGGCTGTCCTGGAACTCTCCCTGTAGAGCAGGCTAGCCTCAAACTCAGAAATCAGCCTGCCTCTGCTTTCCAGGTGCTGGGATTAAAGGTGTGCACCACCACTGCCTGGCTCACACACCCCTTTTAAACATAACGATTTTACTTCTGGAATGTGCTGGTGTAGTCTACATGTTTGATAACCCATCATGGATTCCCCTCACCCCACGCCAAGGCTACCAATGGTCTCCATGCAACCCCACCACACCACCCCTAAGTCCTTAGGTATGGATGTGAAGACTGTTTCCTTTCTAATGTAATTTTAGAGAATGGTATTTCTAGAATGAAGATAATACGTAGAACTTTAAGCATTTTCTGGATTAAAAAAAAATGTAAAAGGAGCCATTCCTTCACCCAGTCTCGCTAGTTCAAAGGTGGGGAAGGGTGTGGTCTTTATTATAGTTCACCTAGTCTCTACACTTTGATAAATGCAGTTTCCTTTCTTGGAGGTTGAGAAGGGACCTCCAGCAGGAGAGAGCTGAAGTCCCCTCATGGGGCCACAGGGAAAAGGCTGTCACTGCAGGGCAGCCGCCGGCCACGTCCCTGGCTTTACCCTGTGGAGCTGGAGAACAGGCTTCAGAATACAGGGATGCCAATTGCTTCTAAGGTGGGCCAGCCAGACTCTTTGTCCAGAGGTGTCGTGGAGGTGCCCACGTTCTGAGTTCACTCAGTGGCAGCATCCCAGCTCCCGGCTTACTGCATCCTCCCCTGGTCATCCCACAGCCATTTTGTCATCAGGAAGGAATGGAGTCGGATAATGAGGAGCCACGCTCTTGGTTAGGAACCCACCCGGTGCTCTGCGTGGGCGCATAAGAAGCCGTCGAAGCCTTTGGGGCTCCCAGTAGGGACTTCCGTCGCTGTTCACTTAGGCGACAGGTTTGAATTGAGTCCTAATGTGCTTCTCTGCCTCAGCTCTCTCCCTCCGCATCCTGTTTCTAGATCATCTTCCTGGCCACTGTACCACTTTATACTATTTGGAATAGTGCTCCCCACCCCCATTCATGTTCAATAGACCTCCAGAAAGTGACCCATAGGATTGGGACTTTGCAGATCTAGTTAGTTAAGAAGCTTGGCATGAGATTGTCTTGGTTTAGAGTGGACCCCTAAAATTCAGTGACCAAGTCTTCACAAGAGGGGGAGAGGATGCAGGGCACACGCGGGGATGGAGGCAGACCCTGTAGGGATGCTGTCACAGACTGGACACAACCCTGCTCCTTAGATCCCTTCAGATGTTCCCGTTGCTTGTCCGAAAGCTTCCCAATCCACAGTCTACACAGACAGGCTTCCTTCCCTTTCTGTCCTCTGTCCAACACAATGACATCGTGTCTGTCCACACCCTGAGCTTCCTTCCGTCCAGCCTTCTGTTCCAGCGATTCATGCCGCTCTAAGTCCCCATTCAACAGACAAACAAATGAAGACCAGAGAAGGCTGGTGACCCATGCTTAGTTCTGCAACTGAGTGCCTCTGTGACACCTCTTTATTTGGCACAACTGCTAGCTGCAGCATGCCACCTGGCTGACAGTGCTATTGAAATGGCTGCATTTGGGTGTGTCATAGAAAGAGCACTAGCTTCTCCACTTTTGGATGGGCTCATTCCCTAGCCCTGGGAGCTAGCTGACCAACGGATGTGGCAGTGGCATTTGGATGTGTGTGGGGCCAGGAGGCAAGGGCATATCCTTCAGAGAGAGTCCCTCTGTATGCTTTTGATTTGCTGTGAGAAGAAAGGAGCTCTGGGCAGGCATAGGCCTAGCTGCTCTGTGAATGGAGCTCTTGAATTAACATTGTGGAGTTTCCTAAAGCTGTTAATCGGATTAGCTGTGTAGTGAAGGAAGTACTTAGCGGGACACACACACACACACACACACACAGAGAGAGAGAGAGAGAGAGAGAGAGAGAGAGAGAGAGAGGCACACACACTTTCCAACCCTCTTGCATCTCTTCCATATGCCTGACAGGACCTGCTTGCCCTGTTTCTGAGTCTGAGTTTCCTCTTAACAACACAAGCTGGGCAGAAGCCTGTGTGGTCAACGGGCTGCATTTTTTTTTTGTTTGTTTGTTTCCTTTTTCCCTGAAGGACTGAGGAGTCTGGCTTTGAACATTCCCATCTTTGCAAATGTACCTTGAGAGAAATTCTATCTTGTGGTTATCTCTGTTGGGATAATGGATCTGAGTTCTTGATCTCTATAATAAGATCTCTGAAAGGGGAAGCAGTTTTAATTACTTCTTGCCACTGATGGAAACCGATGTTTCCCGCCGTGTCCATTCTGAGCCACTGGGCTGTGTCCATCCCGTTTGAAGAGGCCAAGCTGGCCTCTTACTTCCTTAACTCCCACCATCTGTGCAGAGCATCCGCAGAACCCCAGCAGCTTGGCTTCTAGGCTCAAAGTAAATAAACGAGCAGAAGTGAGTCTAAGACATAACAGCTTGTGTCCTCTCTCTCTGGGTGTCATCTTTGAGTCATAAAGTCTTCACCCATCATCCCGTTGGTTTCTAGATTGCTACTCCTGATCCTGATCACAACTTGGGGTGGCAGAGGGACCCTCATTTACTCTCTGTGTTGCCATCGCAATAGAAGGGCCAATGGGACCACAGCCTCATGTATTTCAAGGCCATTTAAACTCTGGTACTTCAAACTACAAAGACAGACATCAGAGGCGGCCGTGAACCTGACAGGCATGTAGGTATCTGAGTCAGATGCTCTGACTCAGGGTTTCTGGGCTCTGTTTTCCAAGGAGGGAGGATCTGAAAACAGATTCAGCGTATATGTGATCTCCAACACATTTTTAGCCTCAGGGTCCTAGAAGGAATTAGTGGATGGGGTGATCTTAAGCAGGCCCATAGACAGAACATGAGTTCTGAATATCCACACTCGTGGGGAGACATTCTCCAGCTTCTTTACAGGAGTTCTGCATTTTACCAACACTCTTCGTTGAGGTGGGAGTGCCTCCAGCAAACACAGGCCCAGGTGAAAGGTGGGTAAGTGGGTGATTCTTGTGGTGTTCTGTGGATGATTCATGTCCTAAGTGTAGGAATACTGGGCTGACTTCTTGCTGGAGCAGTGACCAGGATTCAGATCTGTCTGCTCACACACTAGACACTGCCAAGTGCCATCTTGGATACACCTGGTTGTTGGAGATCTGTGTTATTGGGAAGCTGGAGAGGATCAGAAGGTTTAGGGAGTGTTTCTCATCTATATTCCTCTCACTGGATCCCCAGGAGCTGCATGGGGAGGGGTCTGAATAACAGGCTTGGTGACTTTAAGTTTTGAATTATTTTGCACTTGACATATTGATTTTGGGGGGAGTCTGATGAACATCAGTGAATAGTTCTCTGAGAAAAAAGGCACACACACACACACACACACACACACACACACACACACACACACACACACACGTTTGCTTGAAATTTCAAGGAGTTTAAACACTATTGATCTTTAAGTTATAAGATTGTGGTCTATGCCCTTCCATTTCTGGGTGCTTCTACACCCTTGAAGATGCTCACTTGGGCCTGTGACCTTGTGGATTTGTGTTGTGGATGGATGTTGGGCAGGCTCAAGTTTGCATCCCTGGCTCTATATTGATTGGCTGTGGACTTAGACTAACTCATTTCCTATTTATAAGCCGAGACACTTTTTGTGTCATTGTCTGTACTCCAATTCTTACCTCATGGGAGAATCAAATAAATGTAGTTAGCGGAAACATTATCCCAGCGTGTGACACCAAAACACTTTACTATCCCCTTTGGTTGACATTTTGCTGTTTTCTTGTCTCCTGGCCTTTCTGGTTCCTAGCTGTGTCTCAGACCCTGGGATCCCCAGAAATTCCTTGCAGTGCCCTGCCATGACCCAGTGGGAATGCTAAAGCCAGGCCTGTAACAACAGGCATTGGCAGGTTCTTGGAATTGATGCAACTAACATGTAGGAAATTTCTGTTAGCCCCCAAGATAGTAATGTCTCTTGTTATCTCAGGTCAAACTTTAAGGTCTATAGATCATTGCTTCTAGAACAGCCCCAAGTATTACCCCCAATCTGTCCCCTTGAGCTGCTAAACACTCAGTCCTTCCATTATCATCCTCAAAGAAAATGTGAGTTCTGCAGGCCCGTGGCTGAGCCTCCTTATTCTGCACACAATTCTTGCTTCTATCAGCATCCACTTGTAGTTAGCTTGCATTTCTCCTTTGTCAGCCCTTAACAGTACTGACTTATTTAGTTTGATCTTGGCCTTCCTTCCTTAGTGCCAGTACCAGGCTGGGTGTATAAATGATGCTACTTGTAGACGACAGAATCTATACACTGGTTGGATCTGACCAGGGGTTCAGAACTGCATAGTGGCCTTCCTAGCTTACCTTAACCTCCCTCCTTTCCACAGAGGTCATTAGGGTTAGGTTTCTATGCTTGACTGTGTGCTCTCTAAAGACCATAGGAGTAAGTGCAAGCTCAGAGAATGGTCTCAGCCTCAGAATGGTAGCCCAGGCCTGGGCAGATCTACATTACCTTCATGGAGTATCTAAAAATGATATCCACTAGCCACATGGGCAGCAGCTTATCTTATTGGTCCCTTTACAGATGGAAAACATGATCTTCAGGACATCTCTGAGACAAAGAGAACATCCAGGTTCCTACCCATGGCTCCAGCCTTTCCTAGATAGAAGCCATCCAGCTGGTCTCCCATGGTCAGCCTGCTCTCCCAGGAGACTTCTCTTGGGGTTCCACAGCATGGAACTTAATCTTCATGTGCTGTCCTCCACACCCTGCCCTGAGTGCTGTCACGCAGCCCTGCTGTCTCTCTGATGCCATGATTCTCATTGCTCTCCCTTCCCCCTCTTCTTTCATGTAAGGAATGCTAACTGGGGAGCCTTCTGTACTCAGTACCAAGACATGTTTGTGGCCGTGCTTTTTCCACCATTAAGGAGAGTGAGCAGAAATGACCAGTGATTGTTGTCAAGGTTGTGGAGCGCTGGAGGGGTAGGGGCTGGCATCAGAAGCTTCCCTCACCGGAGCAACCACCCATCTCCCCTAAGACTGCTTTCCAGGCAGGGGTAAGTGTAGGCCCAACCTAGGAGTACAGGGACCCACCAGGCAGCACTGGGGAGGTCCTTAGCAGACTTTGTAGTTCCATGCTGGCAGCTGTAAAGAGCAGGGCAGAGCAGGCCCTGGTCCTTAGGGATAGTGGGGCTTGGGGAGGACATAGGAAGCCCCGGCCCAGGAGAATATGACAGGGACAAGAGTCAAGACGAAAGCCAAAGTCCACAAATCAAAATCAGGGGGTGAGGTAAGAGACAAAAGAAACCAGGGTGAGCGACTCCTAAAGCCCTAGGAGCTGAGGTCAGAATACCCCAGAGCCTGGACTTAGCTGGGGCTGGTGGTCAGCAGGCACAGGAACCGGGACTCCAGCATTAGAACCAACAAGGCTCGGCATTGCCTCTACCCATGACGTCTTTTATTTGGTGAGATGGTTTGAAGTGATAAAGAGGCATTTGATAAAGTGCACATCTACTCTCTGGGAAGGAAGGAAGAATGCAACATAAGGATTCTATCATCTCTTCCTCCCATCTCTTCCTCCGGGGCCTCCTTCGAGGCTGACTTACATCTTGGACAGCAGCCAGCACTCACTGAGAACTTCAAGTGTTGGGGGGAAGGCAGCTCACCTTTGAGCTGATATTCACCACTACTGCATTCGTGGAGCTAGAGCCACAGTGGTTGCTGAGCCAACCAGGCAGGCATTCTCGATCCATCCAGGGAGTAGTGCTCTCAAGGGCCATGAGTCCTGAGACGCTATGACAGGCATGTGGGTTAATGCCTGACAGTCTAGTCAACGTGTTCCCCAGGTACGAGATACAGAATATACTCAGGGAAGCTCTAAAGAAAGAATTTTTTTCTGAGGAGATATGGACAGTTGATTAACAATCAATGGATGATAGATATATGAGGGATAGAGGGATGGCTCAGTGAATAACATTAGGACCTGAGTTCAGATCCCAGAACACACATATGGAACCAGGAGTGGTCATGTGTGTCTGACATCCCAGGACTTCTATTGTGAGAAGGGAGGAGGGGAATGAGGAGGTATGGGGGATGGGTCAGGAGAATCCCCTGAGGATCACTGGAAGCTAACCTAGAATATGCAGCAGTCACCAACACTTGTCTCAAATAAGCTGGAACTTACAACTAAAGTTGCCCTCTGACCTCCTCAGATGTGCTCTGATGTGTAAGTGTCTTCATTCACACACATACATGCTACTTGTATGCAAAATCATATATATATATATATATATATATATATATATATATATATATATATATATATACTTTATAAGTACCCATGATGCAAACACATACACGAAAGATGAGAGACAATAGATAATCGATAGGTAGGAGAGGAAGAGGCGGGAAGAGAAGGAGGGAAGGACTGGGACTTGTGCGGTAGAAAGAGAGGAATAAGGCTGATTTCATTTTTCAGGGACCTCAAATGCCCTTTGTCTTAGCATGTGCTCTGATATGGCCACCACACGAACCTATAGCGTGATCCCTCAACTTAAGTGTCTCCTACCGTGGCACCTACCTGTGTAGGGGTTCTGTGAAAGTGCTAAGAGTAATGGGTATTACCAAGAGAATTACAGAAGAAAATCACCATTGACTGACAACAGGGCTGGGGACTTAGATACCGAAACAGCAGCCCTGAAGATGGTGTGGTCCCACGTCTGTGGGCAGATGCGGCAATCTCTGGGGCTGGAGAGGGAAACAGGGATCCCCCTGCAGAGGGTCATCTTCCTTTGGGGTAACCTGGCTTTTAGGGCCGAACCTCATCATCCAGCCTCATGGGATATCATTTGCAACATCATTTTTCATGGAAAAATATGAATTCCCATCAGCTGTCTTAATGCATTGAATTTGCGGTCATCATTCAGGAGAGTTGCTTCACATGGCTTTGAGTGTCAGGAAGACTGTGCCTTGAACACTGTCATTTGATTTTCCTCAAACCTCGTCTATCTTTCCTCTCCTTTAAGTGTGGATGTGCTTTTTTTTTTGTACTGTTGGTATTCTTCATTTAAGTAGTAGCTGATTTCTAAAGCAGAATAAAATGAAGTGACCTTGCTACAGGTATTTTATTTAAGTAGCTCCCTGATAAATATGTTCCGTATCAGTGGACTTGCTAGGAAAAGAAAGAATGCTGATGTAAATCTTTTTTTTTTTTTGGTAAAAATGAAGGATCACTCCTTAATTTTTTTTTATTTGGTTTTGATATAGGGTCTAACTGTGTAGCCAGACTGGACTCCAACTTGTCATCCCCCTGACTCAGTGCTAGGATTCCAGGTACTTTCTCAGTTGGCCTTTCTTGCTTCACTTCTGTGTGGTCCTGGGAGTCTGAGTCTTTCTCTCTGCCTCTCTCAAGTTAGCTGCTCCTTGAGACCAGTGGAAACTGCCCCTTGGGGCACATATGCCTGCAGACCTAGCATGTTCTTCCCGGTATAATAACAGGCAAAACAGGCTTTTGACAGAATCTGTGTCACAGCCTTGGAGTTCCCTGTGACAGAGCAGGCTTCAGGGACGTTTGAGGTTTTTACCTACATAATGGATGGATAGACTCCTCCTGAGAGCCAGGAGTGAGTCCTTTGGGGTTTTGTTGTTGTCTTGCTTTTGTTTGGTTGGTTTGGTTTTTGTTGTTGTTGTTGTTACTCTGGTAAACTCCTTGAGTACTGTGAGGCCTGTCCATGTGGCCGCTGCTGCTCATGGAGCAGACTGGGTCACAATAAACCTTTGGTTTGCCTTCATCTGATGCTTTGTGGAACTGCAGAACAATCTGTTTAAATTGCATGTGATGCAGCACCTTATAAAAACTGCCCGGAGGGTTCCCAGAGGTCAGGAGTATGTGACTGTGGGATAGTTTTGCTCCTTCTTAGAAAACTACATCCATGAGCCAGACAGAAGGGCCAAAGAAAGCCCAGACTGCTTCCCACAAAGGGACGGGAACTAAGCCCCCGAGACTGGGGAAGCTGGGACAATGCTTTGGGTGGTAGGTGGGTCTGCTGGTGTGAGTCTGGGATAAGGCTTTTGGCCTGCTTACTCCAGGATGATGCACTAGATGAGGTGAACCAAACAGTGGATCTTAGAGGGCTCCCCATACCGAAGCTGGTATGTGATCATTTCTCTAGTTTCCAAGGAGACCCGGAGAGAAGGTGGCAATGTTGCTGTAAGGCAGTCACACTCCACAATGTTAACCATCTTCTCCAGTCCTCTTTAACGTAGCTTGCTTGTCTATAGATACCCAGGAAAGAGCCAGACTTTGCTTCTATGCCCTGTGCTCTCCAACACCCTTTCATTCCCGGGTCTCAGTGACCATAGCCCAGGGCCTTGCTTCTGGTCTGTCATTAGCATTGCCTACAGGCATGGCTGTCCCCTCCACCCTGTAGCCCAGAGGTCCCACGCTGTCAGCACCCCCCCAGCCAAATCTGGTCTGCAGATGTGTACTGTTTGTTTTGTAGTGCTTACATTTTTAAAATTTACTGCCAACATTTGAAAATCAGATTTCTCATGAAAACCCAGAGCTCTGGCTTGTCTTGAAGAGCTGGAAGACCCAGTTACACCAGCCCAGAGTCCACATGGCAATAATCAGTGGGTTACATAACGCCACCAAGCTCAGCAGGGGCAGGTTCTCTGCCAGTTGTCACAGTCCCATCATTTCAGAATCCTCTTTTGACACCTGTGTCACCTGCCTGGTCCCTGGCCTAACTCACTTGAGCTTGCACAGTGACCCAGCAAGGAAGAGTCACAATCTTGGGCCTTAATGGCAAGTCCTACAATGCAGGTCAAGGCCACTTTTCTCTTCTTCTTTAAGATAGGCTTGTAGAACTTCAGCTATTACCAGGATGCCTGACAGAGGGTCTTAATCTGGGTCCTCTTTTCTTCCTTCTGTTGAATATTCAGTCTTGGGAACCTGCTTGTAATATAGCATGCTACCTCCTGAGCTCTGGATGATGCTAGGGACACAGAAAATGCAGGTGGAGGGACCAGACGCATTCAGTAGTTTGCATGAAGGGCTTGCGGCCCTGCATATAAGTTGGCATCAGGATAGAGTCTTCTTGTCTCTGAATCTATGGGAGGGTGACTATGAGTAAATATCAATGTCTCTGCAACATTTCCCCAACATGCCAGTACCCAGAGCATCACTTATGGTGACCTCTACCTTCTGATGTCCCTGCTTCTGTCTCCGTCTCTGTCTCTGTCTGTCTGTCTCTCTGTCTCTCTCTGTGTCTCTGTCTGTCTCTGTGTCTCTGTCTGTCTCCCTGTGTCTCTGTCTCTCTCCGTGTCTCTGTCTCTGTCTCTGTCTCTCTCTGTACATGTGTACTATGTAGTCCAGGATGATCTTGATCCTGAGATGCTCCTGCCCGAGAGATGACTTGGGCTTCTTTCTTTCTCAAATTCTTCGATTTCCTGAAACTCTTGCTACTCTTTCTGTGATTTAGCACGTGGAACGCGCCCTTTGAAATATCTGTAAATCTTTATTGGGCATTTCTGCAAAGGGCTAAATGGGATAAAAATTTTTCTACAGCTTCTCCTGAACTCTGGCTGGGCAGGGGGAAGTCCTAGTCCCTGCCTGTTCATAATCCTTTCTGCTCCTCCAAGTTCAAGCTCAGGGTTCAGTTCAGGATTTAACCCCAGTCAGTGTACACATTGGCTTAGATGTGTATTTGTTTGCACTCTGTCCATGCAGGAACATTTTCTATTTCTGTATTTAAGCAGGAATTATGGATATGTCTTCACTTGAAAGCAGACAGTGTAGATGTTACAGGACTGGGCACTATCCGAGGGCTGGTGGTTCAGTGTCTGGGGAGCCTTTACTCATTGGATATATCACCTAGTGGCCACTTTGCTATCACTCTAGGTGGCCTGTGCACATGAGCGGTATATCACCATCCAATACTCTTACCACCATGCAGGTGCAGGGTAGCCTGAGCAATGACTGCTCACACTCTGGCAGCTTCTGTTGAGAAGGTGTCCATCTGGCCTGTTCCCTGTTCCCACCACATAGCTCTGAGCTCCTCCATCTCCCGAGAGAGAGAGAGATAGAGAGAGAGAGAGAGAGAGAGAGAGAGAGAGAGAGAGAGAGAGAGAGAGAGAGAGAGAGAGAGAGATCCGGATCTTCTCTTCCTTTCTTCGGGGCTTCTGTGTTCTTATGTTTTCTGATTGCCTCCTGTTCCCTGGGTCAGCTCCCACAGGGTGGGACACTGTATTCCATGTGTTGCCTTTAATTCATTTGGAGTCTCTGTGTTTCTTACTGGTGATTTTGCCATTTAGTGTGGTTGCCCAGTCATGGTACTGAAGTGCTGCCAGCCTCTCCTGATCCCAAGAAGGTTGCAATGGGCCTTGTAGAGAGACCCAGGATTATCACTGAGGACTAAGTTACACAATCACTAGCCGAGAAGTTGGTGCTGGTGAATATGTATGAGATGGTAAATAAGGTGTCTCTGAGCAGAAACACACATGGAATTGCAGCCACCAGTGGTTGGAAGCTCAAACAGGATAGCTTGCAAAATACTGCATGCTGTGTTATATGTAACTGGCAGTGCCATGCTGTGCACAAGACAGTGTTTTGCTTCCCCAGGAATTGGACTAGGGGCTCACTAGCTTAGAGCTCACAGCCATGTTAAGGAACATCATTGCGAGTAATGAGGATGGACTAGATCTTTCTGAAGACCAAGCAGCACCTAAGAACACATTCCACATTGCCCCAATAGTCCCTCCTCCCCTGCTAGACCACCAGGGAGCAAAGAGGTAAGGGCCTACCTCAAGTGCTCCCAGATCTCCAAGCAGCAGCTGGTATCTGCAGACCATGCCTCACTGAGCCTCACTTTCAGCTAAAAGGTGGGGAGGTGTTGGGGGGGGGGATGATAATGCTTTTACCCCAGATGCAGTGTTGAGATGACAGCGTAAATGGTGCCCAATCTGATTGGGTCCACTTGGACTGGATGCACTTGTATGCTTATATGTCTGTGTATGTGTATGGTTTATTTGGGTAGGTATGGATATGCATGTGCTTGCATGTCTGTATATGCACCATGCGTGTGTGGGCACCCACAGAGGCCAGGGCATTGGATCCTCTGGAACTGGAGTTACAGGTTGTTGGGAGCTGCTTGGCCCAGTTGCTTGGAACTGAACATTGCTTCTTCCCAAGAGCAACAAGTGCTCGTAACTGTGGAGCCAGTGTCTGAGCCCCTGGGCACGCCTGCTGAACACATGCTGTGACCACCATGCAGTTGGAGGGATCCAAGCTGTTCCCTTGGTCCTCAAGGGGGTAGACAGTTCTGTAGGAATGGCGCACTGACAAACCTACAGAAGAGAGGTGTCCAGGGAGGAGGACACCATCATTGGGGAGGAGTACTTGATTCGTAAGCCCAAGGACCGGAGTTTTAATCCCCAGTGCCTACATAAAAAGCCTGGTATGTGGACACAGGTAGATTCTGAGAGCCTGCTGGTCATCCAGCCTGGCCCAAAGGTTGAGCTCTAGTTCAGTCAGAGACCCTGTTTCAAGGCAATGAAGCAGAGAGGGACAGAGGAAGCTACTTGGTGTTGTTCTTTGACCTCCATATGCTCGTACATTAGGAGTGCATATTCCCATACTTATATGTGTGAGGTACTATGGAAGCTTTTTGGATGGGGTGTGGGGGGTGGACAAGAGAGTGTAGAGCCATGAATCAAGCATGGAGAACCGGTGTGGCTTCCTGAAAGAGGCTGGGGGACAGGGGCTGGGAACTCTGATTGGATGTGCAATAAGGATGACATCACAGGAGGAAGCAAGCCCAAATATGCTCATGGAGGAGAGAACTGGACCATGAGAAGGAATAGCCCAGGAAGCACTGTTCGGGGTGGATAGCTGTGGGTGTGAGGATGGAGAGGAGAATTGATTAGGTGGGTGGGATCAGATTGGTCTAAGCCTACCCTGCTCCTATAGCAATGTCTAGGTGGTCTGAATACCTCCCTTCCTCTTCCCATTTCAATCGGCCTTTCCTTCAGGCTCAACCAGCCCTTCTCTGTGGATGCTCACACATCTTCCAATGTAGCCTGCTTTGGCCTTGTGCATTCTCGGTGTGCTCTGGTCCCCGCTGCTCTCTTCCTGTCTTCCTACCAGTCACGAGGTCCTTGGGACTAATCTCATTGCTGTCAGCCCAGCCAGCCCTTGCTCCATAAATGACTCTCAGAAGTTTCTGGAAACCAATATAAAGAACATCTTCCCAGCAAAGGACCATGAAGAAGTAGGAGTTTCCCTCTGGATTTTCACCAAATTCAAACTAAACAGTCATTTCTGTGAGGGAGAATGGCTGTTCATTTCCTCTGTCCTACTTTTCCTCCCTTTTGATTTGCTCCATCTCAGAGCAACTACGCCATCATCTCACACCCTGGGGATCAAGGCTGGCATTCTATCTGTGCATGCAGGGCAGCCTTGGCCTAGGGCATGCTAGGGTGAGTTGGGACTGAAGGCTGTTTGGCGGAGATCCTCATTTGGAGGAGACAGAGAAGGTGATCCCAGCAAGGTCCTGGCCTGAAGATGGTCATGAAGATGAAGAGGTTGAGGCCTCCTGAGGCAACCTGAAAGATGACAGTGAGGCTGCATCCCACACATTGTCTTGCTACTGGCACATACGATGTTAGATTCTCTGATAACTATTCCACTAGCGAGAAAACAGGCTGAGAGACTAAGTACCTACCAAAGATCACTTAGGCCCAACACTGTTCTGTAACTGGATATTGTATTCCACTCCTGCATCCTCTCCTGCCAGGCTCTCCCTTTCCCGGGTCTTAAACCCTTTCCTGTCTTCCAATGACATCCTTTGGAAGCCCTCCTGGACTTCCAGGTCAGGGGCCAGAGGTCCTGCTCACGTTACTCTTACATCTGCTCCACAGCTGTGTCTCCTGCACACCGGGAAGTGGCCAATTGCATCGTGGAACTGGCTTGAATCAAAGCAAGGGGTGGCTCCTGGCCATGGTGGGGTGCCTTGCACAGCTCTGAAGGAGTTCTAGAGTGGTTCTGATCTCAAACGAGAGTGAAGAGAACCTTTCTTTATGCCCAGAGGGGTCCATTCTCTATTCCTGAGGAAGGACTGCCTTCACGGCTGCCTAGCCTGATCCCTAGTCTAGAGGCTGAGAGCTTGGACTGAGGCCCCTGGTAGGGTCCCCAGAGGAGGCAGAGAATAGTGGACAACTTCTCTTGAGTCTCGGGTTCCATTTCTCATCTGCTTTTCTTCTCCCTCCCCTCCTCCTGCTCCCCTTCTTTGGAGGCCTGCCTCTGTCACATGGGGACTTCACATCTCACAGTATTCACTAGGCTCCCCCAAGACTCCAGCACCTGCCCTTGAGATACACCCAAGGAGCACTTGCTGTGAGTATGACCCGTTATCTTCTAGCTGTCCAGGAAGCAGGGTTTTTCTTATCTCTTTCCTTGGGCCATTGGTTCTTCGTGGCCAAGGTTGGCCTCTTTAGCCCTTGAGTACAAAGGCCACCAGGAGAAACAGGTGGCTCTAGGACTGCCCTCTGGGTTTACCTCTTACCTGCTGTGTGCCTGCGGGTAACGTTGAGGTGCTCAAAGCTTCAGTTTTCAGTTAAATGAAAGCTAGCAGCAATGCCCACCTCAAACAACCATGCTGAGAAGCAAATGAGAAAACACACAGGACTCGGCACACAGGAGCATGGTACTCAGCAAGGTACCCAACACAGAGTGCACAGAATGACGCCAGCACACAGCCAGTGCTCGCTGAATCAGCTCCTAAACTTGGGATAGGGGTGCTAAGGACAAGCCTTGTGCATATTAGGCAAGTGCTCCATCGCCAAGCCTTAGCTTCAATAGATGATGAAACCATCATCACTGGTATTATTGACTTTCAATCTCTTCTTGAAGTCTAAAGGAGTAGAAATGGGCGGAACAGTCAACCACCAAGGCAGGGCATTTTATACAAGCACCACAAGCCAAGATAGAAGTTCACATTCTCCTTAACAGTTAACAAATTCAAGTTCAGACCGAGAAACTCTTGTTGGTACCGACAGTCATTGAAACAAAAGCCTGTCACTGCAGCTGGGATGCTATCTCTTTAACCCAGCTCCACATGGTGCTTGTCTATAACCGTGTATGTGTTACACAGTTACAGAGAACAAAAGGAAAGGCAGACCTGAAGGAAAGACCCCAGAGGCCAAGTTCTGCGGAGTCATCCTCTT
Source organism: Tokudaia tokunoshimensis (assembly GCA_036184795.1). Lineage (NCBI taxonomy): Eukaryota > Metazoa > Chordata > Mammalia > Rodentia > Muridae > Tokudaia > Tokudaia tokunoshimensis. The sequence goes on along the minus strand of BTHU01000001.1, from coordinate 159,454,752 downwards.
ACCCTTGGAAGAATGGTACCCAGTGGCCAAGATTCTCTCCGTGGTTCTCAAACTGTCTCTTAATTTACATAACAACCCTGCAAGGAAGGATAGTTTTTGTACACTAAGAGATAGTGGGCACAGCCAAGAAGGCAAGGCCAGGCTGGGCGTGACTGAGATGGAGTGGGTAGCTAAGGGTACACGGAGCCCAGGGGCAGGAGAGGGCTGGAAGTGTGAAGCAGGCCTAAGCAAAGGGTCTGTGTTAACTCATACACCTATAAGGGAACAGACTCATGCAGATACAGCCTTCAAGATGAAGCCCAATACCATGCAAATTGGTGATTCTGGTCTGGGATCCCAGATCTTAGAGGGTGTGGAAAGAGGATCAGAATCACAAGTTTGAGACCAGCCTGGGTTATGTAGCACATTCCATTTAAGCCTGGGTTATAGAGTGATGTCCTCTCTCAAATATCCTCTCCCATGATCCTCTGCCTAGGGACAGGATCAAATTCTAGGTTTCATCCTGTGCCACGACACAAATATTTTGTCCGCGAACTTAGAAAAAGAGAGTTGGGTCTTGAAAAGCCTAAGAGGGTGCGGACAGTTTCTCTCTGGATCTCATCAATGAGATGCCTTGCCACCAAGGTGTGGACTCCTTGTTTCTTCCAATGCTGAAAGAGAAAAGTGGGAGGGTGGAGGGAATAGGGGTGTGGCCTATGACTTTCTCATCTGCATAAACACAACCCTGTTTTTTCCCCACCAGAAAGTTTTCCTGGTAACTTGTGTGTGTGTGTGTGTGTGTGTGTGTGTGTGTGTGTGTGTATGTGTGTGTGTATGTGTGTGTGTGTGTGTGTGTGTGTGTATGTAAGCATACTTGTACTTACATATGTGTGCAGAAGTGAAGAAAATATGTTCTTTGACAAATATTCATTGGAATGGAATTCTTTAAAAAATAATTATTTCTCAATTATAAAAGTATCATGGGGGATAAAATTTGGAAGTTACAAAAAGCATATAAGAAATGTAAGGCTTACTTCACAGTCCCCAAGCAGAGACCTCCACAATGGTCCCTGAAGCCTTTGCCAGTTATGGTGGTCCCGTGTATTTTGGGCTTTTTATGAGACTATGGGGTCATGCTTGATTCTATCTGAGTTATACTGGGCATTATTTCTTAACCTGTTGGTTTGTGTTTCTTATGTTACTTTTTTACCTTACAATATTATGCTTTTCTATTCGGCAAACAGCTAAAATAGTTTAAAAGGTTACAAATTGTTCCACTGTGTCATAGTTGGTCTTAGCACTCCCCCAGTGTGGGTATAAATGCTACAGACTATTTTTAAGGTTGAGATGAGCGACCTTTGCCCTCCTGCCGATGTCCTCAGTGTGGTCACCTTGAAGGCATGGCATTGCATGTGTTAGAAGACTTTAATATATCTGATAAAATTACAGAATGCTACTGGTTTATGTTTCTCTTCCACCGGAACTGTAGCAGAATTCCTGTCATTATTCCCTCGCCAGAATTAAATCATTTCATTGACAAAATCTGGCAATGATCTTTTAACTCGTTTTCCCTTTCCCTTCTGTAGCATTTGGAATTTGAAAGCTCCTTGGCACGGGCTCGCTCAAGATCACACACTGATTGCCATAGTGACCGTCTTGTTTGTTCTTGGATCGACCCTTTAAAGGGTGAATTAGTAAGACCCCAGAGGGGCAGTTGTGTTTTGCTAGTTCCTGTGGAGGTGAGCACCCACTGGGTCTCGTCTGGGTGTGGTGGCTTAGGCACACCTATCCAGGAGAGGAGTGAAGGCCTGGAACACAGTGTGACTTCTGGACTCTGATGGGCCAGCCTTGGGAAAGGAATGCAGATCCAACTACCAACTGCCTGGTTCATGGATTACAAACCTCGATTCTCTCTCATATAAAATGGGAACACATCTATGTGTTAAATGGACCATTAGGCCAGGTGGTGAGGTGTCCCCAGATGATCCCTCTCAGTGTTATGCCTGACAGGTTTAAGTTGAGTCCCAACTCCAGCCACAGATCCCTCTGTGTTTCTTGAGACCTTGACTTGAAGTTTGAGTTTCTTTGTTACTCTCGGCACACAGGTGTCTCCCTGTCTTATCTTAAGTCCCAGCACACAGCCACCTACTGTCTTTCACGAAATTCTGTTACAGTTTTTTCAAAGTGTTCCTCTCCGGAAAAAAAAATGAGCTTTTTGCTTATGCTAATCCATTAGAACCCAGACACCGTGAAGGCAGACTATGTGTGCTGCCCAGGGCAGGTCCTCAACCAATATTTTCTGAAGTGAATGGGGTTCTGGCAAAAACTGGTTTTTAGACTCTTGTGCTTGGGTCTTTTCTTCTTCTTCTTCTTCTTCTTCTTCTTCTTCTTCTTCTTCTTCTTCTTCTTCTTCTTCTTCTTCTTCTTCTTCTCCTTCTCCTTCTCCTTCTCCTTCTCCTTCTCCTTCTCCTTCTCCTTCTCCATCTTCAATTGATTCAAAGCCATTTTCTGCTATAATTATCTACAAAGGCACCCTAAAACAGTCTGCAGTTAAGAACAGTAGCTATTGTATTTAAAAAAAAATGGAGGATCAAGTAACGTTATGCTTTAAGAATGAAAAATAGAAGGAATAATTAATGTTTTGTTTATGCATTTCCATCTTAATGAATATTCATAGTCACTATGATTCAAATAGGCAATATTGATTTATGAAACAAGGTCCCCTTGGGGTTTGGAGGAGCCTATCTCTTCCTGCCTAGATATCTTGGATGTGTATCGTTGATATTTCATTAATTATGGTGAGTTGAAAGGGCGTTGTGTGTACAGCAGTGTCTACTCTGATGCATGTAATTAAGGCACTTTTTGTTGGGAGCGGAAGAAAATTGGACTTTCCCAAAGAAAAGCAGCTTGCTCCCAAAGTTGCTAACAGATTGCTTCTTAATTGAACTTGGGAGGTGAATTATATGGTGAATTAGAAAAAAGAACAACTTGGAATTCAGCGAATTGTTCCATAAAGGAAACTGTGGGATTGAATTGCAGATGCTGGTTAGAGACATTTCAGCCTGGCCTCATGCATCACAGGCCGCTGACCTCCACTGTGTTTCAGAGAGAGTTTGGACAGGCCAAGCTCTCCTTTCAAGGCCTGGAGGGCTTTCTTTCCCAGAGACCAGCTGTAAGCCTGGGTTTCTTATGCAAAGGAGACAGTTTGAATAAACCCCTGTGACTAATGAAATTTACAAGGCTTTGCATATTGTTACACTGAAGAGGTAATTAAACAGCGGCCAAATGTGTGAGATATGTTTGTATGTATGTATACATACCTGTGAATATATATGTGCATATATTGTGTGTATGTACATGTGTACACATATACATGTGGACCCTTTTTATCTTTCAGCCAGTTCCTTAGGAAGAATATACCCCTGTACTATAAATGAATCAAGTTGCCCAAATATGCTTGTTTGTTTGTTTGATTATTTTGTGTGTGTGTGTGTGTGTGTGTGTGTGTGTGTGTGTACACGTTTGCTCATGTGTGTGCATGTGCACGTGGAGGCCAGAGGACAACCTCAGTGTGATTCCTCAAATGCTGTTCCTTTGGAAACAAAGTCTCTCATGCTCGGAGTTTGCTAAGTAGGTTAGGTTAACTGGCTAGTGAGCCTCCAGGATCGCCCATCTCAGCCCCTTCAATGCTGGGGTTAGTTTGTCAGCATGCTCCCTCACATGGGTTCTGGGGTGAAACTCAGGTCCTGCTGCTTGCAAGACAAGTGCCTCACTGATTGAGCCTAGCCCAGCTCCAGTCTTTCTTCTCTACAGCACTTCCATCCTGTAGTCTCAGCCTGAGTCTCATCTGTCAAGGAACAGTTGCCGTCATTTTAGGGGTGACACCGCTTCTTCTGGGGTTGGGGGGGTCTAGCCTCAACGTTACATCTTTGGTTCCTAAGTGAAATTGTAAGGAAAGGTCTCAGTTATTAAGAATATTATGCAATACATACACCTGGCCGTGGCAGAACATGCCTGGGAGGCAGAGGTGGGTGGATCTCCGGGTTTGAGGCCAGCCTGGTCTACAGAGTGAGTTCCAGGACAGTCAGGGCTACACAGAGAAACCCTGTCTTTTAAAAACAAGCAAGCAAGCAAACAAACAAACAAAAAAATGCCCCCAAAAAACCCCAAAATGCCAAGAAAATAAAAAAATCATACAAGAGGCTGGAGATGGCTCAGTGGTCAGGAACAACCCCTTCCCTCCCAGAGAAGCAGGCTCCAGTCCCCCCGATCACGTAGAAGCTCACACCTCTGCGACTCCGTCTCTAACGCCAGTTCTAGGGGATCCAACACTATCTTCTGACCTCCATGTACGGTGCAGAGTAAATAGATGCAGGAAAATCACCAACACACATTTTAAGAAAGAATACAGTACAAGATGAGGCCTCTTCTACAGTTCTGAGTAGCTATGGTCAACTTTATTTGGCAGGCAGTGGTGGGGCAACACAGGAACGCTGACTGTCCTAAAACTCACTCTGTAGACTAGGCTGGCCTCAAACCCAGAAATCCATCTTCGTATGCCTTCCAGGCGTACTCCACCATGGCCAGGTCTCATTATATGAACCAGGCTACCCTGGAACTCATGATCCTCCTCCCACAGGTTCATAATCTCTGGAATTACAAGTATATGCCTCTTTTCCTGGCTTCTGTGATCACTCTATTTTTTTTTTCTCGAGACAGGGTTTCTTTGTGTAGCCCTGGCTGTCCTGGAACTCACTCTGTAGACCAGGCTGGCCTTGAACTCAGAAATCCACCTGCCTCTGCCTCCCAAGTGCTGGGATTAAAGGCGTGTGCCACCACTGCCCGCTGTGATCACTCTTGGTTGAATCTTCAGATCACCTAGGAAGCTTTTCACAGTCCCCATGTCCAGGCGTGCCACAGGTCAATTAAAGCAGAGCTTCTGAGGGTAGGAGTGGGGTTGGGGGGCAGGCCTCAGTAGTTCTAAAAGATTTCCCAGGTCATTCAAAATTGTGGCCGATGTTGAGAGCTGTTATTCAATCGCTGCCTCCCTCTCACTAGTAAAGCTGAGAAACACGCATTTCCCCCACAGCACTAAACTGAGCTGTGTTTAGTGATTGCCACCGTCCTTCGAAGTTGCCCCAGTCTTTTGCTTCCTCGCCCATCCATCACCTATGTAACTGGGGCGCCTGCCTCGTGCCAGGTTCTGAGTATTAGGACTTGTGTGTGTGTGTGTGTCCGTCCTTTCCTTTATGTTACTAAATCTAAAATGTTACTAAGAGGGTTCTACTGAACACGAAAAAGATGTCAGGCATGTGTAGTGAGAGCTATGGGCTGGGTAGGGGGCTGAGGAAGTTCAGAGGCGGTGGCCTTACAGCTGGGAAGAGCAGGGGTGCCAGCCTACAGTGTCCTGGAGGAAGTGGTGTCCAGCTAGAGAGGTGGGAGACCAGTAAGATGTAGCCAGACCCAAGAGAAGGGCATGCTTTAAGAAGATGTTTAAGATGAAAATAGGAGGGCAGTCCCTGCCTGTAATTCTAGTACTTAGGCATGAGGATTTTGAGTTTAAGGCCAGCCTAGTCTGCATAATAAGGTCCCATTTCCACAAAAATAAAGGTGAATAATGGGAAATAGAAACTCACTTCCTACAGCTTAGGGTGGTCCAGATTGTGGAAGTAGAGGCAAGAGGAGAGGCAGAGGGGCCTCAGAGGGCCATGTCACTAAATGTCTCAGTCATGCGCAGAGCAGAGCACATCCCAAAGGCAGTGGGATGCTTTGCATCCAGGAAGTGCAAGGCTCGTAGACATGGACTAGGTGGGTCCCAGGCAGACCCGGAAGCCTGGACCTGGTGTCCCTCTGAGGATGACGTCAGAAGAGGGGCTTCTTGTCTTATGTTTGTTTTGGTGGTAGTGTTTTGGTTTTGTCTTTTGAGACAGGAGCTTGTGTAGCTCAGACGGGCCTTGAATTTGCTACATAGCCATTCAAGCCTTTACCTCCTAAGTGCTGGAATGACAGACATGGGCTTCCTTTCAAAGCTGGGATTTGTGTTCTTAACTGCCATAGCTCTATCATTTAATGTCAAGACTCTGATGGGAAGTCTGAGGGGAGCAAGGACGTTCTATGACTGACACCACCGTGCCCTCAAGGCAGTTGAGGTGCTTGGCATGTGTTCCCTGCTCCTTCCTCGGGTGTTTATAAGGCTGGAACCCCCAAACCCGGGCAAGGATGATGTTTAGCCACATTCTTAGCTTGTGGCTAACACCGTGGTTGACACTTTACCAGATTCTTTCAGTCAAACCTACCTGTTGTGTCTCTCTCAACTCCAAAGCTTTTCACCGACTGTAGCATCAGAGAGCCAAAGGGACTAGAGAACCTGCCTGAATCTTCTGCCTACTGTAGAACCCAGGGGCACCTGGCTCCCTCCATCCCCACAGCCCCAGCTTCTACCACTGCCCTAAGTGCCTCCATTAAAACCTCCAGCTCACCTTAACCAGGGCTGTGTCCAGACATCACTTACAGATCTTCCTTCCTGTTCCCTTCCCTGCTTCATCTTGGGAAGCAGAATAAGACGAAACTGTCTGATGTCTACCCTGGACTCCCACTGCTTGTAGACACTTATTTTAAAGCTCAGCTCTCATGCCCCCCTCTTGTCCACTGTTTACAACTCTGGTTATACAAAAAGCGGATGCAATTAAATGCCCGAATCCGATCTAGGATACTCAAAGACGAAGGCCGGGGATGCCCGCCTGCAGGGCCCCACACTGGCTGGTCTTGCAGATGATGGCTGACAGGCTCACTACCATTGTGTATCTTTTCCATCCGTCCCAGGCACCCCCAGCTCCCGGCCGCTGAGTTTGTTCCCACCACCCCAGGGCCTTTGCACCTGCTATTCCTCAGTTTGGAATGTTCTTCGCCAGATATCTATAGACTTTGTCTCTCTTCAGACTTCTGCTTTTCTTTCCTACGAGAAATGGCCCTCTAGTATCTCCCCCCCCTCCCTTCTTTTTTCTTCATACTCACCAGCATCCAACTTAAATACTTCACTTTTATTTGTCCCCCTTTTCCCCTCCCTCCATCAGAATATAATTTCCTGAGGTCACCTCCCCAGCAGTAGTAACAGAATCTGGCACACAGCAGGTGTCGGGTGCATATTTTCTGAATGAACACACATCTAAACAAGCCCATTACCTCATTTGGTCCCCGCAGCAGCCCATTTGACAGACCAGAGACGCTAACGCCCAGGTTCTCGGCAGCAGTTGCGCAGCCTGCGGGGCGGAGGCTGAGCTAGATTCGGAGCCTGGCGGCGACCCGCCCCTCTCTCTGCAGATGGCACATTCCTGTGCTGAGGAACGACTTCATACCGTCAGGATTTCCCCTGACCTTTAGCCTGAGAGGAAATGATATCGCAACTGGAATACCCAAGGGCCTAGAGCTGGCAGCGCAGACCCCAGCAGCTGCAGGAATTCTGTGAGCGCATTCCTAGCGGGCCAGCCAGGCGGGGATGCAGGGAGTCTCCTGTCGCTGCCTGGTGGTGGGGGTCCTTTCTCTACAGGAGACCAGGGCAGCTGCAGGTTTTGCCTGAGTCACGTCAGTGGACGAGGCAGTCTGCCACTCAGGAGCTGGTGAATGGCCACACGCTGCCTCTACCGGTGTGGACTTGGACACAGGCTACCCATTGGACAGTGCGGTGCCAAATGTAAGCCTTCCTCAGGCACTGGTGGCTCAGGGTTGGCCTTAGGTCTTTGACCAGGAAACCATGTTCTGAGCCAGGCGCCCCTGGGTTCATTAGCATTCACCTCAGCCTTGACTTCTCCAAGATAGGGTTGTACTCTACCTAGCCCAGAGTGTTCTAATGGCCACAGAGGGATTAGGGAAGGTTGATTCATAAGCTTCAGGTTTCTCAACCAATGCAAAGAAATACCTTCTCGTTTGTCAATAAATTCTTCTTTGGAGGCTTCGATATGATTTCACGGTCACTGTGTCTCTTGGGCACAGATCTGCTCTCTGGTACCCTACCCAGTACCCACTGATGGCTCTTCTTACTCTCCCACAGAAGTCCCGTCCCCTCCTGTCAGCATGTGCTGAATTTAATCTTCAGAACTTGCAGTTAGCTCCTCTGCTGTTCCATGCAGCTTGCCATTTAGCGAGTGTAGTGTTGAGACAGGAACCCTGTCTGCCATGTCTGTGGCTGAGTCTGTGGCCCCGCGATTGGACCCAACACACAGTAGGACAGTTAGTCCTTGGGGACTGACATCTTCTGAGTGAGGTAAATGCTGACGGCATGTCTAGACATGGCTGCTCCCACACACATTTGATCCTTGCTGCCCTTACTGTACCATGTCTGCAGAGTCCCATTTATGAAGAAAGCAGAGTGGTTTTCTAAACACGATTCTTCATGGGGGGGAGTAAAACAAAGAGAGAAAGCCCGGAACAGCAGCACCTCAGTGATGGGGCTCCATCGGAAATTCAGCGACCATGCTGAGCACCACTTGCATGGACTTGACTCCGGACTTCCTCGTACATCCATTCTGTCTTCTCTAGGAGGATAAGGAGCTGACCTGGGACTCCCCACAAACTCTATTAATTCCACTCTGAGCATCCTTGACTGATCAAGGATGATGATAGTCTTGCTAGTTTATAAGTGGTTGTTAAAATTAAAAAAAGGCATTATGGACCCAATAAACCTTAGTTGACCAAATCCTTGCTGCTCTGGTGATCACCCCAATGGCCAGGTTTCTCCCTCAATGCTACTGAAAGATCTGTCTTTACCTCTTTTCCTGTCCTCTTTCAGGTGGCCTTGAGGAGACATCTGCAAGGTGGCCAAACGATACAGCCTTTAATACCAGCATCCAGGCACCAAGAAAGGGTAATGTATGTGAGGCCACACCAAGCCTCTGAGGATATTTTGTTTTATTTTTCTTTCAAATTGTGGCAAATTTTGGTAAATGACCTAAACCCTTTAACCATTTCAAAGTGTAGTGTCTAGTGTTGTTAGGTACATTGACAATGTGGCGTGACCTTCTCCATCTTGTTCAGACTTTTAGCATCACTCCCAAAGGAGACCCTATATCCATCAGTTGGTATCACCACACCCCAACCCCCAGCTTTGGGTGTCTTCTGGAACCTGGAACCTCCTTTGTCAGCAGCTGGACTGGGCATGCGCACAGACAGCAATGGGCATAGGGAAATGTTTCCCTTGGTGGAATGAGAGGTGGTTGGGTGGGGGGACTTACTGTAGGGGATAGATTGGGCATGGAAAGTTGTGTTGCTGGGATGGGGGCATGGAGAGCTATCTTGCTGAAGGGGTGGGAGTATGGAAAGGCAGGATTTATTGGTTGGAGATTGCTAGACAATCTGTCTTCTGGGTTTGGTTTTTCTCTCTGGTTACTTGGCTTGTGAGTTGAAGGCCTGAGAAAAGAGATGACAAGACTTATGTGTCTCAGAGAAGAGGAAGGTCCATAAGAAAGGACAGTAGATCTGGGGTAGAGATTGTCAGCCACTGTAGACCAGAGTCTGCCCAGGGAGGGATACGGGCGACAGGTGTCTGCTTGTGGTCAGTCTAGAGCCTTCCCAGAATTAGCCTCATGGCCTCTCTACATGTGAAGGTTCAGAGGCCCAAGGGCCAGCAGTCCTATGAGTTCTGGTGGTGTCTGGACATATGTCAATCTTGGAGACGTATTTCCTGTTCAGGGAAGTGCTGGAGTTAACTGGAGAGCAAAGGAGTAATTTTTTAAATGCTAGAATCCTGTGTTTTAAGAATGCCTCTGTAGGGATGAAAGAGAAATCATGACTTGTTATAGTTTACGATTTTGCTTCAATATTATTTCTCCTACATATGCAAATATTTAAAACTTCATATACATTCACACAAATGTACAAATGGCTTGATCCCATCATGCGTTACTCTTCAGAGCTTCTTCTCCCTTAGTTCGGCTCCCTCCTCCAGGTCCACAGTCACCTTTCTCTTCTTCCCAGTTAACAACACTTCTCCACTTCCTTACATGTTTTTCTGCATGCATTTGTGTTGGCATAGGAGGACTGTACACACATAAGCATGCACATCAACATGTATGTATGCATAGGTTTTGTCATTATTCTTTTTAATGCAGGATTGCATTTTACATACATTTCAAGGCATCGTGCATTGTCACTGATATCTTGCAGAAAACTCCAAAGCAGTTGTGCTTAATTTATTCCTACAAAGATTTGCAATTCTTCGTATGTTCAATTGCAATACCTGCAATTCTTAGTTGTGTTCTTTGTAGAGACTGACCGTTTATCCAGTTGCTCCCTTGTTTTTAGCATTTATTCCACCTCTGGCTCTTGCTGTGAACCATACAGACCTGCAATAAGCATCCTTGAGCATGTGCTTTCATTTATGTAGTGTGATTTTTAAAGACTTATTTTAATTATGTGTATTCGTTTGTATCTCTGTGTGGGTATGTCTCTATGGGTAGGTGCCCACGGAGAGCCCTGGAGCTGAGAAGAGGGATGACAAGGCATGGGGAACTATGCATCTCAGAGGAGAGGGTCCATGAGGCAAGGAAAGACTGCAGATCTGGGGTAGGGGTGAGAGGTCATGTAGACTAGAGTTGTGGACTGGTAAGCAGCCTGACCTGACCTGGGTGCTGGGAACCAAACTCATGTCCCTTTCAAGAGCAGTATTCTTAACCACTGAACCATCTCTCCAGCCCCACTTAGCATGTTTTTAATGGATGTTGCAATATTGAGTGTCTACAGGAATAACAATCCACGTTTCCATGGTAACTTATGAGGATTATTCCTTTCCCCAGAGCCTCACTAGTATCATGTACTTTTAACCAATAAGCAATAGCATATGATTACTTAGTTTGTGTTCCTTTTCGAATGCTGGTGACTGTGAGCATCTTTTCCTGTGTTTGATAATGATCCGGATGTGCACATTGGTCTTCACTTCTTTGTATCCTTTGCTCATTTCCTTATTGGGGTGCTGATGATCCCCTTTTTCAGGTTGCCTTACTTTACAGAACAGCGGATTCTTCCCCTTCCCCACCATGCTGCTGGAGGAGCCTGCATTTGTCCCTTTAGAATCTTCTCCTTTCTTTTCTTCTTTTTCTTTTTCTTTTGCCTGGGGCTGTAGTTCAGTTGTCTTCAGAGTATTTTCATAGCATTCATGAAGCCCTGGCTTTGGTTCCCAGCACCATATAGACTAGGTGTCAAGGTGAAGACCTGAAATCCTAGCAGCTGGCGTGCAGTGGTAAGCGGATCAGAAGTTCAAGACCATCTTCAGCTAAACGTAAATTTGAGGCTGGTCTGAACTACGCAAGACCCTGCCTCAAAAAAAAAAAATCAAAACAAACAAAAATATGTACTTTTCTTCTTTTGCTTATTTGATAGTTAATAACAATATCTGTATTAATTCTTTGAAAACTTTATGTAATGTTTTTTGATCATTTTTCCGCTATTCCCCAACTCCTCCTAGATCCACACCTCTCTCCACACCACCCAACCAACTTCATGTTCTCTCTCTCAGACCTATTGAGTTCAGTGTGTTGCCCAATTATTCTTGGGTGTGGGGCTTGTCCTGGATCACGGTTCACCCCAGATCACCCTTAAAGAAAACAGACTCCCTCCCAAGCAGCTATCAAATGCCAGTAGTTTCTCGGTTGGGAGTGGGACTCTGTGTTCCACCCCACATACTGGGGTTTTGTCTGGTCTGAGCTCATGCAGGTCTCATGTGTGCTGTCGCAATCACTGTGAGTTCGTATATGCCTCTGCCCTGTTGTTGAACAGTGGAAGACACTGTTCTCTTATGGTAATCCATCTGCTCAGACTCCTGAAATTCTTCTACTCTCTCTTCCACAATATTCCCTGAGCCTCGGGGTAGGGAGTTGGGGAGGGGAGTGTCCTATGGATGTCCCTTTTAAGGCTGAGCATGCAGAAGCCTTTTATTCTCTGCACATTGACCAGCTGTGGGTCTCTGTGTTAACTGCAAGAAGTTTCTCTGATTCAGCTTGAGAGATGGACTAATCTATGAATATAGCAACAACTCATTAGGAGTTATTTTAATACTATGGCCTTAAAGCAGAATAATGTTAGTAGATTCTTCCCTAGGGCATATTTTTCTATCTAACAGCAGGTCTTTGGTCCCAATAATGGTGCCAGGTCTGGGTTCCTAATCATGCAGTTGGTCTTACATCCAGTCAGAAAGCAATTGGTCACTTCTATAATATTCATGCCACTGTTGCACTCATGAGCCTGTTTTTAACCAAAATTATTATAGCTGACAAGGTTCATATGTGGCTATGAAACACTGTGGACTGCTTTTCTCCCCTGGTAGCATGCATAGCACCTAACAGCACCATGAAAGCTAGCCTGTAAGGATCAAGCCTTCAGGTCAGTACCTGCTTGATTTATCCATGTGTTATGATGCCAGCATGTGGCACCTCCAGTTTCTGAGGCTTCAGGCAAATACAGGGACTCTTCATTAAGCTGCAGACAAGCACAGTGGTAAAGATGGATCACAGTGTGTGGAGAAGCAGCTGGAGGGAGTTGTCACAGCACTGAAATGACATAGGCGCCATGTTGAATTTTCTCTTCCATATTTGATGTGATTTCCTGCTGCATAAAAACCATCCTTGAACTTGGCTTTACACAATGACATGTCATGATTCTGTGGAGTGACTGGGCTCACTCAGTGCAGTGGCTTCCTCTAACGTCAGCAAGGATCACCCACTCGACTGCATCCTAGAAGCTAGCTTGGGCTGGATGGTTCAGAACAGCTTAGTTGCCCTCTCCTCTTCAATGATCCAAATCTACAGCAAGGTGGCTGGCTTATTCAAAAGCAGAAAGCATAGGGCCTGGACCGGAACCCTGATAATAACTGCTTCTGCCACATTTAATCAAGTCAAATGTCAGAGTTCAAGGACAGAGAGAGGTGGATTCCACTGAATGTTAGCATTGGCATGAGCTCACAGAGACCAGGGGACCTACTGGTCTATGTAGGATACTATCACCATTTCTCATGTGTTCATCAGGAAGAGATAATATCAGGGTATTTGCATTTACTAGTTTGCAAGGCATAAAAATCACCCAGTCAAATAAGCCAGGAGAATCAGAAATACTTGGGTTTGAATCCTGGTTCAGCCTTTTAATAGTTATGACACTGGCTACTTATCTACCTCTTCATTTGAAGCTTGGGGAGAATTAGAAATATTCATACAAAGTACAAACTTTAAACATGATTAAGTGTAGCTCGGCTTTCCAGGTTTTGCTTTGTTTTGGAGACAGGTTCTCAAAGTGTAGTCTAGACTGACCTTGACCTCAAGATCTTCCTGCCTCTGCCTCCCCAAGTGCTGGGATCACAGACGCACACCACCGGGTCCAGCATTCCTCCACTTTTTTCTCCCCACCTTCCCCTCTAGGAACGATATTAGCAGCACTAAGAATGCATCATCTACCCCTGGACTGAGTTTCCACAGCTGTTCCACAGCTGCACGGAGGACAGGAAGGAATAAGCCTCCTGCAGCCCATTAAATTCTGCCTCTAGTTGGGCTGCATATGGAGTCGGTTCTGCAGCAGATGTTGGAGATTTTTAAGCAGGATGAAGATAACACTTTCCCCTTTCCTCCCACACCTCTGAAGCCTGCTAAGCCCTCAGAGCTGCACCTTGAATGACCCCCTGGCTTGTCCGAAGAGGTCAGTGAGTGCAGAGGCTAAGTCCTTCTCTCCACTCGACATCATAGCCACAGCCACGAAGGTCTTTAATCCAGGGGAGGAACAAGACCCCCAAGGTGAAGTCAAGGCAGGCTGTTCCAGTCTGTCCCTTCCTTCTTCCCACCCCATCCCTCTAGGACACTGCTGGATGCCTGCCTAGGGGCACATCTTGTTTGTATTTGAACTGAAGATATGAAACACCAACCTTAGATTTCTCTTTAATTGCAGCCTATTTCCCACAAATCCAGAATGAGATGGGCTGAGCAGAAAAGGGGATTTGAGGGAGTTCTGGGTTAGTTTTAGCAGAGGTTGGTTTCCTGACACGATGTAGCTCCCTCCCTTCAGTCCCGAAGGTGCGTTTTTGTGCCTGCAGTCTTGGGCTGGATTCTATCTAGACTGCTCACTCAACATCCCACAAAGCCTTGATCAGCACAGCCCGTTCCTGAGAGCTGAGAGCTCAGCATACACTTGGGTCTGTAATGCTATTAATAAGGGGGAGTGTGTAACTTCCACAAGGGTACACCTTTGGCTAGCTGAGTAGAGTCCAATATCTAGAACCATATTTGTAAAAGAACGCGGTCCTTTTTCTTTTGGGACCAAGCTGTAAAGTCTTTGTTCCAAAGGGAAGAGTGGAAACTGTTTGCAACCCCAAACAAGGATACCACAGACAGTTGCAAAATGCCACCCCATCCTCAATGACACTCCCTGAGAGTCATTGTCTGTATTTCCAGGTATAACCACAGGGCCTGACTAACTTCAGGCTCCCGTTTTAACTTGTTCCAACTGCAGACAATTCCTGAAGCTCTTGCACAGCCTTTCCTAACCACCAGTGATTGACAGTCTCTGCTTGGTTCCACGCTTATCCCACAGATACACTTCAGGAAGTCGGCAGGCCCAGGGGGGAGTTCTTGCATAACCATATGGAGAGTAAATGGCTGTAACTATCGAGCATTTATCTTAAGTTCACTGCCCCTAAAACTCTTAATCTCAGCCCTTGAGCTTTATCAATGATTCCCAAACTCCACTGAGTTTTGGCCTCGATAGGAGTTTGCAAAACTGCAGGTGCCTGAACTCCAGGCCTGTGGGGTCGCAGTTTCAGTGCAAGAGCAGATAGCTGTAGTTTTTAATGGCTTCCTCGGTGTTTTTAGGGTGTACCCAGGTTTGAGAGCCATTGCATAGGACAATTTACAACTCCCTTTGAAGCAAGGAACTGCTCTTGAGTCTTTTGAAATGGTTATCAAGTTGTGACTCTGGCCGCCGCCGCCTTGTTGGGGTGGGAGTTTTGCAGCTATCTGGGCGTTCAGGGTACTTATTTCTGGTGTGTGAGTTACCACTTGCCTAAGGTAAAAATTACAGCTCTTTGCTTGAGCCGTCTGGTCAGTTGTGCTTCTGTTTATGGCGTGGCTGTGCCTTCAGCTGAAAATGAAATATTGAATAGCAATGGCCGATTCACTTTCAGAGAGGACATTTTGCTCCCAGAGCCAGGGAATTTAAATGGCCTGTATCCCCACCACCACCACCCCATTCCACCCCCAGCGTGTTAAATCCTTTCAGATGCCCCCGAGCTCCTCTTGAAATGCAGAGCTCTTGGCCGTAATAAATAATTACATCCTTCTATTTGGACTCTGGTTCCAGATAGTAGTAATCCAAGAAAATCCAATAATGACAGTTGCATTAAGACCCCTCTTCCAGGCTAAGCAGAACATCTGTTTAGACATATTTTTAATCGGCAAATGCTTCCTGTGTTGAGTCCTCGGCAAATTAAATTTCTCACTGGACCGAAGGGGAAGCTGTCATTCAATAAGTCATCTCTGGAAATTACACCCCAGTCTGTTTCCAGGTGCACTTAAGATTTTCCCATGCTGACTTGGCCACATAAAACCGGCCCTTACAATGCTAGGTCACGTGCCCATACAGCACAGCTTGTCCAGGCAACACGGGATGTCTCAGTGCTTGTCCCTCGAATGGAGAAGTATTTTTTTTTTTTGCCCATTCTCCAAAGGAGAATTGGCAGCAGAGGAAAATTAAGAGACTTGTTGAAAACCATATGGGATGTGAATAACAAACCTCCACTTGCTACATCTCTGCCTGTGATTACTTAATACAGGATGAGTCTCAGGATGTGAACATTAAGGACTTCGCTGCTGCCAACCTTTTGGAGAGGTTTCCGCCACAGAACTGTTTGGACCATTGGGCTGTTTATTTTTAGAATAGCTTGTCTGTTTGTCAGTTCATTCATTCAAAATATAAAAATATCGACCGCTGCCACCCTCCAGGCCCTATGCAGGCATCGTCGACCTCAGTTCTTGCTCTCATGAGGCTTCTGGTCGGCTAGACCATTTGAAATCTTGAAACAATGAATTCTGTGGCTGGATAGCAAAACAGAATATGCAAGGGGCTATGTAAACAGGCTGGGTTAACTATGTGAAGTGGAGCAGGGTCCTAACAATGGACCTGCAGCCTGACTGTGGGATGGGGTGCTCCCAACTCCATTGGTGTGTAGCCACGTGGAAGATGGTCCACTCTCGCCACATCCAGATCTTCCCATTTTAAAACAAACTAGAGCCCAGGTATAGTGACACATGCCTATAACCCCACCACTCAGGAGGCAGAGGCAGGAGGATTGCCACAAGCTCAAGGAAAGATTGGGTCTAGAGAAAGGCCCTGTCTTTAAAAAAAAAATGTTACGTGAAATTTCTGAATTTTTCAAGAGTTGGCTTCCAACTCTTCCAAGTGAGATTTTTTTTTTTTAAACACAGTATGTGCCAAAAGTGTCCAGGCCAAATAAAACACATCTGTGGGTTGGGCTGATCCCAAGACTGCAAGTGTATGACTTCTGTTCTAGAAATTCGAGCAGTAAAAGAGTTTCAGCCTTAAAATGTATTCTATAGCAACTTTCTAGGTGCAGAAATAGGGCCAGGGAGCTTCTAGGAAGCCACATGCAAACCTGTGTGTGCAGCGCTCCATCCACCATGGATGGAGTTCAAGGGAAGAGAGGTGAGAGGGCCAATGAAAAGACACCAGGGTTTCCCCAAGCTTCAGATGGTAAAGAAGTCTCTTTACTCAGGCACAATGAAACCAGATTAGGACTTAGGGGTCAGAGCCGCTGTGCTAATACCGATGGAATGCCAACACACGCATGGGAGATGTGCCTTCATGCCATGTGAGACAGGAAGTGGTTGAAAAACTCCCACACAAAACAGAAGTGCTCAAAGGGCTCAGAGAGTAGAATGCAACCTTGCTGTCCCTCCCAGGTTCGGACAGGAGCAGAAATATCTTCTGCAAGAGTCTCAGTCACAAAGTCTGTTCCTCATGCAGGTGTGAATCTTCAGCCTTCCAGTATAGGAAGCCCACAGTTCAGAGATCAATGTGAAAAGCTCACCTGAGACCCATATAATCTCAAGAGTCCTGAGAAAAATACAAAGCAAGTCCACAGCCAGGATCTGCAACACATAGCGCTCCTAGAAGTCTCCAAAATTGTTTACATACGGCCAACACTAAATGGACTCAGAAAGGTTTTTAATGTGTGTGTGTGTGTGTGTGTGTGTGTGTGTGTGTGTGTGTGTAAGACAACAGTAATTCCAGGAAAAGCATTCATGAAAGTGGGAATGAGTCTGGGACACATGGACTTGGAGGGAAGAAAGGAGGAGCAGAAACCATGTAAATCTGGTACTCATGTATTAAATTCCCAGAAAATTTTAAATTAACAAAAAAAAATAAATAAATAAAAAAGGTTAGGCTAGAAAGAGTCCTAAAACACCAGAAACACAGGAAGTTAATCAATGAAGGAAAAGTCAGAAGACAACAAATTAGAGAATTCACCCCAATCATATGGCAATCAGAAGGAATTTTAATAAGCATGACTAAAATAAGGAACAAGCCAAAGTACGAATTTAAATCAGAGGGAGAAAGAGAATGTCGTTAAAAAGAAGGTATGTTTGAGGATCATCTGGCTAGGTCTTGAGTAGATGGTAGCTACGTCACTGAAGCAGGAGTAAGATAAATGGTGTGATGAACACAGCTGAAGAGAGAATCAGTGAAGTAGAAAGCAGATCCCAGGACACCATGCAAGTCTAAGCACTCAGATGAGGGCTCTTCCACCTGCTCCCAAGTTCCCAAAATAACCCCTGAGACTTATTATATATGAATAATTACCTAGACCATCAGCGTGGACTTGTTCCCCAACTAGCCTGTAACTTAATTAACCTGTTTATTCTAAGTCCTGCCATGCAGCTCCTTACCTCTCCTCAGGTTCATGCAGTTGTCTGCATCAGCCTTTTGGGGTGACTCTCCTCCCTGACTCTATCCCAGAATCCTCTCACCCTGCTGGAACTCCCACCTCCTATTTCCTGCCTAAGCTAATAGGCCAACAGCTTTTCTATTGTTAGGTGATGCTTCCCTACACTACACAAAAGATTCTCCCTACACTCAAAGACACAAAATCTGAAGACACCAAAAAAAAAATTGTTATAGGGAGATGGAGGTTTGAATGGTCACGTCCAATGGATAATCAATAGGAACTCTGGAATGTCAGAATATTTACAGATAAAGACTGAGAAATTGTATTATCCTCATGAAGGAACAATTAAAGTCATTAAAGAATGTGATTCCAGTCAGGAGAAGGTGGAGGTGCCCATGAACAGGAAATGGGTGAATCGGAAGGCATCTGCCTCACAAGCACAAAGGACTGCTAATGGAAGCTAACTGGAAATTTTAAAGCTTGTAAACAGCAACATGAAAGCAGTCTGTCTGTCTGTCTGTCTGTCTGTCTGTCTGTCTGTCTGTCTGTGGAGGACAAAATGAAGTCCTGGATGGGGGTCCTCAGCCTGTGGTTCCCTTTGGAACATCACAGTGCCATTGCCAGTCAGTTAGTGCTACGGTTCTTTTAGGCAAAACCTTCTCCTACTATCTCAGATGAAGCAGCTCTCTGAGTGGATCTTAGCTTGCTTGTATTTCTTTATTGGGGGTGGGTCTGAATGCATCCACTTTATTCAGGGTAAACCAAAGATTCTTATATTTTTGGGAAGGGTGTGGGAATATCCAGGAAGGGAAGGCTGAGGTGCCTCATTAGCATGGAGAGGTGTTCCAGGTACTGATTGTCTGTGACCACCTGGTTGGGAGTCTCTTGGTTATGTGCCCTGAGTCAGGCACGGAAACAGGGAGTTAGCTCTACTCCTATGGGTCTCAGGTTCTGAGATTTGAGTATGCCCCACCTCACCAGTCCCATGTCTGTTCCTCTGATATCCACGCGCCCTACCCTGGAGTTGTTTTAAGAGTCTCATTCTCAGAATGAAACCTGGGACTCTGGTTTCTTCAGACTGGTCTCCCAATCCACTAATTCTTTATTCATCATTCAGTTCTGTATGATTATCGAAACTGAAAACCAATGTTAATGAACAGGGGAGAGAGAGTGAAGGGAAATAATCCGCTTTAATCCACTTAAAAGCAAGAAAGAGACAGAAAGACAAAAAGGAAAACCCAAGTGAGAGGAGGAGATCTGCTTAGGCAGATTAATGACACGAAAAGGAGATAGACACTTGGTATTGTGAGGACACGTAAACTTATAAAGCCCACTTAAACTTACATGCAACAATCATCAAGGAAGCTGAATGGCTCAGGGCTGGAGAGATGTCTCAGTAGTCAAGAGTGCTTCCTGCTTTCCCAGAGGACCCTCCAGTTCCTAACACCCATGTCAGGCAGCTCAGAACTGCTCAAGGTAAATGGACATCAGGAGATCTAGTGTCCTCTCTGTCTGGTTTCTGTTGGCACCCGCGTGTACATTTGGCATGTACTCTTTCTCTCACATATACATAAATAAAAACAAACCTCAAAATTATGTATAGAGGTCAGAGAGATGGTACCTGTCTCTTGATCTGAAAATTTGAGTTTCATTTCTGGCACCCACGTGATGGGAAGAAACCAACTCCAGTAAGCTGTCCTTCGATCTCCACCCACATGCCATGGCATGCATCCCCTCAATACACACATGTACACCCATGGAATAAACAAATAAACATAATAGAAGAAAATTTACTAACATGAAATATTTTTCTATTTTAGCTTGCTGATATATTAATATACATATATAGTCAAATGCTAAACAAGCCTTGTAATCCAAATCCAATCTTACTTGGTTTTGTGTCTAATTCTTTCTTTGCTGATGAGGACAGGACATGGTGCAGTTGCTCTGGGAAACAGCCTTGTAGTTCCTTAAAGGGTTAAACAGCACCATGGGATCTGGCATTCCACACCCAGCACATGCTTGGCAGAAGCACATGTGTACATGAGTGTTCATAGCAGTATAATCTCTAACAACCCCAAAGTTGGGATGACTCTGCTGTTTAACCAAGGAATGGGTAAGCTAAATGTAGTCTATCCCTACAATACTAGGATGTCACCAATGTGAGAATTCTGCCAATTTCTGAGTATATCTATCCTACTTATACATTCTGGAACTGGGGAAATGACCACAGGATGTGTTCAGGGACCTACTGGACCTACTGTGAGTCAGACATCAGTCAAAACTCCATTAATCACCTGTCCTCCATAAGCCCCTACTCTAACTGGAGGACCACAATGTTTCTTGGGATCTCCTGGGATCAGTGTCTATTTAGAACCAGTATCCAATAGACCACAGAAAGTTTGATTATTTCCTTTCCCCCAGTGTACAGTTACCCTTGTAAAAGGCCATAGGTCCCTCTGGGGAAGAATTGGAGAAAGACTAGCAGCAAAACTTTTAGGTGTCTTATCAAGATCCTTCCTCAGGGGAACCTGGCCATCCCTTCATTCAACGGGTTCTGGATCTGCAAACTGGCTCAAGTCTGGAAATTGATTCACTGGCCGAGATTGCCTTTTGCCATGATCCAATGTAGCATTTCTTTCATTTGTTTGAGAATTTTTCTGCTTATACAGATCAAACAGATATGCAGTAGGTTTCCTATCTATTTCATGCCTGGAAACACCATGATTGATCGGCCAGTACCAAAGGTCCAGACGAGTCATGCCATTATAAATTCCACCTCTCTTGTACTGACCATTACGAGGTATGTCATTATAAACATTGTTTTGTCTTCCCTGTCCTTTATAATAACTATGATCACCTTGTCTCTGGCGATTCAATGCTGCCACTTGGCCCTTGTTACCTCGGGGCCCAATTAAACCCATTGAATTGAATTCATCTAATTGAGCAGCAGCATCCCAACCCTAAGGTCTGGCACAAGGAAAATGGCAAGAACAAAATTCTTTAAATGTGCTGGTGCCCCTCTTACCAGTTTGAGTCTTATAGGACTAGTGAAGGACATATCTTCTGGACCTTCCCATTGTGGAAGATTAGGTTTTACACATATCCACTCTAGCATTGCAATTTCCCTAAGCCTTAAAATTCCTTCATCAACACTAAGCCAAGGGATATCAGGCATCTCCAACTCCTTTTCCTTAGGCCGTCTTTTGGTAAACACTTCAGCCAACCATTCAAACAAACTCTGACACCTTTTTTAACTGTGCGAGCTTCCATATTAAACCTAGAATCTCCACTCAAAGGGCCCATGCCAATAAACTCAGCCTGCTCTAGTTTTATGTTCCTTCCACCATTATGTCACAAAATAGGATGAAGAGCTGATTCACGATGCAAATATGACTGGACCTTGAAAATTAGCCAAGTAAAAGGGGCAGAGGCAGAGATTGCTGTGGCCTGACCTCACTCATATGGAAAATAAACAGAGCCACAGAAACCCAGCAGATCTTGGGCTGGCAAAGCAGAAAGAGAAACCAGAAATGACTGTTAATGGGGTCGTGGTTTCCTTCTGAAGTGTTGACAAGATCATTCAATTAGACAGTGGTGATGGCTGTGCACCTGATATATAGACTAACACCCGTGGAATTGCATGCTTGGCTGCACACTGATAGACTATCACCCATGGAACTGTACGCTGTGAAAGTGAATGTTATGGTTGTTAATTAGATCTCATTTTTAAGGAGAGAAAAGCAACATACAAACAAAGAGAGAAGGGAATAACTAAAAGGAAATAAAGGAAAGTGAAAAATTGAATTTTCAAAAGCTGAATTTTTTTTCGGAGGGAGGAGGATGTAAAAACTGGAGAGGAGGCTCTCCAAGGAGGAGTAAGGAGGGGATATAAGCAAGCACACCGGATGGCCTTCTGGAGGTCCAGCACGGTATGGATTCAGTCAGGGGATCCCAGTTTGACCACTCGCCTGTGTCCATCTCCACTATTTTCAGGGTCCTTTTTGGACTTAGAATCATTTTTAATATTAAAAAATTAATTATATGTATATGTGTGGAGATGGGGTAGGTGGGTGGGGTGGAGTGGGTGGGTGGATGCATGTGAATGTAGTACCCACAGAGAGCAGAAGAGGCCGCTGGTTCCCTGGAGCCACTTGATCTTAGCGGGTTCACCTGAAAACCAGCAATTGAATATTACCTACCAGGTTCTCAAAAACCTTTGTGGGTAAAATATTCCCTTAGAACACCGGTTTACCCACCCCCGTGTCAGTCCACCATCAATACAATCTTAAGCTCAAGCATAACTGGTAGAAGACATTGTGGCGAGATAATTGATCCTCTGACTGTCTTGCAGATGGCACCACATTTCTGCCTGGCCCTGGGACCTCAAACACCACAGCTAAGACCTTCTCTGTTCGGGTTCGAAGAGCTACAACCTCAAGGACAGAGCGGATATGGCCCGGAGGGGTCATTCCATATGTCATCGGAGGGAACTTTACAGGTCAGTAACCCTAGTAACCTTTGGAGCCGGTGTTTGAGCTCTCAGACTTGAGAAGGGACTCCGTGGGAATGCTCCGGTGCCAGGACCACAGCAGTCCCTCCATCTGAGGTTTCCTTGAGCCGGCGTAGCCTGACTTCAGGCTTCTGTGGAGGCCGTGTCTGCAGAGGTCACCTTGTTCTGAAGGCTTGGTGGAGAGCAGAGAGTCTCATCAGGTCAGCCTTAAAAAGGCTTAAACAGTGAGCAGGAGGAAGACAAGTGTGGCGCTGTCCATGGTGGCTTCCGGCCTCTGTCCCTTAGCTTGGGAACAGTGCCCCACATGGTAACCAGAGGCTACACATAGGCATCACACAATGTGGCATGATTCTGCATCTGGCTTCACCCCTAGCAAATCATTTAACATGTATGTCTGTAGTTCCCTGTTCTTTAAATAGGTCTGGTAGCTGGGTGTGGTGGTGCCTTTAATTCCAGGGCTCTGGAGGCAGAGGCAAGTGGATCTTTGTTAGTTCAACCTGATCTGCAAAATGAGTCCAGGACAGTCAGGGCTTGAAAAACCAAACCAAGTCAACCAAAACAAACAAATAAAAAGAAAGAAAGAAAGAAAGAGAGTTAGTGATAGAATAAAATGAGTTAAAACAGATAAGAACTTAAGAACTGTGCCCAGTGTATCATGGTATTATCTTTGCACTGTGTGAATCACCTAGACTGAAGCTGGGGTTGCTGTCCCCAGCCTTGAGCCTTCCTTGCAGAGCCTTGTCTCCTTTTCCTTCCTCTTTTCTCCTTAACCAGCCTCACTAGCCACCTTCCTATTCTAGGTGCTGCCCATCTCCAGGTCCCTAGCACACGTGCACTGTCCTGTCTCCTGGGACACTACCCCAGAGCTTTCCCAGGCTGGCTTCTGATCAAATGATACATCCAAAATCCTATATCCTCATCACCCCCACCAGTTGTGCATGGACAGTCCCCTCTGTTACTTGAACAGCACTCACCGTGATCCAAAGTTTCTTCGCTTGTATTTGTGTTTACTTGTCTTTGCCCAAGCTCTGTGGGGAGCAAGGACTAACCCCTCTTTTCATTCCTGCATGTCCAGCACCTAGGACAGTGCCTGGTACAGAGGAGGAGCTCCCTATATCTGCCCACAGCAGACCTGCAGCGCATCACTGGCTGGATGCCTGAACAAAAGCTCCACTGAGTGAGCATCCCAGCCTCTCAGTGCCTTTATTAGCTTTTTGCCTCCCTGGGATACTGTGGCTTCTGTAAGAAGTGGCTGAAAGAAGCACATGGCTCAATGACTTGCCACAGCCACTGAGAACTGAATGAGCCAGTTAGCAGCAGATCATCAGGCCTGAGAGTGGATACACAGAACCTGGGAGAGATGGGTACCTTCCTAGGCTACCCTTCTGCTTGGTGACATTAGTCCAGCTTCCTCACGCTTAATTAGGGACTGCCGTGAGAAAATGGAGAAGTCTTCTCCCTGTAATTCAGGCAGCCTGGCAGAGAACACCGCACAGTGAGAGATCAGAATGCATCTCTAAGGGCAGCTACCACTGCTCTTTGTACACACATGCACTGTACTCTTTCCGGTCTAGAGTGCTATATTTTTCTGACCAACAATTTATATTGCTTTCATTAACATGGGCTAACTTTTTATAGTAGACTATTTTTGTACAGGGTTTTATGTTTTTATATAATTAGTAGGATTGCTATTTTCATAGGTAGTTGAGCTACAAATAATGTGAACCTCAAATATGCCAAGTTGTCAAATAAATAAATAGACAGCTAAGTTAATCTTACGTGCATATTTTTTTGAGAGACAATATAGCATTGTACCCATATTGTATTATAGACTGTGGTGGGGGTTTTCCTCATTTTTTTTTATTCATTTACTTTACATCATTATAAACTCGGGTCTCTGATCCATTCCCCTTTGCACTTCTTGATTATTTGTTTCTAGGACTTCTCATTGCTTCTAGCAAACTTAAAATATTCTTTATTCTTTTATCTTGATGTTATAGAATACTTACTGACTTGACAAGACTGTCAGCCTGAGACTTTATCATTCAATAACTTTCCAAATGAGAAATTCTGAAGACAGGGTCAGGAAAAGTATGAAATTCAGCTGTTTGCAAAGTCCTTACAGAAAATCAAGATAGAGGACCCTAGAAAACACTGAAACACCATTCAAAATGCATAGATGTATGTGCAGCTAGATGTATAGAATGCATGGGAGCACTCTCCTGCAGGTGTGACAGAAAATGAGATCAGAATGCTTTGCTGGAGAGAACTCTCTCCAGTCCAGAAACCTGCAACCATCAGTTGAATGACAAATGTTTAGAAAAATACTTTCATTACAAAGGAAAAGCTGGGGAGCCTAGGACATTGTCTACTGTTAGTATTCCTTCAACACACAAACTCCAAGTCTCTAGATTTTGAGTATTCAGGAATCTATCTATCTATCTATCTATCTATCTATCTATCTATCTATCTATCTATCTATCTATCTATCTATCCATCTACTATCTATCCATCCATCCATCCAAAATGAATGTTTTGTCTGCCTGCAGAAGCCAGAAGAGGATATTGAATATTCTGAGATGATTATGAGCTGCCTTGTTGGTGCTGGGAATTGAACCTGAGTCCTCTGGATGGACAACAAGTGCCTTTAACCACTGAGCCATCTCTCTAGCCACAACATGCCCCTTGACAAGATTTTTTTCACCCCGGCTGGATGAAACTCACTATGTAGCTGAGACGTGCTTTGAACTTGTGGCAATTCAGCTCTTGCCTCTGATTCCTAGTGTTTAGATGGCCGACTGGCACCAGCATCCTCAGCAAAGGGAATTGTGATTCCCAGTAGATTTCTTTTCTGGGTTACTTTAAAAAGCCTTTTAAAGACAATTTAAAATATTTGGCAAACCTACATGTACACAAGATAGTGTAAGTGCTGACCTGATATATTTATAGTGTATAATTGTATGATACATTGTTTAATGATCCCACAACCCAATTAATGAACACATTCATCACCTCCCTAGTTACAGTTGTGTGTGTGTGTGTGTGCGCGCGCACACACACACGCGCGCATCCGTGCACTTAGATGATGTTAACACTTCAGACCTCTCTTAAACCTCAAGTGAAACAACATTATCAACAAGATTTTTAAAAATCAGAGTGAACTTGATCTTAAGGCTGTGCCTTCATGTCTGAAGAAAGTGTGCCCAGGAGCAAAGTGGCCAGCATTGCCCTGTCTTTTCAGGTACCCAGAGGGCCATTTTCAAACAGGCCATGAGGCACTGGGAGAAGCACACCTGTGTGACCTTCGTAGAGAGGACAGATGAGGAAAGCTTCATTGTCTTCAGTTACAGGACCTGTGGGTAAGTCGGAAGTCAGACTGCCTCAGCACGGTAGGAGGCAGCAGATGGAAGGATGTGGGGTCTGGGAGTTTCTGTCACTGGACATTTCCACTGAGCTGTGGTTTACCAGAGGACAGGGTTTGCTGGAAGCTCTTTGTCCTCAGTGAAATCACAGAACAGGTGAGTTCACAGTGTGTGTCCAGGAAGACTCCCTGTTGGTGGGTCCTGTCACCAGGACAGCATGGCTGGTGACTCCAGTGGAGACTTAGGTCAGGACTCCACGGAAGACCTGATAGCTGATGAGGTGGTGGGCTCTCTCTGCTCACAAGTGGGTGTTTGAATGTATGAACTTCTGCCATTTTGGAGGCCCCGCGGGCTTACAGACTTCCTTCAGAAACCATAATGTGCAGTGATTGAGTTATTGTAGGAGAAACCTGTTAGGCTAGCTGGGGAGATGACTCAGTGGGGTAAGAGCTTGCCATGCAAGCATGAGGACATTAGCTCAGATCCCCAGTCCCTGTGTAACAGCCGTGTGTGATGGATATTGTCTATTACTTCAGAGGTGGAGCCTAGAGACAGGTGAATCAGACAGCCAGGGTTGTCAAAATGGTGAGCTCTGGATTCTATGAGAGACCCTGTCTCAAAAGACGAAGTGGAGAGCAATAGAGAGAAGCACCTGACATTGACCTCTGGTCTGCACACATGCAAGCAAGGGTAAGTACACACACATACACACACACACACTCACGCATGCACACACACACACACATGCACACACACACACATACACACACACGCATGCACACACACACACATACACACGCATGCACACACACACACACAATGTCTGTCATGCTAATAAATGTAAGTGATATGCTCTCTTACCCAGGTTCCTCTATTGGATTTTTAATAATATCCCAACCAGATGCTCTTCACATAGATGATTACTAAAGAAACGACCAAACTTTGAAGGGAAGGCAAATAAGTTGGCAGCAAGTGCAAGCAAAGAAGGAAGCCCAAATAACAAGTTCATCTACAAATAAGACATTTACTGTTTTGTTTTAATTTTTTTATTAATTATCTAATTAACTTTGCAGCACTGGGCATCAAACCCAGGGACTTGTGTTTGGCAGCGAGCTACACCTCCACTGTCATTTGTAAAGTCACAGGATAAAAAAAAATAGGACCTTCATAATTAGAAACGGTACAAGCTACAGTGGGGATCAGGCTGTATACGTATTTATTGTGAATCTGTCAGACATATATAGAGCATTAAGAATCCTAAGTCAAGCCTAGTGGATCCAAGAGAGAAATGCATGGAAAAAAAAATGTCACTGGGATACTTGCTTTATTTCTGTAAGTTCAAATAGGTTGGCATCAAGTTGGCAAAAAATAATTAGGGATTTGTAGAGGATTTGGAAGATACAGTTAACAGGGTTGATTCTGCAGATCTGTTAGTTTATACCCTGATAGCGTGTTTTTAAATGCACATCGAAGGTCAGAAACCTGCTCATCCATTAAATACTAAGAATAGCTCAGTAGCCTGGGGAGATGGCTTTATGGGTAAAGTGATACCTACACCAGTTGGAGGACCTGAGTTCAGACCCCCAGAGCCCACCTAAAGCTGGATAGAGCAGGGCATGCCTTTTATCACAGTGTTCTGAAGGGGAGATGAGAAGAGAGGCAGAGACTGAAGAACCTTCAGCTCACTGACTGGGTAGTCCAGTGAACTCCGAAATGAACAATGGGGAGTGTTGTCTCAAACTAGGTAGAAAGTGAGGACTAACACCCTGGGCTGCTCACGGACCCCCAACATGTGTGCTCTGGGACACATATGCCTGCAAACGTGTGTATGCATGCATAAACAATAAATTTTAAGAACATCTTAATAGGTTGTAAAAGTTAGAAACAGCATTAAAATATTCTCATATTGAAAAGCAATGATGGCCTCAAGAGATGGCTCAGTGGTTAAGAACCCTGACTGCTTTTTCAGAGGTCCTGTGTTCAATTCCCAGCACCCATGGTGGCTCACAGCCATCTGTAATGGGATCCAATGCCCTCTTCTCGTGAGTCTGAAGACAGTGACAGTATAGTCATATAGAATAAATAAATATTTAAAGAAAAGATAGAAAGAAAGGAAAACAATGAAATGGCATAGTAATAAGAGTAAACATCACTCTTTTGTTAAAAACTCTACTTGGTCTGTAGCCTTTATCAAGTAATCAAGATCTGCATAATGTCTAGTAATGAAATCACTATATTTCAAAGGGAAAGAGATAAAGCTAAAGATATGTCCACAAAATAAACCACATTGCTAATTAAGAATGATGATGACATCATTAATTCATAGAAGCTGGTGATCTCTTGTGTGTGTGTGTGTGCATGTGTGTGTGAACCACCATTACAAAAGAAATAGCCCAATGAGAATGCAAATAAACACACAAAGCAAAACATTATAGGGCTAATAAACCCAAGAGTGAATTCTTTGACCAAATAAAAACAGTAGATAATTACTTCAGGCAAGAAAAAGCAACAGTGAGGAAACACACAAACTTAGAGAGAAAGAAAAGGGAAATAGCTGGAGAATCAGCAGGAGAATCATGAATAGTCCCTGCAACATCGAGGGTAAGAAATATGGATAACTCCATATTAAATATGTAACACTCACACAGACCAATAATTTTGTAGGCTTAGATTTTTTTACAACCTACTTTAATAAGGATTCTTAAATGCTTTAACCTCCCTTCTAGCCTCTCACCACACACCACAGGCAGTGGAAAGGAAAGGTTCATAGGGCAAAAGGGGAATGTGGGACTGTGTAGAAATAGTTCTCTGGGGTGATCCCGTTCTTTGTTGTCAGGATAGCAGCAGTTCAGTTCGCAGGAATCAGCCGCAGTAACTTGATGCACTCACAAACACCATTCACAAATCTGCAACAGCAGCTCTATCCAGAAGAAACCTCGAGGCTCTGCCAATCAGCCCAATCCAAGGAAGTGACAAGAAGCCACTGGAACACCACCAAAAGTTCTTTAGTGTGTTTCTCTCTAGGGAATCATGACAAATGAAGATTAGCCAAGAAGGCAAGGAGAACCAATGCCACACAGCATTGTCCACTGTCTGTTGGACTGTATTTATGTCTTTTCCAAACATCACATACTCTCCCGAGTTCTGCTCACTCTAGCAGAACATCACAAACTTTTTTTCCAGGCAGCTTCCAGAAGAATTCCACATGTCTGTTCTCAGCAAAACATCCTCCTACATGTCTCTCCAGCAAAAACATCCTCTCATAAGACAGTTTCCGGAAAACATCACATGACACAACTGAGATTCCAAAGAAACAAGAAATTTCCACTTCATATGTTTGAGAGAGGGTCTACCATATAGCCCTAGCTAACCCAGAACTCTCTGTAGACCAGGCTGGCCTTTCCTGCCTCTACCTCTAGAGGCTTTCATTAAAATGTGAGCACCACCATACCTGGCACTGTGTTAGACTGCAGCACATTTTTGCGCTTCTCTTCCCTCCCTCTTCCCATCTCCTTCCATCCCTGTTCTTTCCTCCTAGGCTCCTCCCCTCAGACCACTTTCCTCCTAGGCTCCTCCCCCCAGACCACTTTCTTCTTTCATGTCCCATGTGCCCTTTTGCCCACGATCCATCCTTTTTCATCACCTAATATTACCCTTTCTTAGTTACCTTTCTAATTTTTGTATTTTATTCTTATTTACCTGTTTACATATATGCATTATAAGCCAGGATCTGCACATGAGGGGGAGCATGCAGTTTTTTGTCTTCCTGAATTTGAGGTTACCGTTCTTAATATTATATTTTATAGATCCATTCATTGACCTGATTTTACTTTTCTGCACAGTTGAATAACATTGCATTGTATTTGTGTACCACTTTTTCATTAGCCACTAACCTGCTGAAGCAAACCTGTGATGTTTTTTATATGCTTGGCCCAGGGAGTGGCCCTATTAGGAGGTGTGGCCTTGTTAGAGTAGGTGTGTCACTGTGGGCATGGGCTTAAGACCCTTACCCTAGCTGTCTGGAAGTCAGTATTCTGCTTTCAGATGAAGATGTAGAACTCTCAGCTCCTGTGCCATGCCTGTCTGGATGCTCCCATGTTCCTGCCTTGATAATACTGAACTGAATCTCTGAATCTGTAAGCCAGCCCCAATTAAATGTCATCCTTAGAAGATTTGCATTGGTCATGGTGTCTGTTCACAGCAGTAAAACCCTAACTGAGGCGGACACCTAGGCTGGTTCTCTATCCTTGCTATCACTAATACAGAAAGCAGTGATAAACACAGATTGTAACATCCCTGTGGTGGGACACAGGACTCTTTAGGTACATGCCCTGGAGTGATACAACTGGGCAGAACAGTAACTTTTAAAGAAATTGATAAACAGAAGGAAGAAATTCTTTCCCTTGAAGCCCCAAATTCAGAGTCGCATGAGGAATTCTTTTAGATCTTTCAAGTCTATTGATATTGAAACACTGAAGCGTGTACGAGAAAGAACATTTCCAATGCTTTTTAGAGAACTATCATGGAATTGCCTGCTGTCCTGAAAGCATCCATAATGGATGAAGTACATTACATCTAACAAGTACAGATGTACCTCACATGAATAGCTATGCAAAAGTCCACCTAAGATGTTAGAACTCCCAGTGAGAGAGCAGAAGAAAGGCTACCCATCAGTTTATCTAGAACACAAGACCTATTTGTATCCAGGAAGTCTACTCATATAGCTGACAGATCAGAGAGATCTGGGCATACCTCCACAAATCCTGAAGGCATCTGGGTGACCAGTATGTACTTCTGTTTCAAAAAGTAACCAAGGCTTCACAGGAATAGGTGCTAATTATAAAAGTGCGAGTTTTCATGTATGTCTTATATTTGTATGTTCCATATTTGTATGTGTATGTTTTATGTATACATGAGAACACACTGATCCTAGAAGTATTTCCTTTAGAATCAGGAACCATTCAAAGAGATGCCTGATCTGCACAATTATTTAATGCTGTTCTGAAAATGCCTAGACAGGAAAGTGAAATCAACACACACAGTGGAGATTGGCAGGAACAAGGCCAAGATTGCATTATTGAGAGTTAGCGTGACCACGTGCCTGGAAACGCCAGAAAGTCAAGTGAGAAACTTAAAATCCAAGAGACTCCACTAAGGTGACTGATCACAAAATGCATAAAAAGTTAAATATGTTCTTTATTCATGCATTGTCTGACAATTTTAGAATGGGAAAATGTTATAACTTTATTGTTGTCTTTGGATAAGGATTGGAGTAGGGGTGAGAGAGCTCAGTCTTTTGCAACATGGATGGGCATGCGTGTGCTTACATGCTCAATACATGATGTGGCAGATGGGATCATTCAATGTTTTAATTTTTAAAAAATGATTTACCTTAATGTGTATGAGAGTTTTGCCTGAGTGTATATGTGCTCCTTAGAAAGACCTGGTACTTTTGGAGACAGAAGAAGGCATCATATTCCTGGTAGATGGCATTTCAGGTAGTTGTGAGATGCCATGTGGGTGCTAGGAATTAAACCCAGTTCTTCTGCAAGAGTAGCAAGTGACATTAACTACTGAGCCATCTCTCCAGCACTTTTGATTTCTTTTTTTATACGTTTATTCAAGTATTCTGATAAGCCTGGTGCAGTGGTGTACACCTGTAATCCTAGCACTCCAGAGGTCGAGGCTGGGATATCAAGAAACTTAGGGTCAGCCTGGGCTACATAATGAGTTGTAAGCTCACCTTAGCTGTAGAGTTAAACAATACTAACAGGCTAGAGAGATACCTCAGTGGATAAGGATACTTGCTCTGGAAATCATAGGCTCTAAGCTTGAATTCCCAGCACCTACTTCATTCTTTGGCAAACCTCTGTACATGCAAGGGTATGCATACCTTCACACTAATGTGCTATTAGGTACATGCGCGCTCGAATACACACACACACACACACACACACACACACACACACACACACCACTCAATATCAACATAATAATAAAAGTCTCATAAAACCAGTGTTTACCTGTGTATTAGGAATAATGAATAAACATTTCTTGAAAAAAAATTGTACCCAATATAGACTCTCACTGAAAGCCATTGACAAACAATAACGTCCAGAGGCACCCTTTACAGAACTCAGACACCTACTCCGCAAAGAAGGTCCCATAGACACAAAACTTAGAAGCAAAGAGAGATGGGTATAGACACACTTCATTCTGGGAAGGAGGCCATTTCTGCCTTCGGGTTCTAAATGGGATCTGTGACCACCAAAAGGCAGAGATGCATTTTGAGGGAATTGTGGTCTCCTTGTGGGGAGTTGGATAGTGGAAATCTCCCACCTCTGAAATGCATTTCTTTTTTCAAATGCACCTTTCTACCACAGGTAGCAAGGTGAAATGGGAATGGGCATGCATGCCTCTTCATTTTGATATCCTCAGACCTGCTAAATACGCATATTTCTCTCACCCAGCTGTTGTTCCTACGTGGGACGCAGAGGAGGTGGCCCACAGGCCATATCCATCGGGAAAAACTGTGACAAGTTTGGCATTGTGGCTCATGAGTTGGGCCATGTGGTTGGGTTCTGGCATGAACACACTCGGCCAGATCGAGACCAGCATGTCACCATCATCAGAGAAAACATCCAGCCAGGTAAGGGATCTTGGGTAGAATCTAGAACCCCGCAAGGTTGGACACTCCCAGGGTTTGGGACACTGAGAGGAGGGCTGCTGGGAGATGCTCAGGCTCATGGCTAGCAGGGGAAGCAGCGACTCCACTTTGCAGGCTGTTGCTATTAGCTCTGCCACGGTCTACCTGTGGCCTTCCTGAGAACACATCTGCTGAAGCTTGTGGCATTCCACAGAATAGAGACTATGATTCTCCCTCCATGTGGTAAGAGGCAGTGAAACCCAATCCCAGTTCCTAAATGGAGGTGTCTGGGTGATTAGCCTAAAGAGGAGTTCTGGCAGTGTTTCCGAGTCAATTTGCCACCTTTTGAAACCGTAATGTGATTAAGATACAAATGCATGCAAGAACAACACCTCTGCATAGAGTGTTCTGCCCCAAGGCAGACAGCATGCACAGATCAAACATGCATGCATCCCCTCATGTCAAATAATTTGGTCTAAAAGTTTGTATTGGAGCCTGGTGAAGTAGTTATTGGCTTATAAGCCACACACTAAGGAGGTTAAGGCAGGAGGATCACAAGTTAGAGGCCAGCCTGGACATGAGTGAGTTCAAATCTATCTCAGTCAACTAATGAGACCTGTCCCAAAACAAAGAAATACAAACAAAAAAACTACAACCAAAAGGATGATAGGAAACATGAAAGTAGCTAGCTAAGTTATATGGCCGCCTTACATCTGCTTTGTGTGTATTTGTACATGTGTGTTCACGTGTTTGTGGCATGTGGAGGCCAGAGAACAACCTTGGGTTTCGTTCCTCATCCTTTTCATATCAACTTTTTGAGACAAAATTTCTCATTAACCTTTAACTTGCCCAGACAGCTAGAATGGCTGCCAGTAAGCCCTGGGACCCTCCCATCTCTGTGCCCAAGGCCAGCTTTTTAACATGGTTCTGGGAATTGAATTCAAGACATCATGCTTATGAGGAGGGCACATCCCAGACCAAACTCCCCAGACTGCTTTAAACTTGCTTCAGAGGACAAAACATTTGGGACTTTACTTTCTGATTTATTTTAATGTTTCTTCACATTGTAAGATCAGAATTTTGGGGAGTTGGTTTTTTAATAAACTTATTCATTTATTCATTTTACAAACCAATATCAGCCCTTCCTCTCCTCCTAGTAACCCCTCACGCAAGTCCTCCCTCCATTCCACCTTCCCCTCTGGGTGTCCTGCACATCAAGTTGTTGTGGGGCTAGGTGCATCCTCTCCCACTGATGCCAGACAAGGCTGTCCATTTAGGGGTTCAGGATCCATAAACAGGCAGGCAACAGGCTCAGAGACAGCCTCCACTCCAGTTTCTGGGAGACTCACATGAAGACCAAGCTGTTCATCTGCTATATATATGCACTCTTTGGTTGGTGAGTCAATTCTGGGAGCCCTCAAAGGTCCAGGTTAGTTGACTCTGTTGGTCTTCCTGTGAAGTCCCTGTCCTCTTCCGGTCCCTCAATCTTTCTCCCAACACTTCCATAAGACTCCCTGATCTCCATCTAATGTTTGGGTGTGAGTCTCTGCATCACTTTCCATTGGTTGCTGGATGAAGGGAGAATTTTTTTTTTAGCAAAATATTTTGGACAAGTAGATCGAGTGCTAGTCTTTCTGTAAGCATAGCTATAACTTTCAAACGGCATTTGGGAAGGGGTGCTGGACAGTGTGGCAGAGAGAACATAAGGCTTGCCCTATGTTTCAAATTTCTACTCTATTCCAAACAATAACCACAAGTCCCACAAATCCTGTTGTCTGGGCTGCTCAGGCAACAGGAGCAATAGGAAGTTACCCTGGGACCGCCTCCCCCCAGCTTCACGTTGGGTACCGCCTTAATTCTACAGTCCTTAACAGAGTGTTGTGTCACAGGTCAGGAGTATAATTTCTTAAAAATGGAAGCCGGCGAGGTGAGCTCTCTGGGAGAGACCTACGACTTCGACAGCATCATGCACTATGCCCGAAACACCTTCTCAAGGTTGGAATCTTTGCTCGCACATCTGTTTTATTGCACCTGCTTCAGGCTTGGGTGGGAGTCCTGAGGTCTGTGGAGAGTGAGTGGGTTTGGGTATGCTCCTACCATGGCTGGCCTGTCCATCCTTGAAATACAGTGGCCTCTGGGCTGCCATGAAATACAATCTAATCATGTTCTTGCTAATGAGATTGAGTCCCGTTGTGAAGCTGGCATTCCATCATACCCTCATGTCACAAAGAGCACCTGGAGAAGAGAAATTATGGAAAGGTCATCTGGGAGAATAACCTAAGGGCTTTTTGTAGAATTCCCATTAGGTGGGGGGCATCTCTGACTAATGCACATCCTAAACAAATCGGGAGGTACTTGCCATTGTCCTAGAAGAGGCTCTGTTTTCTTGGAAGCTAGGCTGTGTCAGAGATGGAAGGGCTGTAAATCACAGGTTGCTTTCAGAGACAAAGAAAACTAGGCTCCAGCCATCTTGAGAAATGCTCAGTTACTCAGATCAGAGTGAGAACAAAGACCCAGGTTTCCTGCTTTCAGGTCCCAGGGAATGAGTGCTACTCATCAGAGAAGTGCTGGACCTGCTGTTTACCTCAGGTACACTTTGGGTCTGTCCCACGTGTGGGGCTGTGCAGGAAGATGTTGTGTTCTCCACACTGCTTCTGCATCTAGTCCACATTATCTGCTCGTCCACACTAGTCCCAGCTGGTAATCTTCCCAGTCCTTACAGGGACCATTTAAAAGGACACACTGCAAATATTTCCCCCTTTTTAGCTGTTAAGCATCCTCCTACAACAGTCTGTTCATTTATCTGATCCTTCCCCTAGAAAGCTGAGATGATTTCCAATGCACGCATGCACACACGCATGCGCAAGAGTAAGGTGGGAAAACAGCCATGTTGAAGTCTGGAAGTCAGTGCTCAGAATGTAAGACAGCAGGATGTGGAGGCTTGTCGGTGCTTCCTAGTAGGCAAAGCAAAGAGGAAAACGGATCATCCTGAGTCTCCACATGTGTCAGCATTAAAGGGAGCCATTGGCTTGGCTGTGTTGACTCTGAATAGGAAACCAATTACCGAAAGCAAGCTCTTTGGTTCTTGGGAAAGGCATGGTATCCCTGAGGTGGCCAAACTGGTAAATCCCAAGCTCCTCAGGGACACTATTTCGCTAGCCACATATCTGCTCCAGTCATGACCTGCCTACTGCACCAAAGTGGGGGTTCCAGGCCTCTCACCCGAGAGTGTTGCTCAAATCAGTTTCTGAGTCTCCTGGAGACTGTGGAGTAGCTGCTCTCTGAGCCCCTTCCAGGTCCAGCCTTATGTGCAGCAGTCTCTGAATCTAGTATAGGTGAGTAAGGGGTGGGCCAGTGATTCTGTGCATTGCCACACAGGACATCTGAAGTGAAGGGACTTCCTCTTCTAGACTGGTAAACTAACTAGACTTCGAGGGGCCCATTCTGGGGTTGGGAGGTATTCTAGTTTCCAGTTTGTTGCTGTGATAAAACACTATGACCAAAGCAACTTGGGAGACAAAAATTTATTTCATCTTATGCTTTCAGGTCATAGTGCATTGTTGAAGGAAGTAAGGAACTTGAGGCAGAAACCATAGAGCAGTGGTTCTCAACCTTCCTAACGCTGTGACCCTCTAATACAGTTCCTCATGTTGTGGTGACCCCCAACCATAAAATTATTTTGTTGCTACTTCATAACTGAAAATTTGCTACTGTTAAGAATTGTGATGTAAATATCTGAAATGCAGGATACCTGAGATGTGGGTTGTGAACCCACAGGTTGAGAACCACCGCCATAGTGGACTATTGCTTTCTAGCTCACTTAATAGGTCCATACTTAGTCTGTCTCAGTCTCTCTTTCCCTCTCAGTTATGTACTTCTATTTCATATGTGTTTTGCCTGTACCTAAGTGTACCTCATCTGTGCCTGGTGTCCTCAGAGGCAGCACATTGGGTCTCCTAAAACTAGAATTATAGACTGTTGTGAGCTGCCATGTGGGTCCTGGAAACTGAACCTGGGTCCTCTGCAAGAGTAGCAAGTTCTCTTAACTACTGAGCCGTATCTCTAACCCCAGAGCTAGTTTTCTTATAACAACCCAGGATCACTTTCCCAGGGAACAGTGCCACCCACAGTGGACTGTGCCTACCTACATCAATTAATGATCAAAAATTTGACCAATTTGATCTAGGCAGTTCTCTCAGATGACTCTAGTTTATGTCAATCTGATAGTTGAAGCTAACTGGAACATGGAGGGAATCCCAGGAAGCCAGTGGAGTGGGTAGGTTGAAACCTAACCAGGGATCAGAGAGGTGGGTAGAAATGTAAGTATTGGGATTGGGCTGAGTCTGAACTTGGAAAAAATGCAAAGTATAACCTGGCACCACCTGTCAGTCGGAGGCTATGGGCTGGTAGGTGTATAGAGACAATATCAATTGTCAAGGACATAATGTCACTCACATTGACCCAACTGAGAAGCTTGTGCCTTGGGTCTTATTTCTGTAACTTCTGTAACTCTTCATATCACTTTATAATTTTTGGTCCTGAGCCTAGTCTTTAGTGGTTGAGCCATCTCTGTTTATCTGCAGCATGCCTCCCTCCCCCAGTAGACTGAGATCCTCGGACAAAGACACTCTCATTCTCGTCGAGTCTCTAGAATCCGATGGAGTCCCAACTAGGTCCCCAGTAGATTTTTGTTACTTTTTAAAGTGAATGTGTGAGGTCGAAGAGGCCAAGAGAGCTGCATCACAGACGAATGAGCAAGGAAAGTCCTGTCCATTATTCTTTCTAAGTCTTTGCACGCACTCATGATGGCTGTTCCTCTCCAGAATGGAAGCTGTGAACCTCTGCTATGTAGGACATGTAGGGCTATAGGAACGAAGCCACCTTCCTCTCATTTGCTCTTTTCCATCCACTGCACAAGTTCTGGGGCCTGAGGCCAATCAGAGGCTCATCCTACTTTGCCTAACTTTCTTCTTTTCCTAAATATCATTTCCTCTCCTATGATCTCTAGCCCATAATCGCATCACTTCTGCCCCTCAGGAGGAAACCTTGTCAAACTCCAAAGTCAGCATGAACTAGCTTATCAGCATAGACCAGAGGAAACCCTTGGGCCAAACCCATGAAATAATCACACCTCATCCAAAGTGCCTAGAATCCTCAGGAGGGAGATTGGCAAGAGACAGCACCAGGGTGTGAGGCGCAATGGGTGCAGGACTATAGCCCCCAGGCAGACTTCTGCTACTGCTACAATACCCGTTGCTGCACAATTTCCTTACCAAATTTAGTGTCTTAAACCACAACTTACTGTTGTTTGTGATACTCTGGGTCAGCCCAGCTCTTTCTTCTTTGGTCTGGTCTTGCCCAGAGCTTGATTGGGCTGGGAGTCTAAAACAGCCAGCCACACATCCAGTACTCAGTACCAGCTGGCCATAACCCATGTCCTCCTTCCCATGACCCCTCACCCGTCAGTGGATTTAGCCAGGTCCTTCTCTGCCTAAGGACTCGGGGCTGTTAGAGGGCAGCCTGTGTAGCTCTAAGCCTCTCAGTGGCCAGGCTCTAGAACCTGCATACATTCTATTGGTCAGAGAAGGCCAGAATCAGATAAGAAGAGAAATATACTCTGCTTCTGAATGAGAGAAATGGCATCGTTGTCTTTCAAAGCCACATCAATATCAAGATGGTGAGGTATGTTATTTTAACCATCTCCCCTGGCTCTCTTATCAGCTCTTGCTGCAGAGTTTGGAATTCTCCCCTCCACAAATATGTTTTGCTGCAGGTGGATGCCTGTACTGGTGTTTATGATGGTTTTCTGTATGAAGTTTTAGAAGGTTGTTTTGTACAACAGGCTCTTACTGGCGGGCTTTGTGGGCATTTTGTTAGACGCCTCTTCTCTTCTAACCGCAACTCATTCCTCTGGGTCATTTCTTTCCTGTACCTTGCCTTTTAGCTTGTGAAGGAACAGTGATTGCCTGCAGAGCACAGGCTTGTGGAACAAAGCCCTTCCTGCTGATGGGAAACTCAGTCTCTGAGTCTCTTTATGACCTGAGCTCTCTCTTTTCAGCTCTGTCTCCTCTGGTTTTATTGCCTTTTTTTCCTTTCCCCCTTGGTTGGGCCCAGGCAGTGGGGAATGATGTCCTTAGAAGTTTTGCTGGGCACAGGTCCAGGAGATGAGGAGACAGTTTTCTGATACAGGGATGTCTTTGTTTGGAAAACTCAGAGCTGACATTTTATCCTCCAAAGCATCTGCCAAACCTTCCCTGCTTAGCCTGAAGTCAGTGCTGGGCACTGTCTATCCAGAAAGGAGAAAGATGCAGTTCTCTAGAGCTATGTACAGGATGGCTCTGAGAATGGGCGTTCTCTAGAATCCAGCTGTCTGTCAGTAACTCAGAGAACAGCCTTAATGTCCCAGCTCCAAAGACAGGCTGTGAGCCAGTGTCCAGCCTGCGACTCTTGTCTCAAGCCCCTCCGTCCCCTGGGCACTCAGACTATCACGTACTGTGCTCAAGGAACAGGAAGATGAAAATCTCTGGCAGAAGGTTCCAGGCCTGTGTAGGTGCTGGGGCTGGCTCTTCATTTCTAGCTCTGTTGCCACATGAAGTCACTGGGGAACCTAGTGACAATAGGCCTGCCTCCCAGGGTCCTCTGAAGAGGAAAGGATTGGAAAGCATGTGAGAGGTCCTAAAAATAGTGGAGGAGGGAACTCGGTCTGTACATACCAGGCCCATGGGTGGCTTTGCCAGTCATCCTCTAAGCCCAGGCTACTCCTTCCACAACATGCTGGTACTTGTTTGCCAAAGTCCTCTTTCAAGGATGCTGTCACAAGGTGACATGTCTTTTGTTAGGGGAGAAGTGTCTGAGTAACTGAATTTAGAGTTTTAGTTGTCTTAGGGGTCATGATTTAGGGTTTCAAACCTGGTGTCAGGAGGGGAGAACAGGAGTGCCACTGAAGTGTCATGGGAGACTCTGGAGAATAAGGGTCTGAGACTCAGAGAAAGTCAGGGCAGAGGGTTAAATGCTGGGCAAAGGAGACTCAACTCTGCTTCTTGGAGAGAACGTACGCTGGGAGTCTGACTGAGAAAAACAAGCATTTCACAGCCAAAAAGATAACAAGGTGACATAAGCAGAAAGAAATGGAGATGTGTATTATCCAGTGTGGCAGAGAATTTAAGAGAGCACAGAGCTGGGAGGGAGGAGAGAGAGAGAGAGAGAGAGAGAGAGAGAGAGACAGACAGA
Organism: Tokudaia tokunoshimensis; assembly: GCA_036184795.1. NCBI lineage: Eukaryota > Metazoa > Chordata > Mammalia > Rodentia > Muridae > Tokudaia > Tokudaia tokunoshimensis. Next base: position 159,415,093 of record BTHU01000001.1, on the reverse strand, counting down.
CAGAGACAGAGAGAGACAGACAGAGACAGAGAGAGACAAAGACAGAAATCAGTTAATAACTAGGCTGTGTATGTTTTAGCTGATTCTGTTGCATGCAAATAACTATTTTGTGAAGTTCTCTGAAGATGGTCCCTGATTATGGCTGCATAATTTAATTAAAGAAGTAGGCAGGGTTTGTGTTCACCCTCTATCCCCAGTCCCTAAGGATAGAAAGGAGAAACCTAGTCTTGAGAAACTTGCTTTTGGCAGAGGAGAAAATATCATCACACATTAAAAAAAAAATAGTATGGAATGAAATTAGTCAAGAGAATACGGCAACATAAAATGGGAGAGGTAGAAAGGGTCCTAGAAGGCTTTTAAGAGGGGAGAGAGGTGACGGGGATCTAGAGAATGAGTAGGGGTCTGTGGGCAGGGGAGATGGGGTGGGAGATGGGGGTGTGGGTATCCTAGGGAGACGACAGTGTATGCAGGAATTTGTTTGGGATCTAGAAGGAGATAACGATAACAAGGTATGGCTGGAGAGGAGGTCAGAAGCCGTGAGCAAAGGGCCCAGACAGCCAAGTGACAGGACGTTGCTAAGCACACACCTATCCTTGCCTGCTGGGGTGCCCATATTACAACATTGTAGGACTGGAGCGAAAGAGGCTGAGCCCACAGAAGGGGACACAGTCAGGAAGTGTCTGGAGAAAATCCAGGAAGAGATGCTGACCACATGAACGCAGGCAATGGTCTGGCACCCAGGAGAGGGACATGGGGTCAAGGGATGCCTGCAGGGTATACTGGACAGAACTTGGTCCTTGGTTTCTTCTCAATAAGAAGAGCGTGAGGAACAGGGAGGAGCTGAAAGCACTTTCTGGCTCAATCTCCAGAGACAAAGATCAGGAGACAATTCAAAAGGTGGGATGAGTTCGGTTCCTAGACAAAGTTAGGGTTGGGTCTAGGCCCCTGGTACAGCTCAGGGAGGTGGTGCCAGGAATTGGGGTCTACTAGATGATTCCGAACAGGAAACGATTCCCTGTGGGTAGTTAGAACTCCCTGCGGTATAACCTGGGAAGAGAACAGAGACAGGGACAATGACAGGGCCCCACCGAGCATTGCTGATATGGTTAGATCTCCATCAGAGTGAAGAGTGAACGAAGGCTGAGCACTGGAAAGGAGCAGAGACAACTCTTCAGAAAGTTGGTTAAGAAAAGAGCAGATGAGACTTGGAGAAGGGACACCTTGTAGGACAGGTCCAAATAGAGTCTACAGGCAGAGGAGGGGTCTTGCACTCTGCATTGAGTTGTGAGTAATCCAGGGCTCAGCCGAGCATCTGGGAGTCCTCTTGTGTTTTAGAAATGCGCCTCCAATTTTAGATCTTAGTCACACAAGTGTAGAGTAAGGTGCTAGGGCTAGGAGGAGCCATTATGACCAATCAGACTAACTCCTAATGTACAGAGGAGTGAACTGAGGCTCAGAAAGGTTCAGAGAAGGGAAGGGGCTCGTCAAGTTAACCCACGTGGCAAAGGCAGGCCTGACATGGGAATGTGGAGTTTGGCATCTTTTGCTGACCCCTAGTGCTCTTGATGTAGCTCACACTCCATCTGATCTGGTTAACAAAACCACTCAAAGTTTGATTGGTCAGCTCATCCACCTGTTCATGTTGTCTAGTTGCTGGACCAGTTCTCAGATTCCTCCTGGAGCAGCTCCAAGACACATCTACACAAAGTACTGCCTAGTGTACAACTCCAGGGGGAGCCACTCACACCGTGATCTCCAACTGGTAGTCTCTGGTTCGTGCAATATGATGGCCTCAGGGCAAGGGCCTGTCCGGAGCCTCATGGAAGTACTCAGTACACATAAGGAAGGCAGGCCTCCGACTACTGGATTAGGGTATATTTTTCAACTTGGCAGTTGCCTTCCCATTGGGAAATGAGTAGGCAGGTCAGATGAGATGGAATACCGCAAAGCAGCCTGAGTGAAAGAAACCACTCAGTCATGCAGCAAGGGACAGGGGTGGCAAGCCATGGGGACAGGGTTGCTGCTGGGTTACCAGGAAAGAAATGAAGACTGGGAGTCTCCTCACACTTAGCTTGGCAGCCTTGACTTTTCTCCCTCTCTCTCTTTTTTTTTTCTTCCTGTAGAGGAGTTTTCTTAGACACCATCCTCCCCCGTCGAGACGACAATGGCGTCAGGCCAACCATTGGCCAACGCGTGCGGCTCAGTCAGGGAGATATAGCTCAAGCCAGGAAGCTGTACAAATGCCCAGGTAACTGTGAGCCACGGGGATTCCCAGCAACTCCTAGCATCCCATGCTACACAATGCATGCTGTGTGCAAGCAACCCCATCCCCTTGCTGGGAACTGAAAGGACCACTCCTTGGCAGCTGTGGCTTCTTGTGTCTTTGTTAGGAAGTGTGCAGTGCAGTGCAGAAAGCTGAGAGGTGCATAGCAGGCTCAGAGCCCATAGCCTGACTATGGGAGGCTTTTGAAGTTCTTGACAAAGCACTGAGTGAAGAGAGAAGAGAGCACGGGGATCCAGCATAGTGTGACACGGTCACTCTGCGAGGGACATGCCCTCTTCTTTCTAGGGAACTGGGGAATGTTAATGTGGCAAAGGAAGAACCAAGAGCTTCTGGCAGGAAGACAAAGAGTGAGGGGAATACTTTGGGGACTCTAGGAGTCTGGTTCCCCAAAGCTACAGTCAAAACAAGTCTCTGTGCTGTGGCCTCGGGGTTGGTTACCAGGCATGTGCTGTTAAAGACCAGAGAGTATCTTAGGGGTGGAGCAAAGGTTTGTTCTGTGCTAGGGCAGCAGAGTCTCCTCAGATGGACCCTCTGGGCCTTGTCTCTCTTCTGGTTTCATTTCTCTTGCTGTGACTAAATACCCTGACAAAAAGCTTCACAGGAGACATTTTTTTTTTGACTTAGAGTTTGAAGTTACAATCTAGGAAGCCAAGGCAGGAACTTAAATGCACAACGTTAAGAGTAGAGAGAGAAGAAATGCATGGATCCTTCCTTGTTTATTGTCTCATGTAGCTTTCTCCTGCCTGATATAGCTTGGGACCCCCTTCCTAGGGAATGGTACTACCTACATTAGGCTGGGTCTTCTTACGTCAAATTACAATCAACACAACCTCTCACAGACGTGCCCACAGGCCAACTGATCTAGATAATTCCTCATTAGGACTCTCTTCCCAGGAGTTCTATCTTGTATCAAGTTGACAATTAAAACTAACCTGCTTCAGTATCTTTTTGTTCCGTGTCATCATGGAATCAGGGCCCCAAAGCCCTTCTAAATCCATGCAAAGGGTCAATTATAGCAGCCAGCTTTGTGCCACTGATGGGGCAGAATGAACTTTAGGGGACTGGAGAGGAAAGAAGGAAGTTCCATCACCAGTAGCTCTGGTAACTTTTTCCACGCCCTTCAGACAAGATGTGTTTTCATTTGCGGTTGAATATTTGAAACGGGGGCCACTGGAGAAAGTCTGGGCTGTGACATTGCCCTACAATGCAGGACCATGGGGACTGCAAAATGCTGTGTAGGCTGCATCCTCACGAAACGAGGAAATAGGTTCAACCATCTCTCAATCATCTGGGGGCATGCTAGGGCCGAAATGCAGGACACACGTATCATATAACCCTCTAAATTCAAAGGGAAACCTTAGAGCGTTCCCTGGGAAATGCCGTAGTATTTATTTAGTTACACTGTATAAGCTGCTTATTTCCCCGAAGGCTCCCAGGCAGCTGGTAAATATCCTGGAGCACACAGTAATGTATCTATTCCTGCAGAATGCTGGTGATTATTCTAAAATAATTTCCATGGAACCCTCGGGGGTGTTGGCTGCTGGGAGTAAGCCTCTTCGTGCTTGGCAGTTGTTCCGTAATGTGACACTCGGGCCTTGATGGCCATGATTTCCTGAGGCAAATGATGGGCAGCCCTCCGCATGCCTTTTCCTGTAGCTCCAAAAGCTGCAGAGGATGCTCCAAGAGGGTCACTGCAAGCGAGGGCAATGGCCGAGGTGGCATCAAGATGGAGACGAGATGTTCAAAGAGGCCCGTTTCCTGCACTTTGTGGGTGACCCCATGGTGGGAATCACTCGGCAAGCAACTGGCTTTGTATTTTTGGGGGTGTCCATCTCCATAGTTCGGGAAACACAAATATTGTTTGCTCCCAAGCTCTAGGGTTTCCCCTTTCTTCGTTTCTTTTAAGGAAGAATTAGAAGAAGTAATTTTTTTCCCCATGCAGGTTCTGTGTTCTAGACCCATTCATTACTGGGCAACCTTCAGAGGCGAACAGGCCCAAGAGCACACTGTGGACCGTGCTAGTATATCTTCCTGGACCCTTGCCCTTTCCTTTGTCTTCTTGTTTGTTTGGTAGCTCTCTCGGAGGCAAACAGCAAAAAGAAAAGGATTGGGAAGGAAGCAAGATCAAGCTAAAAGCATAAATGAGTCTCCAAGCATATTTCCTTTGGGCTTTGCTGGCGTATCCTTCTGTATTCTCCCTGCTGTGGCTGTCACGAAGGCTCCAGTGTGGCTGGGGGACATGTAGCTCAGTGTTAGAGCATTTGTCTAGCATGTCGAAGGCTCTGGACTCAACCTCTCTCATAACTAATCAGCAAACCAATTCTATGCACTCCCTGAAACAGTCTGTGGATGCCAGAGTCATTTGGTGTGATGCAGGTGATCTCACTGGCCCATGAGTTGGTTCAGCTCATGGCTGGAGAATTGAGATCTATCTGAACCTAGATGAAGCCACATGGAGTCCAGAGAGCCTTTGGCAGGAGCTCTGGACGCTACCCCTTGGCACCAAGATGCTGCTTTTGCTTGTCCTGACTGGGCAAATGGCCACGTACTTGGCTCGCTTCCCATCAGTCGTTCACGGGGCTTTGGCTTGGGGCAGGCCTGGGCAGGGTAACTCGGGTGGGAGCCTCGTGCGTGCCTGCATCAGAGTTATCATTTTGCTTGTGCAGCATGTGGGGAGACACTACAGGACACAACGGGAAACTTCTCGGCACCTGGTTTCCCAAATGGCTACCCCTCCTATTCCCACTGTGTCTGGAGGATCTCCGTCACCCCAGGGGAAAAGGTAGGTGAGAACACTAACTCTTTTGATTATATCAGCACATGCTGTGCACACGCCTGGGTATCACACCACACCTCTCATACACATGAACAGTTAGTGTCATCTTTAAAAGATAGGCTGAACCCCCATTGGGAATAGTGTGGCACCCTGAGTCAGGTAGAGTAGGAGCACCCAACCCTTGTGCTGTTAATAATAGCAGGTGTTCTGAGTACCTACTATGTGCCAGGAGCACACCTACTTGCATTGCATTCCCTGTTTTATGACCTCAAAGCCAGTCTTACCCATATAAATGGAGGCCTGGCATGTACAACATGTCCACATATGCTACGAATCAAGCTAACTGTCAGGTAAACCACACCCTCTCCTCTACCTGGACTGTTACGGTACTCTCGAGGGCAAGTGTCTGGTCTAGAATTTGTTGACATAGTGGAGTAGCGATTTGGGAGGCGGCAATGTGACCAGCCCTCTGCCTCTCCCTGTGTCGATGTCCAGTTCACACCGTTCACTCCAGCCTTGCAAGCAGCAGCTCCAGGGCTGTCCTCTGGCAAGGTGGACTGGTCAGTCATGAGTCTGAAGTCAGGTCCAAGAAGGCAACCATGGAATGTCTTATAACTGGGCTTAGAGAATGCCAAGGCCCTGGGCTCTGGAAGAAGATGTTAGGGGTGTGGCAAGCTCTGTGTCCGTTGGCCTGGAAGAGTCCATTGCCCTCTAGAGCTGAGCTCAGGACCAGAACTTCTTCTCCTTAGTCCAAGGATGGATATATGCTTTGCTCCACTACAGGGCACTTTATGCCCATTCTGTGAACAAAGACTGTGAGGGGAAATTGCCCAACCACATAGTAAGATGCAGAGTGGGGCTTTGAACTCTGAACTTTATCTTTTCTTAAAAGATTTTTTTTTTAAAAATTAAGTTATATGTATATGTGTGTTGAAGTGTGTGTGTGTGTGTGTGTGTGCATGAGCATGTGTGTGCATGTGTGCGCTCGAGCTGATCCTGACTCCCTGAACCCAGATTCCCTGGAGTTGGAGTTACAGCAGTTATCAGTCACCCATCCTGGGTGGCAGGAACTGAGCTAGGGTGCTCTGTTGGAAAAATACACACTGTTAGCCACCGAGCCATCTCTCCAGTCTTTATCTTTTCATTGGAAAAAATCCAGGGTTGTTTTTTTTTTTAGCTTGTCTCAGATCATCCCTCATTCTTGGGCTTAGGTGAGAGGATATTCCTGTGTTCCCACACACATCATCGCGTGTCTCAGTATCATGACTACTGTATCCTATCATTTACAGTCCTTAAGCACACTGAGGACAGAGATCGTCCGCATCAGTCCCAGCATCCCGCTTTGAGTGGCACAGCCATGGCACAATGAGCCTTTGTCAAATGGATATGTGGATGTATGAGGATGGACCCAAGCCTGGACAACTAGAGACAGTGGGGTGTATTAGGTCTCCACAGCCAGCCCACAGATATTCTCACTTCATAACTTTAAGTATAATGTGAGAACCAGAGAGCAGTGGCCATGGTCCATTGAGAGCAATTTCCACACACTGGATTCTTTCCTCAGTAAGTCATGTAGGCCACATCCTTGTACCAACCCTACAGGCTAGATGCTGATACCCTGCTTATCATGGAGTAGAAATAAGACTTACTTAAGGTTACTAAATTTGATGGAGAGTTGAGACTCAAACCCACATCACTGAGGCCTGAGGACCCCAATACTGGACTATCATCATGTTACACAAAGGAGACAGAACTCATGCACACACTCACACTTACACGTGCATAGTCACAATTAAGTAGTAAGACAATGCCAGGGCTTGGAAGACTGCACAGGGGTAAGAGTGCTTGCTGCGCATGCGTGAGGATCTGAGTTTAAATTTCCAGTATGCACATGAAAAGCCCGGCATGGCTCATGCATGCCTGCAACCTAGCACATGGGGGTGGAGACAGGCAGATTCTGAGAGCTTGCTGGTAAACCAGCACAGCCAGAATGGCAAGCTTCTGGTTCAGTGAGAGACCTTGTCTTGAGAAAATCAGGGGAGAGGTGACAGTGGAAGACAAATGATGTCTTTCACTGCCTTCTGCATGTCTTTGAGTGGCACAGCCATGGCACAATGAGCTCTCTGGTTCTCACATTGTACTTAAAGTTATGAAGTAAGAATATCTGTGGGCTGGCTGTGGAGACCTGAACTTATCTAATACACACACACACACACACTTGCACACATAGGCAAACACAGTGTGGTTGTCTTCTTGAACCTGAGATATAGACCTTTTGCGTGCATATGACTGCCTGCTAGAGGTGCTAATGGGCAGGAAGCAGGAGGAGGAGGAGGAGGTGGAGGAAGAGGAGGGGGCCTGATAATCCCCACATTGTTGACTTGCTGTACAGCAGGACTGTGTGATATGTTTGAACCGTGTAAGCTTCACTAAGTCTCAATTATTAGTGCTCACTGGGGGCACCAAGACTATACATCGTTGAAATTCCTGCAATTATTCCCATTTCTGCTTCACCCAGCCTCCCCCAGAGCTGCTGGTAATTAGCAAACTTGATTGACTCTCAGAGCACCTCTCACTCATCACCTCTTCCCCCGATGGTCTTTATGGCTCACTAACATACTTAAAATAATCAGCCTGAATAATTATCCCTCTCAGTCAGACCATGAATGTGTTTCCAGGGAAGTTTTACTAACATTTCCTCACTGTGATCTTAAAAGAGCAAAGACTAAAGAATTCTTGTGGGGCCAGCTTATAAGCATTCCTGAACCCCACCGCCTCATCACAAGCATGACGCAGAGTTGAGAGGAACCCAGGGACACCCCAATTTAAGATGCCGCTCAGCTTAGGTTCCTCACTCCCTAGGAATCTGAAAGACACGCCCGTGGCACTCACACACCCACACGCAGCCCCATCTGTTGTCCTCCGCTTCTCATTCTTCATTTCCTAGGCGACCACTGGGCTCCGTGGAAGAATCTCACTGGATGGGGATTGGCCCCGGGGAAGGAGTAGGCGCTCTTGATGATGATCAGGATAGAGAGAAAGCCTGTGAGGGACTGTGGGATGTCAGCTGTGATCTGCCAAGGGCACGCTCAGTGTAGTCTGCTGTTTAAAAGCGTGCTGTTGGAGTACTTCCTGCATGCCAGACCCAGCACTGGCCACTGTGTATGCAGGTTCTATCACAGACCCCTCCACAACCTGGTGGTGTGCACATTGACTTCCAGATGAGGGAGTCGAGTACTTCCTCAAGATTCTAGAGCCAGTGAGGGGTAGAGCGGAGGTGTGAGCCCAAACCTGTCTGATTAGACACCCCTGAGAAGGAGAGACAATGGGGACTCCTAAAGATCAAATATCGATCGTGTAGTTCCACCTGCGCACGGACTTACCATGGAGCACTTACCTGGTCCCAGAGAGGGCTTTTGTAACCTATAGAGCACTGAGAAAGAGACACAGGCTGGCCTTGAAGAGTCTAGAAAACAAAGCAGGTTTGACTTATAAGATAAGGGTAGAGGGATTTTTTTAGGGGTTTTCTAAGTGTGGGGGGTTGGGGCAGTCTGAAAAACCTGAGGTGTCAGCTGTGGAAGGTTGGGTAGTCTGGGGATCACGCCAAGAGTCGCCGTTAGGAGGGGACATTGAAGAGAGACAGCACAGGGACACACTGTAAGCAGCTAACTAGTAAAAATAAGATGACAGAATTGAATGAGTCGACCGACTTCAAAAAGGCTTTCAGAGATGCTAGCACTCCAGGAATGAGAGGTCCTGGTGGAGGGATGCTGGTCGCAACCGCGCTCAGATGCACTTGAGCTAACCCCAGACCCTCAGGAATGATTGATGATGTTACAAAATCCTTTCGTATCTCTGAACCTCACTGACCCCTTACCTCCTCCCAAATCCCTAGTCTCAACTTGCCCTTGCCTATCTTTAAATGCATCTTGCTTTCTGTAAACCACCTAGCAACTTCAAAAGCTCAAATGACTCCCCAGACAGAACTAAAGGACCCATCTCCCTCTGTTTACTCCCCATCCGACCTAAGGTTTATTATTTGATGTCAGGAGACTTCCTGTGTGTGTGTGTGTTTTGAGAAGATGCCCCTACTGTGGTCTGAGGGCTCTGTATGCTAAGGGGTAACAAGAGAACATGGGCATGTAAGACTCGCCTTTCAGAACCACAGGCTTTGTTGTTCAAACCTACTTTATGGTAATTCTTTACAGATCATCCTAAATTTCACCTCCATGGATTTGTTTAAGAGCCGCCTGTGCTGGTACGATTACGTGGAGATCCGGGATGGTTACTGGAGAAAGGCCCCCCTGTTGGGTGAGTGGACATCAGCCTTCAGAGAGTGAGAGATGGGGTGTATTCTTGGCAAGGCTCTTCCTATCAGGAAGGTTCCGTGTGGCAGCTGGCACAGGAAGCTCTTGGGCGCGCTTGTCATTGTAAAACTCTGGCCACTCCATTTGGCCACACATGTTAAAGGCTTTTAAAACCTGTCAGCGCCTTATGACCTAGCAATTCCTCTCCTTGGAATGTCTCCTAGGGAACTAATTAAGGAAGTGTGCAAAGCTCTAGCAACACGGGGAGGTGCACTGAAGCAAGAAGAATCAAAGCAATTTAAATGTTCAGCAGGAAGACTTAGCGGAGTAAATTGTGACACACCTTTTCAACGGATAATTCCCATCCAATAAAAATAAAGCTGGAGGGAAGTGTGTATCGATACAGAGAGATTTTTCCCTGCACTCTGTAACCTGTGCAGTGTTACAGAGTGGAGTAAATGGAATTATTTCAAACACACACGTGAACATAAAGATGTGTATAACGCAGGACTTGCAGTTAGCGGCTGTCACGGGCAGAGGTGAGCGGAATGGGACCGACTTGATAAAGTGAGAAGCACAGCTGTGCTGTCTTAAATTGTCAAAACTAAATCACTTAAACCATTGCATGGGCTGAATTCAACGTCGAGGAACCATTTTATGATTTACTATATAAATCTTGAATAAAATTAGAGATGTAAAGAACCCATAGTGGTTATCTTAGAGGATTTTTTTTAATGTGTCTATTCTGTTCTTGGCTTGGTTATCTCTTCCAGAGTTTCTGATGGGCAGGGATTACTTCTGTGGAGTAGACAAGAGTACAGACTCATCCACCAAAGGCCACTTGGACCTTTGAGTGAAAGATCACAGGAAGACACTATAAAGAGAAAAGTTTCCCAAGAGAGATTTCTCTTGATGATCACGGAAGATTAATATTGCCTAGAATCAGTGGTCTTGAGTTTTGGGGGCTGACTCTGGGACTCACTGGTCTGAGCAGGACAGCTATAATGGAGCTGCAGGGAGAAACAGACCAACAAAGAGGCAGATGAAGGAGTGGCAGTTGTGTGTAGGGTCTCCCCATTGCTAGGATGATCTGAACGACGCCCTCCTGGCCTGATCAAGTCCAAGGTTTTTGTTTTTGTTTTTGTTTTTTAACATTTTTTATTAGATATACTCTTTATTTACATTTCAAATTCTGTCCCTTTTCATGGTTCCCCCCTCCCCCGAAAATCCCATAAGTCATCTCCCCTTCCCCAATCAACCCTCCCTCCCTTCCCTGTCCTGGTATTCCTCTACACTACGGCATCAAGTCTTTCCAGGACCAAGGGCCTCTCCTCCATTTGGTGTCTAACAAGACCATCCTCTGCTGCCTATGTGTCAGGAGCCATGGGTAACTCCATGTGTACTCTCTGGTTGATGGTTTTGTCCATTGGAGCTCTGGGAGTACTGGGTGACTCATATTGTTGTTCCTCCTATGGCGCTGCAAACCCCTTCAGCTCCTTGGGTCCTTTCTCTAATTCCTCCATTGGAGACCTTGTGCTCAGTTCAATGGCTGGCTGAGAGTGCCCCCCTCTATATTTATCATGCACTAGCAGAGCCTCCCAGGTGACAGCTATATCTGGCTCCAGTCAGCAAGCACTTGTGGGCATCGATAATCGTGTCTGGGTTTTGTAACTGTAGATGGGATGGATCCCTGGGTGGGGTAGTCTCTGGATGGTCTTTCCCTCAGACTCTGCTCCACCCTTTGTCTCTGTATCTCCTTCTGTGGGTATCTTTTTTTTTTCCTTTCTACAAAGGACCCAAGGATTCATACTTTGTTCTTCCTCCTTCTTGGGCATCATTTGATATGTGAAATGTGTCTTGGGTATTCCAAGTTTCTGGGCTAATATCCAAGGTTTTGGTAACAACTTGGTCCCCTCTATTCCTTCGTGTGAGTGGAAAAGCCACACTTACCGTGCTGCCAGAGATGAACCTGGGAAGGAGCTGTTGCCAGGGCAGTTGGCTGCAGATGGTGATGAGAAAGAAAGCCTGGGGGACCAGGAAGAGACAGTTGCACAAGACAGGGTAGTCTCTAGGGAACTTGCAGTCCTCTGCATGAGTAAACTGTAGCCTTCAGCTCTCAATGGGGATAGCCCACAAGTGCCTGTATCTAGAAAGATGTGAGTTTAATTTCTCAAGGGTGCAAACAGGTGGGAATTTGTGTCCTTAGATGCTCCAAAGTGCTAGAAGCAGCTAGGTCTGTGTGCCATCACTGGGAAAAATCCATAAGGCAGTTCCTAGTCCAGATGTACAAGCTAAGTTCTCCCTGGAAGTATGCATAGGAACGTGGGCATAGACAAGTGGTTATACTGCCCAAGACAAGGTAGAGCCTGTCTGCACTCAGTTGTTTCCAGCCCAAAATGAACAGACATGGAAGTAGCAGTCAGAGATCTAGGTCACGGATAGCACTGGTCAAGTGTGTCAAAATGGCAGGGTGTGGGGCAGGGGGGTGACTTGGCAAGGAAAGTGCTTTTTGCACTAGTGTAAGGACCAAAGTTTGGATTCCTGGCACCTCCATAAAAAAAAAAACAGTCTCTTTAGTGTATGTCTGTATTACAGGACTAGGTGGGGTAGTAGTGGAAATAGGTGTGTCCCTGGAAACCCTGAGCCAGCCAGATGAATTGAACCAATGAGGTCCAGATTCAGCAAGAGACCCTGTTCTCCAAAAATAAGGTGGAGAATTAGAAGACACATGATGTAGAACTCTGGCTCCCACATGTACCTGGATACACCTATGTAATCGTATCCACACCCTCATGCATGTGCAAGTGCACCTGTACACTCGTACACATCCAAGTACCCTCTCCCCACCCCCAACAAGGCTGGGCTCCTAGGAGCAGGGGTTTTTAAACTTGAGTGCCATCATTGCCTGGAAAATATCTCTGGGTAAGAATCCTGGAATACAACCTAAACAGAACTCAACAAAAGTGGGTCAGAGAATGATCGCAGTGGCCCCTCGTGTGTCCTGTCTAGTACCAGACACACAGGAATAGTGCTCTTCATGGGATGGGTTTGTTGCCTCCAGTTGAGGAAGCACAAGGGTGGTGGGCAGCATTATGTGTGTCTCGTACACCTGTCTACCGTTTGGATCCCCCACAATAACATTCTATAAAAGCCATGTGGGAAGAGCTTCATCAGTACAAGGAATCGGAGACCTTCAACCTGACGTATACCTTCCAGTCACTGAATCCCTCATGCACGGGAAAGCCAAGCTTCTCGCACATACTGAGCGCCTAAGGCCTCACACCAAGCTAGTGACTGAAGTCAAACCAGAATTCCCATGTCCTGGTGAAGGGGACAGGTGAGTGCTGAATATTTACAGTCCTTCCCTCCCATGTCGGCAGATGAAACAGTCCATGCGTTGCTTATCTGGGAGTCAGAGTTAACCAGGCTTCCTGGATTTCTGCTTGCTGAGATTGGCAGCCCTGTACCCCAGGAATGGGTTAGACTAAAGCCATGGGAGGAAGGAGCCAAAGTTCCCCAGAGAGTGGATGTGGGCTGGTTTCCAGGCATTTCCCTTGCTCCAATGGCAAGTGGAGAACTTTCTCAGTAGGGATCCCCGTGTCTCTGCTGCACTTGGGACTGGGACGGGACTTGTGCGGTTTGTCAGTTTATTGGTGGTAGTGATGACTTGGGTTGATGGGGCGGGAGGAGTTAGCGTTCATGTTTTACCTCAGTTATTGCTCTCTTTGTGTGTGTCTCTATCTCTTTGTATCTGTCTCTCTATGTCTCTCTATCTCTAGGTCTTTGTCTGTCTCTCTGTCTCTGTCTCTCTCTCTCTCTCTCTCTCTCTCTCTCTCTCTCTCTCTCTCTCTCTCTCTGTGTGTGTGTGTGTGTGTGTGTGTGTGTGTGTGTGTGTTGCAGCCAAGGCATGGCTGGGTGCCTGAAACCATCACTCTTCATTTGCAAGCACCCTCCTTTGCCAGCCATTTGGTCTGCTCTGATGTTTCCAAATGCAGTCGTTAGTGAATTTTTGTGTTTGGAACAAGTGCCTTGTGTTGGCTAAGCTGGTCCCTGGGAGGGGTCAGTGCCATGCAATCTGTTGGGAGGGGCAGGTCAAGGCCCCTTTGGCAGGAGGGAGAGCGGATTAGGGCGGATTGTAAAGTAGGCATCTTTGCTCGGAAAACCTCTGCATCACAGTCTCTTTCCCAGGGCAGTGTGGAAAAGCCAGGCATAATGCACACATAACTTTTTATGAATGGACCCTTTATGACTCCCCACAGAGCCCACTTGGAGTGTCCTCCTCTGCATCTCCTCTTGATATCCTTATTAAACGCCTCTAAACCCAGGAACCAGATTTCAGTCCAGGAACTGACACATCTCCGTGCCCGTTTCCCACTAACCTGCCCGGGCTCTTCCGGGGAGGCTATTTGTGATTCAGGTTTGCCCTTACTGGGTTCAAAAGAAAATTATAGATGAGACTATTTCACAGCTGGTTAACGATCACAGATGGGGTTTCGGTGCCAGGGGCCACTTACCCTTCCTTAGCAGAGTATATGTAGGGGCTCGGAGGTGGTGCTAGAAGAGCCAGTTGGTGATCTTAAACAGTGTCCATCAACATGGATTCCCCTCCCCTGTTACTATTAGAGGAACCAGCCCCAAGCACCATATTTTTGTCTGCAGAACTGCCTTGACATTCAGTGTTTCCATAACATACACAAAAGCCCCTTATCCTGTTTCCTTGAAATGGGGAGGGGAGTTCAAAAAGGTCAGGCTGGCCCATCGAGTCGCGTGGCCCCTCTACTGAGGCTTCCTGGGGCAAAGGGAAGTTTCCCAAATGAGCAGAAATGACAGTGTGAGGCGAACAGCCAAGCCTGGCACCAGCACAGATGTGCTTAGTGATCTTCATTTGTGCTCGTCTTATTCTGAGCTGGGAAGGGAACATGGCACTTTTCATTCCCAGGAAGCACATTTGGTGCCCTATCCAAAACTGCACAATGTTCAGAACTAGACCCCAGTTCCTTTTGATGGTGACCCCAAAAGTCTGGTTCTCAAACTGCCAAGCTTCAAATCTCGCTTCCACCTCCAACTTTGAGACAAATGCTCTCATCCTCACTTTTCTCATCTGTGAAATGGGGATAATAACAGCACCCGATTCAGGGAAAAGCAGTGTGTCTGTGTCAGATTTGCCTTGCTGTGACAAAATACCTGAGGGGAATTAACCGGGTAAAGGTTTATTTGAGCTTGACCTGATCGCTTTCAGTTTGGTGACAAGGCCAGAAGCACCTGGCAGAAAAAAAAAATGTTTTTTCTGGTGCTTCATGGTGACATGAGAGTGTGGGACAGGGAGAGAATATTCTTTTAGGACAAGCTTCCATTGATCTAGTTCCCCCCACCTCTAAATAGCCCTTAAGCTATGAGTCTATCAATGAATGGATTAATTCATTGATAAGGTCAGAGACCTCAAGATACAGAAACCCCTTGTCTTAATCAGGGTTTCTATTCCTGCACAAATATCATGACCAAGAAGCAAGTTGGGGAGGAAAGGGTTTATTCAGCTTACACTTCCACTTTGCTGTTCATCACCAAAGGAAGTCAGGACTGGAACTCAAGCAGGTCAGGAAGCAGGAGCTGATGCAGAGGCCATGGAGAGATGTTCCTTACTGGCTTGCTTCCCCTGGCTTGCTCAGCTTGCTTTCTTATAGAACCCAGGACTACCAGCCCAGGGTTGGCACCACCCGCAATGGACCCTCCTCTCTTGATCACTAATTGAGAAAATGCCTTACAGCTGGATCTCATGGAGGCATTTCCTCAAGGGAGGATCCTTTCTCTGCGATAACTCCAACTCGTGTCAAGTTGACTGACGCAAAACCCGACAGTACACCCCCCACCCCAAGGCCCTACATATGACCACCACTGCAGTGGGACCCAGACCTGCAACCTAGGAGCTTTCTGGGCACATTTAAGGTCCATACCATAACCGATGGGGATGAAATGAGACAGTCCATGTGAAACGCTTCAGACAGGATCTTATGCAGACGTAGTCAGTGACAAGGGGAGACTGTGATTACAGCTTCTATGCTGACAAGACAAAAGCTGAGATGTCAGCTAAGAATTACAGAAAGATGTGGGATATTTGCCGAGGCAGAACAATACACCTGCCTGGGCTGGACAGAGGCAGGTCACCCTGCGGCAGGGGTGACAGATGCTTCTTTCTCATGGAGTTAGGTCCATAGGTAACAGAATATAGATGCCCCCCCACTTTTGGAATCAGTTCTCAGTGGCTGCGGCAGCTGGGCGTTTAAAAGGAGAAATAGACTGGAAACCTGAGGTAGGTGAAGGAGTCCTGCTTAGGGCTGCTGTGGTCTGACTGCACAGTGCTCCTCTTGCTAAAATGTGATGCTCCCTCGGGCTTACCTGTTGTTTTCTAGAAACTCATCACAGTAATCGGCCATACCATAGATGCCACTCCCAATGTGTATAGGCCTCCAATCTGTTTTTTTTCCATTGAGTGTATGTGCATGCTGTGTGTGCATGGGTAATCACGTATGCAGGAGCATGTATGCACATGCAGGTAGGACCCCCCCACACACACACTGGGCATCATTTTTTCAGATACCACCCACCTTCAGGCTGGCTAGCCAGTGAGACTCTGCCTCTCTAGTGTGAGAACTATAAGAACACACCTCCATGCCCAGCTTTCTTACATCACTTCTGGGGCACGAATTTAAATCCTCATGCTTACACAGAGCCATTTCCCCAGCCCTTCCAATGTACTTTTCCTTCCCAAAGTCTTGACAAAAATTTCATTTCCCTGAATAGGAAGACCACTAAATCCAAATGGCGAGAGATAGCCAGAACCAGGGGAAGCAGAGCTGACTGGCCACCCTCAACCCTGTTTTTCCTCAAAGAATATAAGCTAGAGCTGACCCTCTGGAAAAGGCCACAGTGGCACCAACTCTTCCCCAGCCTTATGCCTTTCTACTTCTCTCGGAAGAATAAAACATAATTATGGGGTCTAGTGCCTCGACCAGGGCTTTCCATGCACTAATGGTTAAAGTGCCCGCCTTTTTAAAAATTGAGAACGAGAACTGGCTATAGTGACACATGTTTATAATTCCAGTACTTGAGAGTCTGAGGCAGGGGGATTCAGCAAGTTTGAGGTCAGCCTGGGATACTTAGTGACTATAATGCCAGCCTGGGTTACATAGTGAGACCCTGGGCTTAAGCTGTAGCTCAGTGGCTGTTGTTTCCTTAGTGTCTCAACTTGAGGCAGCTCAGGTGATGCCCAAATCCACGTGGACCTTCCTCCAAGCTTGTGAGATACTCGACAGCTACTCAAGGCCTGTGAACTGTGGGAAAGTCGCCTCCATCCCTACTCAGGAGTCGGGAGTCATGATTCTGTGCCACGTCAGGTTTGGCATGGGGAACTTTACATGATTGTGTCATGGGCAAAGGTCTGGACAAGCCACACAGACAATTCTGTATTGGACCCAGAAAGAACAGGGGGCTCTTGGATCTTGTGACTCTGCAAAGCTCTGTCCAGGGACTGGGGACACTATTTACTGTTCTCCCAGATCTTTAAGTCTCTTTGTGGTCTTTATCATCCTGCCGGAGCCATAGTCTTAGCTTGGAGGAATCAATCCTTAAGGGGCTCCATGGTATCCCTCCAAAGTTCTTCATCCCTCTTTCTCTTTCCCTCCGGGTCTCTCAGCACCATCAGTCTGGGGAACTCACTCTTCTCCAACCCCGAACTCTCAGTACTGCATCTGGCCTTGAATTAATTCAAATGCAAGGAAGCTTTGGTTTCTTGGTCTCTAGCCCTACTTCCTAAGGCAAGGGTAACAGAGTGCCCAGTGCCCCGAAGGGAAGGGTGTGCGTGGTGTCTTCAGAATTGTCAGACAAAGCAAACAAACAAACAACCAGTCATCTTTAGCTCAGCACCATCTCTCTACTCCTGGGACTACAAGATCTGCCCCAGGACTCACATGGCAGGGAAGGTACCTGCCTTCTCTCTGAGTTGTACTCTGAGTGCCTGGAATCCAGAACCGTCCTTCATGGGCTCACAGATGTATGCCATTCTTGAGCCCGTATTTGCTCCTCTGTGGACTGCAGGATCAACTGTCGCTTTGAGGGCCATTGCCTACTTCCTATCTTTCCTTCAGGTCATGGTGAGGTGAGCCCAATGTTCACAGTGTCCTGACTGTCCTTTCTCTTTCCAGGGAGGTTTTGCGGTGATAAGATACCTGAGCCCCTCGTCTCCTCGGACAGCCGGCTCTGGGTGGAGTTCCGTAGCAGCAGCAGCATCCTGGGCAAGGGCTTCTTCGCTGTCTATGAAGGTTCGTTCTTGATAAAGCAGTCAGGTGTGTGGCCACTGACAGCATCTGTCCTTCCAGCGCTGCCTGCTTCCTTCTCAGGCGTATGGGGCAGCTTTCTAGAGGATCAAGTTCTTATCATAGGGTCTGAGCTGAGGACTGCATACTCCCTCATCACACTTGGAAGGCAAAGTCCAAGTGTGCTAAGGTCTGCCACAGTCACAAGCCCAGTGAGCGCTCCTCTCAATCTAGCTGGGGTACGAAAGGCATCAGGGTATAGAGTCCTGCAGAGATGGCAGTGGCCTCTGGCCACCTGAATGACCTCAAGCAGGGGGCCTGACATCTCTGGACTCTTGCTGCTACCCAGACGTCCCGTTTCATGTAAGAGAAGGGCTGTGAAATCACCCTAGGGCAGCTTCTGTCTTAATCCTCCCATCTCAGAAAGGAACGGAACTGGAAACATAGCAATCCAAGTTTTCTCTGGGTGATTACCCAGAGCTAAAACTCAACTTTCCCAAGGCCAATTTTGTTAGACCCAGAGGAAAACGCTGACTCTTGGAGCCACCTTGTGGCAATAAGTAGCCATTCACCTGTGTTTGTAAGATGTGATCAAGGACCCCTTTTTTCTTGTGTTCTCTCTAAAGCCATGTGTGGGGGAGACATCACCAAAGATGCAGGTCAGATTCAGTCTCCCAACTACCCTGACGACTACAGACCCTCCAAGGAATGTGTGTGGAGGATCACAGTGTCGGACGGGTTTCACGTGGGACTTACCTTCCAGTCCTTTGAGGTGAGTGCTGCTAGGATGTTTTCCAGAGTGTGTACTGATGTCTGCTCCATACTCTCTGCTCTATAAAGACAGGGTCTTAGAGTACCCAGCACTCAGGAGGGCGAGGCAAGAGGAAAGTGAGTTTTAGACCATATTGGACCAACCAAAAAACAAATAGAAGGGATTGGGGTGGGGGTCTGGGGAGATGGCTCAGTGTTTCCTTGTCTTGCTGGCACAAGGGCCTGAGATTGATCCCAAGTGCCTGTAAAGCCCCATGCATACCTTGTAACCTCAGGGTTGGGAGGCCCTGCAGGCAGACCCCTGGGGCTTGCTGGCAGCCAGCCTAGCCTAACTGGTGTGCTCCGGGGAAGTGAAAAAGCTTGTCTCAAAAAACAAAGTAGGTGTCTTCTGAGGTTTGTTTACCTCTGACCTACACACACACACACACACACACACACACACACACACACACACACACACATACACACACACACACACACACACACACACACAAAGAGATGACTTTCCACTTTTGGTTAAGAACAGGAAGCTAAAAGTCCATTTCAAGCCCATCTTTCTTGTTTCTTTTAGAGTCTCCTCGACCTGATTCATGTTGACTTTTGCAACAGAGACAGACTGGACAAGCTGAGTATGAACTCAGCCTGCTTAGATTTGAGAGAGATGGTTAGGTTTTGATTCTGAGTTAAAAAATCCTTGAAGCCAAGCCAGCCGGTGTCACCCACATGGCCTCTGTCTTTCTCTTTAGATCGAAAGGCATGACAGTTGTGCATATGACTATCTGGAAATCCGAGATGGTCCCACAGAGGACAGCACCCTGATTGGCCACTTCTGTGGCTATGAGAAGCCCGAGGCTGTGAAATCCAGTGCCAACCAACTGTGGGTGAAGTTTGTGTCCGATGGCTCCATCAATAAAGCGGGCTTTGCAGCCAATTTCTTCAAGGGTATGGCTTAGCAGTCTGTTGCTGTGTTTATTCAAGGAAAGAAATATTGCTTTCCCCAGTGTAAGAATTCCAAAAACTACATGAGACCTTAGCAGCAAGCAAAGCTTCTGCAGGGAGTGACTGTTCATTTTGAACTGCCGATAGGGCTGTCCCTGTGGGGTTCATACCTGTGAGAAACAGGCTCCAGTTGGCTTCGGCAAGGAAATTATTCTATTCGGGGACATGAGAGTTAGTGATTTTTTTTTTGAAGGGTGTGTGTGTGCACACACATGTGTGCGAGTGTGCATGTGAAGGCCTGAGGATGACCTTAGGAGTCTCTCAAACACTTTCTACCTCATCTATTGATACAGGGTCTCTCATTTTGGCTAACCTAGCTAATCAGCTTGCTCCAAGGATCCTTCTGCCTTCTGATGTTAGAATTACAAGCAGGCTGCCATGCACACCTGGTATTTATGTGGGTGCTGGGGATTTGAACTCAGGTCCTCACACTTCCACAGCGAACACTTTACCTACTGAAGCCAGCCTTCAAGGCCTAGTGATTTTACCAGGTCAAAGTACACATGGTGAAACCCTGATTTAATAACAACACATACCTGGCAACCTCCTTAACGGGGCTCCCTGCGTCCCAGGGCCTGTGTAAGCCACTTGCTTTACCTAATACCATTTTGTTCCTGTGATCACCCTTTCAGTTAGGTTTGGAGTATATTGACCAGCATTGAGAAAGTTTGCTCAGGGTTGCTCTTGGACATGAGTGGCAGATCATCAGACCCTAGACCCTCTCCAACCTAGTCTGACACGCCTAGATGTGAGCCAGAGAAGTACCCCAAGTCTTCCACCCCACAGGCATTGTCTTCCATCCCGCATGCTGGTGCTCAAGAGAGTGAGGTGTGAGGACAGTAAGAGAACAAATACCCTTGATGGACCCAGACCCAGACCACAGAGCTGATCCAGCATAAGGAGAGGCTTCCATGTTTTCTCTAAAAGGGCATTAGGACCCCAAAGGATGCACCCACCCCTAAGAAGGACGTGGGGGTGTTCCCTAGGCCTGGTACACTGTGGCTGGGTCCTCGGGAGCATGCCACCAGTCTTTGGTAGAGATAGGGGCTCCTTCTTCACCGTCTCTTCATTATGGTACCACTTGATGCCCAGCCACCCATACCCACATCAGAGAGACTGTTTCTTCCCTTCCCTTCTCTCCCATGCCTCCTGGCTGTGATAGACAAAAATCCCAAACCTTCCTATCTTCCCCCACCCCCATCTTCCTTGTGCCTCCTTTTAGTTTTATTATTTTAGCTTTTGAGGGAGGCTATCATACTGCAACCCAGATTGGCTTGTAACTCACTGGGACTCAGGAGCGTTCTCATGCCTCTGAATGCTCAGATTACAGATGTGAGTCACTGTACCTGTACCTGCCTCTCCTTAGGTAATTTCCCTAGGTTCTCCTTGAAGGTTTGACATCAGGAGAACTGACTTCCAGACAAACCACCCTGCTAGGCAGCCTCATTTCCTTACCAAAGCCTCAGTTTCCCCCTGTAGAACAGAAAGAAGAAAATTGCGTTGAGTCGTGAAGTTCCAAGGAAACAATGGCTTGGAGACACTTTGTAAGCGTTGGGCTCCATGTGAGATGTGGGATTACTGTTCTTCCCTTTTGTGGCACGCAGAAGGAGTGAAATCTTTTTTTAGAAAAAAAATTTATTTATTTATTATCTCTAAGTACACTGTAGCTGTCCTCAGACACACCAGAAGAGGGCATCAGATCCCATTACAGATGGTTGTGAGCCACCATGTGGTTGCTGGGATTTAAATTCATGACCTCTGGAAGAGCAGTCAGTGCTCTTAACCACAGAGCCATCTCTCCAACCCAGGAGTGAAAATCTTAACGCCCAGTTCCCTCCGACCATGGAGGCCACAGTAGGATGCCCCAGAGCGCAGTATCTGGCTCGTGTGTCTTTGCCAGAAGGAGGGAACTGGAAGCACAACCACCAAGCCTATGGCAGAGCTGAGATGAGCCGGAGAACCTTGTGCCTTGATGCCAGTTGGCAACAGCCTTTGCTTGGGGCCCAGCTGGCCCATAACACTGGCCGGGGTGCCAGCTGGCCTCAACACTGAACTTCTAGTGCCAGATGGCAGCCCCTCTTAGAGCCAGTTGGCTAGGCAGCAGGCAGAGCCTAACACTTATGCTGATTTCAAGAGGGGATGGTGGCATTCAAGCCTTGGCTGGTCCAAGGGGTGTGACAACCATCTTGAATCCCTACACACAATCATTCCAGTGCAGAGGGACCGTAGGGGATGCTGGGCAGGGGAGGTTTTCTTCAAGGTATTTCTTCAAAGCCCTGGGGTGTGCTCTAACCTCCCTTAACTCTCTGAAAGTCTTTTAATGTCTTTTCCGGGTCTCTTACTGAGCCACAGAACGGCTCCATCTTTTCCTGTGTAGCTAGAGGAGAGAAAGAAGCCAGAGCTGCTGTTCTGATTCCAGCCCATTCTATCTGCATGCTCCCAGATCTCCTTAGAAGGTGTGCCAGAATGAGCATGAGCCAGTGGACTTGGCACAGGTGGCACTGCGGAGCCCATGTAGCCAGCCAGACCCTGGCAAGAATGGTGCCTGCTTGCCTGCCACTTACCGACAATGGCGTGGTGCCGCGGACAGCAGCACAGCTCACTGCCCTTGAAGCTTTTCTCCAGCTCCCTGGCTAACACAATCCTTTTGTCTCTGTCTTTGCTTTAAGTCCATTCTACTAGCTCCTCTCCCTCCATCTGGCAATAACTAGGCTGAGAAATGATGATCCCCTCTTTCTTGCCTCTGTGCCCTGCCCACAACTACCACATCTCTGGGCATCAGAGTCTCCCCTCCGTTCCCCCTGGGTCTTTATTTATCTTTGTCCTTTCTTATGGAATCTCCTCTAAGTTTCCTCTGCTCTCTGGTCCATTTCTTAGACCTGCTGTGCCCCTCTGTCCATCCATTCCTTCTTCACTGAGACATCCTCGCCGCCCCTCCCTTCTCCCGCCTTTGCCCCTCTCCTTACCTCCTGCCCACTGCCGTTTTGCCCAGGCTGTCTCTCCTTCTATCCTTCCCACCATTGTCTTTCCAACTCCCGGAGGTGCAGAAACTGCACCAGAGTTGTCTGAAGTGGCAGCCCTGCACACTGACAATATACCAGTCCTTCGTGGGCATAATTTTCAATTACCACAAAAGCCAACATCACTCTTGTTGTTTTTAAAGTAGAGGAAGACTCAGAGAAGTCAAACAGCTGGCATCCAAATCCATATGATTGGATCATACTCGTTGGCCCAACCTGACCCAGCTTGCCTGGAATCCTGGTCTCTTTCTACTGCTCCATATTATCCAATATATTTCCCTTATTCCAAAATTTCTGAAAATTCTTTTAGATGCCTAAGAAAGTGCTTTGCATATTTCAATACAGTGAGTAAATAGAACAGTTTCAACATGGTTACTACTACATTTATTAATGGTCACAGACAACTTCACCTCCCTGCCTACAGCATCTTTTGGTACCCAGTGACCAACTCATTTCAGTCATTGTTGATCCCAACAACGCCTGACACTCAGAGTTACTCTGCGTGCTCTCCACTGAATGAAGCAATGAGGTACTGACAAGCTATCCACTCCCTGGAGAAGGGCAATTACACTGATAAGGAGTGTGTGCAGAACAGACAGGGAGGAGGCTAGAAGTGGGTTCATTTGAGTTAGAAGACGGAAGCAGAGAGGGAAAAATATAGAGAGGGGGTTGCGTTTGTGGAGGACCAATGAGCTGAGGGTTTGAGGAGCCAGACAACCCAAGGAAACCCCGAGAAACAGTAGGCAAGGGTCTGAGAAGCGACCCATCAAGAATACTGTTAAAGAGGTCCTGTCCATGGTGGTGAGGTTGGCTATCTTTTCAGGTTGTTTCCAACTCTTAGTCATTCTGAATTCTTTCGTTTCCTGGTGGCATCCATTCTTTCAAGATTTGCCCAACAACTTCATACTTCCTCTGCCTCTATGTTACTCAGGACTCCCCTTCCTGCCCCGCCCACTTTGCATTTTTAGTGCTGTCGAGTGGTCTCTTCATTAGACTCTTCCGGCAGAGGCAGAGCACACCCTGTGTGCTATCTTTCATGCACCAACATATCATAGCCTGACAACGGAATGATTTTCCTGTGATTTCTAATACTTGTCTTAGAGATGGGCAGTGTTAAGGACTTTGCTTGCTTCAGAGGCTTGTGAGCTAACATCTCCTGAGGGATTCTCCAGTGACTCCTGTGTTCTGTCCACAGTCAGAGCTCATAGCATCCTACCAACTGCTGTTTAATGCCCTGAGCACACTACTGGACGCCTACTTGTCCTGACCGTCCCAGGCTACCCACCCCCAAGCCTCCTCCCTGCCTACCCAACAATTTCTCCCTGGACTAGTGGCTAACTTGAGAGCCCAGTGTTTTCTGAAATGTCTTAAGAATCTCTATTTTAAAAAAAGATGCTTCACAGCAGACTTCTAGTTTTGTCTAGGATATTAGTACATCTTCATCTATAAGTGCATCCCTCTATTAACATCCTTTACTGAATGCTTCTAAGAAGTTCCATGAAGCTCCTGGTGTGGAATGGTTTATAAAACCATTCATGTATACTGGATGGGCACTTTGCTTAATTCTGTTCTCCAGACCTGGTCCTTTCTATTCTGGATAACTAGATGCCCCTGCTTTTGTGATCAGGATCCCATCTTTGACTGTAGCTGCATATGACTGTTGACTGTAGACAAGGAAGTTTTTAGGAGGTGACCATTAGGAGTAATTCTTATCATAGAGGAATGTACCTAGAGCCCTAGGATATGGGAGGGAAGAAACAGACTGTACATCTTGGTGACAATTTAGCCCTGTAACCTTCCCTCCCTACAGAGGTGGATGAATGCTTTAGGCCAGACCATGGTGGGTGTGAGCAGCGCTGTGTAAACACACTCGGCAGCTACACGTGTGCCTGCGACCCTGGCTACGAGCTGGCTGCTGACAAGAAGACATGTGAAGGTTGGTGTTGGACCTGTCGAGTTGAAATGACAGGGATGGAACAGAGATGGGCAGGTGGCTGGCTATGAAATAACAATGGACAGAAGAGATGCCTACAAGTGGGGGCAATCACAAACATAACAGGTTCCAGCCACCCTTGAAACTGAGACAGAGGCTGCGGCTTGTGGCCTGCTGTGGGTGTGTAACATTCATGTGGTTGTCATGGCAAGACCACAAGGAACTGTGATCACTCTGGCATGACTCCGTTGATAGCCTTTCCCACATGGCCTGGGTTCAGCTCACCTACCCACCTTCCCACCTACCCACATACCCACCTACCCACCTACACACCTACACACCTACACACCTATACACCTACCCACCTACACACTTACACACCTACACACCTACACACCTACACACCTACACACCTACCCACCTACCCACCTACACACCTACCCACCTACCCACCTACACACCTACCCACCTACCCACCTACCCACCTACCCACCTACACACCTACCCACCTACACACCTACCCACCTACCCACCCACATAAATGCTCACACAAGCCAGGCGCAGTGAGGAGCCTGATGCAGACATCACTAGCTCTCCTTTGGTCTAAGACCCGTGGAGACCCCGACTGTGTTACTATGTGACAGGTCAAATGTGCCACCATCACTTAAAAAGCAGTAGACGTGTCCCCAACTCGTTCCTCCAAAGCCTCAGTGGAAATCATTCAACTAGACAAAGAGTCTGAGTCAGTTCAGACTGTCCAACTTCTTCCCGATTGCTGAAGGACAGCAGCAAGTCTTCCTGATGCTTGGGGGAAACTGCAGTCACCTGGAACCAGAAACAGGTGAATCTAAACTGTTTTCCTCCACGCAGTGGCCTGTGGTGGATTCATTACCAAGCTAAACGGCACCATCACCAGCCCTGGATGGCCAAAGGAGTACCCCACAAACAAGAACTGTGTCTGGCAGGTGGTGGCCCCCATGCAGTACCGCATCTCCCTGCAGTTCGAAGCCTTTGAGCTGGAAGGCAATGACGTACGTCTCAGCCCCGTAACTGATGCGGCTGCGTTTGTGACTGTGTTGTGGCTGTGTTTGTGACTGTGCTGTGGCTGTGTTTGTGACTGTGCTGTGGCTGTGTTTGTGACTGTGTTTGTGACTGTGGTTGTGACTGTGCTGTGGCTGTGGTTGTGACTGTGGTTGTGACTGTGGTTGTGACTGTGTTGTGACTGTGGTTGTGACTGTGGTTGTGACTGTGTTGTGGCTGTGTTTGTGACTGTGTTGTGGCTGTGTTTGTGACTGTGCTGTGGCTGTGTTTGTGACTGTGTTGTAGCTGTGGTTGTGACTGTGCTGTGGCTGTGTTTGTGACTGTGGTTGTGACTGTGGTTGTGACTGTGTTGTGGCTGTGTTTGTGACTGTGTTGTGGCTGTGTTTGTGACTATGCTGTGGTTGTGTTTGTGACTGTGTTGTAGCTGTGTTTGTGACTGTGTTGTAGCTGTGTTTGTGACTGTGTTGTAGTTGTGGTTGTGACTGTGTTGTGGCTGTGGTTGTGACTGTGGTTGTGACTGTGTTGTGACTGTGGATGTGACTGTGTTTCTGACTATGCTGTGGCTGTGTTTGTGACTGTGCTGTGGCTGTGTTGTGGCCGTGTTTGTGACTGTGGTTGTGACTGTGGTTGTGACTGTGCTGTGGCTGTGTTTGTGACTGTGCTGTGGCTGTGTTGTGACTGTGTTGTGACTGTGGTTGTGACTATGCTGTGACTGTGTTTGTGACTGTGTTGTGACTGTTGTGGCTGTGGTTGTGACTGTGCTATGGCCGTGTTTGTGACTGTAGTTGTGACTGTGTTTGTGACTGTGCTATGGCCGTGTTTGTGACTGTGGTTGTGACTGTGCTGTGGCTGTGCTGTGGCTGTGTTTGTGACTCTTGTGGCTGTGTTTGTGACTGTGCTATGGCCGTGTTTGTGACTGTAGTTGTGACTGTGTTTGTGACTGTGCTATGGCCGTGTTTGTGACTGTGGTTGTGACTGTGCTGTGGCTGTGTGGAGAGGTGACTCAGAGCTCGAACAGGCTCTTCAGGCATCAAGGTGGCCTGGGTGAAGTTGCCATCTCTGGTGGAGACCTGGGTTGCAGACTAGGCAGAACTGGAGCTTGTGGAGAAGGGGGCGTGTTTCACGTCAGTTTCACTGTGTGCCCTTTTCACTGAGTCCAAGGAAGATGGGGTCAAGAGTAAAGGAGCTGGGGGTAGAGCAGTCAGGACAGATCTAAACTCCAATGTAAGGAGCTGGCATCTGGCTAGTGTCCAGCTGAGGCTCGGAGGGCCAGCAGCAGGCAAGGATACGATAAACAGCCTGTTCCTTTCTCTTGGAAGTGGCTGTGGATAATCAAGTTAGAGGAGGGCTACATGGTAGCCCACAGCCAGAATGGTGACAGGCACATCCCATGTCTGCACCTAGGGATAGTATGAGTCCCTGGGGCTACATGTACAACTCCATGTACCCCTGCCACAGCCCCACTGGGGCTGCCGCTTTAACAACAGCGGTAGCCTAGTCCTTACCCACTCCCAGTCCTTTACGTTACCCAGAGAGATGTCCACACCAAGAATCCCGATACAGGAGGCTCAAGAGATGGCTGAACAGTTAAGAGGAAGTACCACTCTTAGAGAGGACCCAAGTTCGATCCCAAGCACCTTCCTTGGGTGGCTCACAACCGCACATAACTCTTCTGACCTCCACGGCCACCTGCGCTCATGTGTTCAAATCCACACACATACGTGTAACATAAAATAGAACACATCTTTAAACATAAAACAAACAAAAGGAACAAAAGCCAATGCACGGCTCTGGAGCTAATCGACGTTAACCTCAAAGTGAGTATTTCAGAGAAAAAAAACTAGACACTTCAAAGTAACTGAGCGGACACTCAGCATTTAAGTCGTTTTCAAAGTAAATTCTAGGCACATGAGGTAATGAAAACTCTAGTTCCAGCTCTACCACTGCCGAGCTAGGTGACATCAGACAAACGTCCTTCACCTTCTGAGCACGTTTGCCTGCATGGGACTATGCTGGAGTTGGATGGTGGCCATAGTTTGAAGACATTCCCTCCCATGCCGTCCCCCTTTTGCCACCTCCTGACAGCAGGGGCCCATTGCTGAAGCCAATGCCTTGCCGTTGCCCAAGAGGTAAATGAGTAGAGAAATAAGTAGGGATCCAGCCTCACGCTGCCAGGCAGTGGGACCTCACAGAGCCTCAGCTGGAAAGCCAAAGTCCCTGTCACCCTCTGTTGCCTTCCAGCATAGTAACAAAGCAGAGGACTCGGCTCCAAGACTAATTGAGCCCATTTGCCCACAGGGAAGGGTGTGGTTTGGGGGTGGAGGTGGCATATCTCACACAATTATAAAATACAATGTGTCCTTTCTCAGATGAGGACCTAGGAATATCAGCAGAACTTAGGGAGGGAGGAGGGAGAGGAGAGGGCTGTACTGAGCTGTGGCATCTGGTTTGTACTAACAGCTCTGGATGGAGTCTTAGCTGTCACCAAGGGTGAAGCTATAGTCCTAGAGTCCGAGGACACCACAACCGTGATGTCAAGAGGGCTCAGAGGGGAGGTGCCGTGAGTGCTCCTGAGGTACACAGACGGAGTAACTGAGGGGTAGCATACTGCCCTGGTCCCTGTTCCTTCCCAGGTCTGTAAGTATGACTTCGTAGAGGTGCGCAGTGGCCTGTCCCCGGATGCCAAGCTTCATGGCAAGTTCTGTGGCTCCGAGACCCCGGAGGTCATCACATCGCAGAGCAACAACATGCGCGTGGAGTTCAAGTCCGACAATACCGTCTCCAAGCGAGGCTTCAGAGCTCACTTCTTCTCAGGCAGGTGGGGCGGGCCTGCAGAGGCGAGGCCCGTAAGGCTCCTGGACCCTGGGTTCCTGCAGCCTCCTCCCCGCCTTCTCTAGCTTCCTCTCCATCCTGCGTCCTGATAGCAGCTTTTATACTGTGGCCTGGCTCATCTTCTAGGGATACCCCAACAGGTTGTCATACATCAAGTGCAACTTAAAACAAAGAATTTTATTCTACGTTCTATGAGCCAGAAACCAGAATTCAAGGACACCACAAAGCACATAGTAGGTCCTGTTGGTCGCATCCCACTGGCGTACGAACTGTTCAGTGAGGTGTTTGGATCTCTGACTTAGTGCTCAGCCTTGAAGCAGGTCTAGTATCAGTTGGTTTTGCAGGTACTCGGAGTTCTGTCTCTGACTTTTGAGCCAGGCAGTCTCTGACTGAGCAAACTCTGTTTCGTGTTATGGGACAACACAGGCCTGAGCTCAGAGGTTGCCTGGATGGCACCCAGCATTGCAAAAGCGTCTTCCTGGTTGGGAAGGCCAGAAAGACAACATCCTACTAAGACCCAGCTTAGGTCAGGCTTGACAAGAGCTTGTATTTGGAGGAGATGGGGAAGTGGAGAAAGGCTCTCTGTCTGATGCATGTGGTCTGGACCAGATCTGGAGGGCTGAGGTGCAGCTAGTATGACTAGAAAGAAAGTGACCAAGGTCTGGAGAAGAAGGGACACCATGAACTTGGATTTGAGGGTCTCGGTGTTCACAAAGACTGAGAGAAGACCAGACTGGCAGGAACCGTGCCTGTCTGGGGAGGCCACAGTTGGACCAGGTCAGGCAGGCTTGGTCATAATGAACCACTAGTATCTGCTGAAGCTTGAGATCCAGTGGAACATGACATAAGACCCTCTGTAGGTTCTGAGCAAGGAAGCCTACAAATGCCACGTGGTCGAACCAGGCCAGGCAGGGTGGAGCTGAGAGGGTTGGGAATCCCCTCAGAGGAGGAGATGCAAGGTCCTGGTGAGGGGTACAGTTCTGTGCTTGCGCATAGAACCCAGGGTCAGAGAAGCTATATGTGAGGGTAGTAAGGACCCATGAATGTCAGCAAGAGGACCTAGGAAAGGAAGAGGAGGAGGAAGAAGAGGAAGAGGAAGAGGAGGAGATCGAGAGGCCTGCACTGGGCTGTGACAGTCAATTTGCATCTAAGAGCTCTGGATGGGATGTTGGTTGTCCCCACGGAATGCAAGGATGAAGCTACAGTATGAACTGTCCTAGGACACCACAACTACAGTGGCAAGAGAGTACGGAGGGAAAGGTGACACCAATAGCCCCCGAGGCACACATAGAGTGGGATAAAAGCAGGGGAGGTTGGAGTGGAGACAGGGCCTCCTTCACTGCAGAAGGCAGGTGGCCATGGAAAAGTCCACACAGCCAGAGCCTCAGGAACCACAGGATAAGAGTCAACACTGTTGTAATTATAGCGACCGACACTTCCTGGGGGCTAGACACTCCCGAGGACTTTTCCCAATTCCCGTTCATTTCCCCCTGCGGCATCCCGAGGAGGCCCAAGACAACTGAGGCACAGCCTCAGTCACTGCCCTGCCCTTACCTCTCCACACACAGGGCACGGCGTGTGTCCAGACCTTTGCTTCTTGCTGAATGACTAGGCATGTAAGTTGCCTCAGCCCGTTTCTTTGCGCGTGAACTGGGGTACAGATACGCTTTTCTAGGCTTGAGCGGAAATTAACTTAGATGACAGTGTCAGGGACCCATCGTGTGGTAACCATGCAGTATATGTTGGGTATTTTCATTATTGCTGCTGTTGCTGTCCTCCAGGGAGCTCCTTGGTTTGGGTGGGAAGCAAGACAAGAACACACGTTTTGTTTTGTTCCATAAACAAAAGTATTTTAGCAAACACAGAGAACCCCCCAAGAGACCAATGGAGGCCCCGAACATCCCAGACAAAGATGCTCCCTCTGTGACTGACACCCCTTTAAGGGACTGTGATCTGGGAGGCTCCTTGAAGGAAGCCACTCTTGAGCCAGGTTAGAGGGACAGCGGCAGGGCTGGCAGCTCTTCTCAGCAGAGTCCATTGATCCCAGCAGACAAAGATGAGTGTGCTGAAGACAATGGCGGCTGCCGGCAGGAGTGTGTCAACACGTTCGGGAGTTACCTGTGCAGATGCAGGAACGGGTACCGGCTGCACGAGAACGGGCATGACTGCAAAGAGGGTGAGCGAGCGGGAGCTGTGGGGTGGGCACCGTCTGCGGCCGCGCCGCTTCCCTAGGTGTGTGAGCGGGTGAGGGAGGCTCGGGTGGGGGGTCAGCGTGGGGAGCCACCATCTGCAGAACGCCATGAGATCTCTGTCTGAATCTTCAGTCTAGGGGCCCTCCAGCGTGATACCACTCTGGTGGCCCTGCTGGGGGGACAGCCCTTGTCTTTAGGAGGCCAACATCAGTGTCCACTGTGGACCTGCTAGTCCAGTAGGCTTCAGAATTAACACACATCGGTCTAAATCATGGCTCTGCCCTTCCCTCGCTGTGCAAACTTCAGCTAGTTACTTAAATACTCTGAGCTTCAGTTTCCTCTTCTGTGACAAGCAAGGTAAACATGCCTCTTTCCTAGGGGTTTTACAAGGATTAAAGCCTGCCTAGGAAGTGTCTGAGACAGGCTGGTCCATACTGTATGTTCTAAGTGTCAATAAATATCAGGCTCATGTCTGTCATAACAGTGGGACTGAGCATGAAATAGGAGGATGTTTCTTGTCCCCTTCCTTGGTGTCTGCTGAGGGTCCTTCAGAGTCAGATGGATTTGCATATATTTTGGAGGAAGCCTACCTTTAGCTTTTCCCTTGCCCAGTGAATGGAGTTTGTGTATCTGTGATAAACATAGCTCCAGGACTTGCCATGCCCTGGGTGCAGTAGGGAAGAGGAAGGATGGGGAAGACGTGAAGAACACATGCCTCCTTCTGTTTCCTTATTTGGAGATGGAGAAAATTCAGTGAGAGGGTGCATGCAAACCACTTACCACAGAAGAAGACAAAGTCAAAATACTGTCACCAAACAGGCCGTGGTACCACTCTCGGATAATAATAGGTGATCTGGATGGGATTGATGGAGGGAAGGCATAGAGACCTCACAGGGATCTCTGTTAACATTCACCATGTGCGGCACTCTCTAGGCCTTTTACATGGGATGCTAACCCACTTGTATGAGCCTGGAACCCTTTTTACACACGAGAACATGAGAGGTCTTGATGCCATTAAGTTGTAGAACCAGTGCTCTCCCTGAACTCTACCTGACCCCAGGGCACTAAGTCGGCCACATCTCCAGTGCCAACCTCCATGTAAACAGTCATAGTAATTGAAATGTCTCTCCTCCTGAGCCAGTTCAAGCAAAATCAACACCAGGTGACACCAGGTGGCTGCCCATACATTGGCTATTGACCTTGAGACTTCAGCTGAATGACCCCCCTGTGTGTCCCCTTCTGACCTGCAGCTGGCTGTGCATACAAGATCAGCAGTGCAGAGGGGACCCTGATGAGCCCCAACTGGCCTGACAAATACCCCAGCCGGAAAGAATGTACCTGGAATATTTCATCAACTGCAGGCCACAGGGTGAAAATTGTGAGTCTCCTCATTGGTTTGTTAAGAGCACAAACCTTGGCGGGTTCAAGTCTCTGTTCCATGATCAGTATATCCGGGTCTCAGTTTTCCTGCTGGGAAATGGGGAGATGCAGTGAGTCTTGCGGTGGGTGCTCTGAGCAGGTGAAGGGAGCATGCTTGGCGCTCTGTAGCAGTCCTGCTTACAGCAGCTCTGTGTGGGGTGGCGGCCGCCACGCAGGTCTGCCGTGCTGTGTGTGATTCAGATGCGTCCAGGGCTGATCTCTTACAGAACGTTTTATTCTGTTCAACCAAAGACTTGATTTACAGAGAACATTGAGAGGGAAGGTCACAAGTCCTGGGGTCCCCGTTCCCACTCTAGAAATTTGTGAATCTCTTCAGAAGTTTCTCACACAAGGGAAAGCACGTACCTTTTTTTTTCTTACTCAAATCAGTCACGTAGAATAAATACAATTATTCATACTCCTCTGCAATTTACATCTTTATCAATTAGCAATAGGACCAGCACACTAACTCCTCTTTCAGTTAAAAAAACAAGTGCCTTGCAAATCATGTAAAATCTCACTCGTATATCTGATGTGTGGTATCACACAGAGCATGCCATTATTTACAAAGAAACAACAATACACCTCTCTCTCTCTCTCTCTCTCTCTCTCTCTCTCTCACACACACACACACACACACACACACACACAGACACACTCACATACACAAGAATAGTCACAGAGACACAGATACACACAGATGCACCTGGACACTCACAGAAACATATACACACAAACATACACAGGGACACTCACAGACATACACACAAACACATACACAGAAACACACAGAAGCACACTTACAGACATAGATACACACAAACATACACAGGAACACACACACAGGGAAGCATGCACACTCACATATACAGGAACAATTGCAGACACACAGATGCACATGCGTGCTCATAGACACACACACACACACACACACACACACACACACACACACACACACATCAGACACACGTCTCAGACTTGCTGAGATGAGCAAGATGGACCTTATGAATGACAGACTGAAAAACCCAGGGAGGAGGGAAGGGAACAGAAGAAAACAAGGTGATTTGTAGATGATAATGTCAGGGTGTTTCCTGCTGTATGAGGATAAATTAATGGGCTCCCAAGGCATCATGGGTACAGAAGGGACCCCAAACCATGGGGCATGCTCCCTGGGCTCCTCCTGTATGTGATGTGTGCTGCCTAGGTAGAAACTGCTTTCTTCTGCTCTGGGTCCCTTAGAACAGCAGCTTAGAATCTGGGCGAGGGTGTTAGCAGTGCCTTTGAAAGGCCAGCTTTGCCCTAGACTGCCATCTGCTGGAGAGATGCTCTGTTGCTCTGCAATCCCCTTCCCTGCCAGTCACAGGGAACAGGATTAATGAACAGGATCCCTGAGGGTGGGTCCTCCAACCTGCATAGTGGGAAGCCTCTATCTGAGGTGTCTGCATACAAGAATTATTCAAAAAAAAAAGACACTTCCTTGACAATAGTTGGTGAGCATGCAGACGGAAGTCTGCCTTATTTACTATAGAGTGACCCCCTTCCCACTCTATCCCCATCCCATCTTCACCTAACACTCCCTGCTCACCGTGACATCACAGGCAGGCTGTCAGCCAGCCAGGCATCTACCCAGCACCCAACGAGCTGTATATGGCCGGAAACTGTTCAGTTCCTCAGGTCAACAACCAGGGACCGTCTCTGACAGAAGGACAGGAAGAAAGGAGGCAACAGAATCCTGTTGAGGTTAACAGTGTGCCCTGGAGAAAGTCAGCTCCAGGCCAGGCTCAGTTCTTACTCCAGCTGAACAGCGTCTTTATGACTCAGTTTCCCCTTCTGCTCACTTGGGATGATAATAGATCTTCATAAACCTCATTAGAATTTAAGTGAGAAAATTTTCATCATTTATTGGGATGGGAAAAACTCTTGACACACGTCAGCCACTTCAAGGACGATGGCAGAACAGCGGCATGGCCCTGCTCAAAGCCCCTGGGACTTCAACTGTATGGCAGTGGGCACAGGCTGACAGCAACACCTCTGAGGCCACAGGTCCTGGGTTACATACTTTCTCTGCCAGTGAGGATGCTGGCCGTGCCCCCTGATGTCTTCTTCAGGGGTTGTGCATGGGACAGGGTTGCACAGACTGGATGAGGGGACATTTTTAAAGCCTGTAACACAGCTACCAGTCTGATGAGAGCTCAGTACCAGCTGGTTCCTAGCATCAGAGGAAGGGTGGGAAGAAGTAAATCTGGTCGTACCATCATGGCAATGGTGGGCGCCCCTAAAAAGCTGGTAGACAGACACCTCCAGGCCCTGAGTGTCCGTCCCCTCCCCTCCCCTCCCTCCTCCTCCTTTCTCAATGCCAGATCCTCGCCTCACTTTCTCCTCTCCCCTCCCCAGACCTTCAGCGAGTTCGAAGTCGAGCAGCATCAGGAATGTGCCTACGACCACCTGGAACTGTACGACGGGACGGACAGCCAGGCTCCCGTCCTCGGCCGCTTCTGTGGCAGCAAGAAGCCGGGTCCCGTGGTGGCTACAGGCAGCAGCCTGTTTCTCAGGTTTTACTCGGACGCCTCGGTGCAGAGGAAAGGCTTCCAGGCTGTGCACAGCACAGGTGCGGGGCTGGTGGCTTCAGGCTGAGCACCTCACAGGCTCAGGAAGGGCGAGGGGTAGCACGCTCAAACATCCCCGTTAGAAGAAGCATCAGCAGCTGCCGTAGGCTCTCCTATGCTGTCTTTACTTGACAAAACTGGATGTGCGTCACACTTTGTTGGCGCTGGCTGTGTGGCCTTCGTCTCCACCCCCTCCCCCGCTCCATCTTTCTCTTCCCCTCCTCCGTTTCTCCCTTTTAAACCGTGCCATTTTGCTGGCCTGTGAAGTGCAAAGGTCTGAAGACGTCTGAATGGACGTGAGTAGCCATTCTGTTCTCGAGGGGCCACTTCTGAAAAAGGTTGCTTTTTCTTGTCATTCCCCCCCCCCTCCCCAGCACTCCAAAAGTCAGTAGGTCTGCCAGGTCCTCTGGAAGAAAACTGTGTGTGTTTCTAACTTATCTACACTGTTACATATAAGAAGGCCAATAAGGAAGCACACTCCCTCTCCCACCTCAGCCTTAGCCCTGTGGAGGAGTGGAGGAGGCCGTTGGATCCTGGTGTTTAACTGTGGCAGAGCCAGAGGCTGCCCAGATACCTGAGGCTTTTGTCTGTGGTGCTGACCTTGGGGCACTGCCATTCTTTCTAACAGCCCCCTTCCTCTAACCCCATCCCACCCCTCTTAAATCAGAGCCAGAAAACAGGGCTCAGTACTTACAGAATGGTAGTCCCCATATCTAAGCAGTCTATATTTCCCCGCTAGCCCAGGCACCCCACACTTTATGAGACCCTCTCTAGCCTCTTAAAGATCTATGCTTCCTCCGCGAGAGTTTAAGGTCACTGAGGAGACTTCGCCTTCTTGTCCCTTCAGACAGAGCAGCACATGGGCGCTCTGGGTTAGAGAGATGGCTCAGCGGCTAGAGCACTGGCTGCTCTTGCAGAGGACCTGGGTTTGATTCCCAGCACCCGCCTGGCAGTCTACAATTGTCTGTAACTCTAGTTTTAGGGGAGCCAGTACCCTCTTCTAGCCTCCACAGACACTGCAAGCACACGCTACACATGCATACGTACACACAGAGCACCCAGACACGCCGAGCAAAGTAAGGTAAACACAGGTGCTCTGGGGAGTTGGGGCATACTTGGGACATATTTAATAAAGGATCTGTTTACAGCAGGGCTTGCAGAGCGTGGGGACACCCCAAGGGACAGGACAAGGTTTGAGAACCACCACAAGGCTGTAGTCACCCTAGCCCAGAGGGCAAATGGAAGAAAGTCCTGGGGGGGGGGTAACTGGGTGCAAGTTGCCTAACTTCCCTCTGACCTTCGTGTTGCCAATGGTTGAATCCAGTTACAAAATCAGGTCACTGGGTGCGAGGTGGAGGGGTGCTGGGTGGAGGGGTGCTGGTGGTGGTACAGCAGGGAGAAAAGGAGGCATCTTGCCCTCTTGTGCTTATTGTATGTCTCATGAGTTGAAAGTCAGGTCAGACATGAAGTAAAGACAGAAATAAGGACTCAAGTTGGGCAAGGCCAGGCCCACCCTGGTGACCAACTCCAGATGGGATGTTAAAAACCAAACTGGCCACAGTCCACACCAAGAGTAGCACTGCATCCACCCCCTTCGACTCTTTCCCCCCACCCCACCCCACTTCCCCACCTCACCCCACTCCCAACCCCACAGTGTAGCCCCCTTTCAGTAGAGATAGAGGTTTCCCTGTTGCTGGGCTCAGTTGCAGTTCTGATATGCTTTTACTGCCCTCTGCTGGCAGATGCCACAAATTACAGTATACCCCGGAGCTAGTGTGAGCCCTTTCTGCTTCCAGTCCCTCCAAGACTTGGAGTAGTCAGATCAGTCACGTGCCTGCAAACAGTCAGGCAACCCACTCTTGGGCTCCTTTTCTCGATTGGTGGGGGGAGAGAGGGCAGCAGCTAGTCTTTCTCAGCAGCATTCTTGGGGACATAAGGACTAGTTTGGATGTTCCTGGGAACCCTGCCCTGTGTCCCACTGGCCTCTGCTTGCTCCTGGTACAGTAGGATGGTGAGGTTTCCTATCTCCTCCTGCAAGGCACCCAACAGACTGGAAAAGCCTGTGGGAAGCAGTGGGCTGATGTCCAGACTTGGGGTGCTGGGGGAGAGGGTGAGCCTTTGTTCTCTGTCTGTTGCAGAGTGTGGAGGCCGGCTGAAGGCTGAAGTACAGACCAAAGAGCTCTATTCTCATGCCCAGTTTGGGGACAACAACTACCCGAGCCAGGCCCGCTGTGACTGGGTGATAGTGGCAGAAGACGGTTACGGTGTGGAGCTGATATTCCGAACCTTTGAAGTCGAGGAGGAGGCTGACTGTGGCTACGACTTCATGGAGGCCTATGATGGATACGACAGCTCCGCACCCAGGCTTGGCCGCTTCTGCGGCTCAGGGGTGAGTCTGAGGGATGTCCAGGCTACCTCCGGATGCAGGAAGAGTCATACCTGAGCTGGAGTCCTGGCTGGGTCCATCGCCGTGAGCCACCGCCAGGAGCCCATTTGCCTGGGGCAGAGAGGAAAGGGGAATCCCAGAGACAGGTCGGGAGGCAACCAGATGTCTCCAGTCTCACGAAGGACTTTATCAGTGAAGGGGACTTTATTCTTTTGCCTTTGTCCCTGTTTTTCAAGAGTACTCCCCTTAATTTTTATTTGGGCTTTATGAATTCATTATATTTGTATATATTCCTTATATTCACAATTCTTTTTGTTGTTGTTGTTTTTCAAGACAAGATCTCTCAGTGTAGCCCTGGCTGTCCCAGAACTCACTCTGTAGATCAGGCTGGTCTTACACTCACAGAGATTCACCCACCTCTCCCTCCCAAGGGCTGGGATTAAAGGCATGTGCCACCACCTGGCTTATTTACAATTCTTATTCTAAGCAAAACCAAGTGTCTTTGAAGATTACAAATTATTGTTGGTATAAACATAATGTCAAGATCATTGTTTTCCTCTTCATGGCCCCCTTCTTGGGCTTACTGTAGCCCCAGCACCCGGCTCAGGCTGGACATATATATAGTCTGTGCTCAGTGGACATATAGGAACCAGTGAGACCAATGTCCCAGCTACTCTCTAGCCACAGCACACCATTCACCCTGGGCTTCAACCGTTGTCTTTGCCAATCACACGTGTGCCTTTGCTATTGCCTGGGCATATGCAAATCATTTTGGAGTCACCACTGCTCCTAGTGCAAAACAGACATCCAGCCCAGGATTCATGTCTTTGAATGGTTATCCTTCTGTCTTTCTTTGACCTTCCCCCAAAGAAAGAACAACCGAATGAGATCTCCCTTTGAAGGAGCCCCTTAGAGATCATAATTAGGGGGAAGTTCTATTTGGCATCCCTAGGATCTGGCAGGCAGTGGCCTTGGCATCTGGCTCCCACCTTGCAGAAGACCTGGCAGAAGCCGCCCGACAAGTGTATCAGCTCCACCCACTTGTTGGCCACAGTAGAATGCAGACCCGAGCGATGGTCTTCCTTCCAGATTTTCTGGCAGTGTTAAAACTCACAGAGCAGGGATCCATGGAACAAACTTCACAATCAGAAAGACCCAAGTGTGGGTCCTGCTGCCCTATGTGGTCTTGATTCCTTAGTGAAATGTGTAAAATGGAGCCAGTGCCTGCCTTACTGCACACTTGTGAAGTTTGCGTTGCGTGAGATCTGGATGTGGCCAGCACCGTGCCTGGCCCGCCTGTGCCCTGACATATGATAGATGCTGTGTGTGCTATGTGTCTAGGCTCAGCTTTTTAAATGCAGGGTCCAGGGTGTCTTCCTTTGAGAAGAAGCCTGTTTGGATGCCTGTCAGAACATCTGGCGAGCTCGTGACAGCTACAGCCAGCCTTAGGCACCATCTCTGCACACCCTCCTCTGAATTCCAACCATAACCAACTGACCTAAAACTCAGCCTTCCTTTTTCTTTCCCTCAGCCATTAGAGGAAATCTACTCTGCAGGAGACTCACTGATGATTCGCTTCCACACGGATGACACCATCAACAAGAAAGGCTTCCACGCTCGGTACACCAGCACCAAGTTCCAAGATGCCTTGCACATGAGGAAGTAGTGCCTCGGTTCTGGAAAGATAGAGAGACTAAGGATGTTTTAAACACTCGTGAATGAGAAGCCCTCAGTGTACAGTGTTTTTCTCCACAACAAAAACTCAAACTACATTCTTGAAACTATGTATCTGGATGACAGTGCATGCCTTTGGCCAACAGGAGGAGGGGCGGGGGTTGGTTCTGGCTGTGGCGTTATCGATTGCAGCTTCGGGAGGAGGTCAAAGTTTGAAGTTAGTGACCAAACAAGATGTGCTTCTTCACACTTGTTTCAAGGTTTGCTCCTATGGGACAAAGGACCAGCCTGGGGCAAAAGGCTGCCTCCTTCTCAAATCTGGTGACATGAGCCCGTGCTGGTGACTTGGCTGCCTTCTGACAGTGCTGGGCATCGAGGGGTATTGATTGGCATTGTGAGTATACACTGGTACTCACAGATGTGGCTGAATGCCTTTATGTAGCTCTACCAGAGTCAAGCCAATCAAGAAACCTGAGACTGTGGACACAAGAGTTAAGGTGGCATCCCAGGGTACAGAGAGGAGGCTCAACCTGGGAACCACATAACGGCGTTGGAAGACCTGGAGCATTTTCCTCTGACACTGCTTGTCCTTACCTCCTCTTGGGTGCCTCTATCATCAGTCTCCATTCAGAAAGGAGAGCCCACCGTCACTCCTGGCAGAACATTCGCCGGCGAGCACCCCCAGATTGCTGAGAACGACACCCAGCTTCACCCAATATTCCTCCACCCAGAGGCTTAGAAGATGTCACCTGTGCAGGGTTCCCACCGGCTTTCAGGAACCTCCAGCTGCGAAGGCACCTGCTCCAGCGAACCTCAGGCCCCACCCACCTCCACCCCACCCCCCCAACCCCACCCCCACCTCCCACCCCCGGACAGCCAGTTCAAACAACATCTGTGAGACGTGCCAAGTCATCGCAGGACCAATTCAGGTCTCACTAGGAGAAAACTAGTAATTCCAAGTTATGTATCTTCTCTGGAACAAGTTGGTCTGTGGCTTGACTCATGCAACCAGACAGGACAGGGTGTGTTGGCGGCTTTGCTGGGGTTAACTGGGACCCAGCCGCCTGCTTGCACTAAGAATTCTCAACGCCCTGCACTTGGTCTAGCGAAGTGTTAAGGGTGATGTTTACATAATTTTAGCACCTCAAGGTATCATTGAAATAGTAAGGTAGTTTTGAATGGCATTTCGTTAAGGCATCTCTGGGCATTATGAGCTAAAAGCTGTGGTATGTTAGCTTTCTAAGAGCATTTATGTTGGAATACTTTTAAAACCATGTTTACATAACTGTTGGGTTGGTGGTGAACGCAAGGCAGCACAGGAGACTGTTGTTGTTAGAGATGGCATAACTCCCAAGCACCAGAATCCCTATGTGATTGATGGATTGTCACTTTAAAGAGAGCATGTGTGAAGGCTAAAGGATCTACTTTTAAAAAAAAAATCACAATATCCCAATTGGAGGATGGTATCCAATTGAAATAAGTGCTGGGAGTAAAAACTGGAAGAAGACAAAGAAAGGAGAGAGAAATGCATCCAAGAATTATTATTATTATTATTATATGTCTGTATATATGTATCTATGTATGTATGTATGTGAGGATCAGCTATCAACGCCTTAATCAGGGCATCGCGACAGTGCCAACCCACTGACTGTGGCTTATCATCAGACTCTGGTGCTGGCCCCACACCTTATGCCTCTCCCTTCAAAACCAAGACTTCTTCTCTCTTCTCTTGGCTCTGAACTGTAAGCCTCAGCTTCCATCCTGTCCTGATTGCTGGCACGCCCCCCCCCCCCCCGGGAGCTTCATGTGGCAAAAGAGACATCTTATGGCATGGTTCTTGTCCCATCAGCCCACGGAGGTAGATTCCACATCGCTGGGGTGTGTGCACGTGTGTATGTGTGATTAGCTTTTGTTTTTGCCTCATCTTTGTCTGTCAAGGGTGGAATGGAAATCAAGATGCATAAGGTATCTGTCACCATCTCCACACAGATAAAAATTCTGTATCTTTACCCTTTGGAGATGTAACTAAGATTGGCAAATCCCGTGGAAAATAGGAGCCGGGGAGAGTCAGGGTTGGTTTCAGCATTTGTCACCCTGGTGACACACTGATAACTCTTTTTTTTTTTTTAGTGTGAATGTTTTCAGAAGCACACAGCTTTAGCGGAGGCCAGCTTACAACAATGGGGCTCTTATGAAAGCTCTTATTTAGGCCTGCGAGTGACATAGTCCCAGAAGA
The DNA here is from genome assembly GCA_036184795.1 of Tokudaia tokunoshimensis. NCBI lineage: Eukaryota > Metazoa > Chordata > Mammalia > Rodentia > Muridae > Tokudaia > Tokudaia tokunoshimensis. The sequence continues at coordinate 159,374,308 of BTHU01000001.1, read as the reverse complement.
CAGGCTCTGATTCAACAAGGGCTGCTTGAGGGACCCTCCTCTGCAAGTCAACACCCACAGGGATTCGCACATGACACAGGCCTTGCAAAAAATCACAAGCTGGTTTCCAAGAATAGTCCACTCCACAGACATTCCCAGGTGCTCACTTTGGCCCTTTCTGGAAGTGTTGGATGTGGATGGATAGAGGGGCTCAAGGATAGCCCTACAGCTGACCCTTTATGTGGGACCAGGCCTGGGGGTGTCATGGAGCTCTAAGACCCAAGAACTGCCTCTGGGACAATGATGTAAGGAAGTGTTTGGAGCTTGGGTCTCCAGGTTGATGTAATTCCAGTATACTCCGAGTCGGCAGAAACTAGAGCGTGCCCCCCAGGGTAGAAAACCTCCAAAGAGCTGAAGCCAGGCGGTGTTATCGATTCATTATTTTCTCTAAAGTATCTTTCTCAGTATTTCCCTCTACACAATCATGGCATTCATAAATTGCCCAGTCTGTTTAAATAATTCTCTAAACACAGTTAACCAGCAAATCTACCTAAGAACATGCTGTCAGAACTAGGCCCCATTGCCCTTCAAGGTTCTTGGTATTGTTCATGCATTTTGGGAAGAGATGGCCCCTTAGCATCCACAGATGATTTTAAAGTTTGCTTTGCAGATTGTGATCAAAGTTCCAATCAGCAAACCCAAATATCTAAAAATGTTCTTCTTTTTTTTAATAGAAAAGTGTTATCTATAAATATAAAGGTATTTTTTATTTTGAGTAACTTTACATTTCATGTAAAATGTCAGCTGTAAATGTCTGGTTGTTGGCAAGAACATAAGGAGATGATAACCCTTGTTTAAAAATGATGACTTCATTAAAGAATGTGGATTTGGTGCTGTGTGCTGCATTTTTTTTAATTATTTTCTAAGTTTTTTAATTTACATTCCAAATGATTTCCCCTTTCCCGTTTCCTCCCTCCCCGAAAGTCCCATAAGCCCCCTTCCCTCCCTCTGTTCCCCATTCAACCCTCTCTCGCTTCTCTGTCCTGATATTCCCCTATATCCAGTCTTTCCAGGACCAGAGGTCTCTCCTTCCATCTTCTTGGAAATCTATTGATATGTGAATTGTGTCTTGGGTATTCCGAGATTCTGGGTTAATATCCCCTTATCAGTGACTGCATACCAAGTGTGTTCTTTTGTGATTGGGTTACCTCACTAAAGATGATATTTTCCAGTTCTGACCATTTGCCTAGGAATTTCGTGACTTCATTGTTTTTAATTGCAAAGTAGTATTCCATTGTGTAAATATATCACATCTTCTGAATCCATTCCTCCATTGAGGGGCATCTGGGTTTCTTTCCAGCTTCTGGCTATTATGAATAAGGCTGCTATGAACATAGTGGAGCATGTGTCCTTATTGCATGCAGGGGAAGCCTCTGGGTATATGCACAGGAGTGGTATAGCAGGATCCTCCGGGAGTGTCATGCCCAGTTTTCTGAGGAACCGCCAGACTGCTTTCCAGAGTGGTTGTACCAGTTTGCAATCCCACCAGCAGTGGAGGAGTGCTCCTCTTTCTCCACATCCTCGCCAACAACTGCTGTCTCCTGTGTTTTTGATCTTAGCCATCCTGACTGGTGTGAGGTGGAATCTCAGGGTTGTTTTGATTTGCATTTACCTAATGACTAAGGATGTTGAACATTTCTTTAGGTGCTTCTCGGGCATTAGATATTCTTCAGTGAGAACTCTTTGTTTAGCTCTGTACCCCATTTTTTAATAGGGTTGTTTGGCTCTCTGGAGTCTAACTTCTTGATTTCTTTGTATAATTGGATATTAGCCCTCTGTCGAATGCAGGGTTGGTAAAGATCTTTTCCCAGTTTGTTGGTTGCCACGTTGTCCTTTTGACAGTGTCCTTTGCCTTACAGAAACTTTGTAATTTTATGAGGTCCCATTTGTCAATTCTTGATCTTAAGAGCATAAGCTTTCAGGAAATTTTCCCCTGTGCCCATATGTTCAAGGTTCTTCCCTAGTTTCCTTTCTATTAGTTTCAGTGTGTCTGGTTTTATGTGGAGGTCCTTGATCCACTTGGAATTGAGCTTAATACAAGGAGATAAGAATGGATAAATTTGCATTCTTTTGCAAGTTGACCTCCAGTTGAATCAGCACCATTTGTTGAAAAGGATATTTTTTTTCCACTGGTTGGTTTTAGCTCCTTTGTCAAAGATCAAATGACCATAGGAGTGTGGATTCATTTCTGGGTCTTCAATTCTGTTCCATTGATCTACATGCCTGCCACTATACCAATACCATGCAGTTTTTAACACTATTGCTCTGTAGTACAGCTTGAGGTCCGGGATACTGATTCCCCCAGAAGTTCTTTTACTCTTGAGAATAGTTTTAGCTATCCTGGGTTTTCTGTTATTCCAGATGAATTTTTGAATTGCTCTTTCTAACTCTATGAAGAATTGAGTTGGGATTTTGATGGGGATTGCATTGAATCTGTATATTGCTTTTGGCAAGATGGTCATTTTTACTATATTAATCCTGCCATTCCATGAACATGGAAGATTTTTCCATCTTCTGAGATCTTCTTCAATTTCTTTCTTCAGAGACATGAAGTTCTTGTCATACAGATCTTTCACTTGTTTGGTTAGAGTCACACCAAGATACTTTATATTGTTTGTGGCTATCATGAAGGGTATCATTTCTCTTATTTCTTTCTCAGCCTGCTTATCCTTTGAGTATAGGAAGGCTACTGATTTGCTTGAGTTGATTTTATATCCAGCCACTTTGCTGAAGTCGTTTATCAGCTGTAGGAGTTCTCTGGTGGAGTTCTTTGGGTCACTTAAGTATACTATCATATCGTCTGCAAATAGTGATAGTTTGACTTTTTCCTTTCCAATTTGTATCCCTTTGACCTCCTTTTGTTGTCTAATTGCTCTAACTAGAACTTTAAGTACTATATTGAAAAGATATATATAGAGAGGGCAGCCTTGTCTAGTCCCTGATTTTAGTGGGATTGCTTCAAGTTTCTCTCCATTTAGATTGATGTTGGCTACCGGTGTGCTGTAAATTGCTTTTACTAAGTTTAGATATGGGCCTTGAATTCCTGATCTTTCCAAGACCTTTAACATGAAAGGATGCTGAATTTTGTCAAATGCTTTCTCAGCATCTAATGAAATGACCATGTGGTTTTTTCTTTGAGATTGCTTATGTAGTGGATTACATTGATGGACTTCCTTATATTGAACCATCCCTGCATCCCTGGGATGAAGCCTACTTGATCGTGGTGAATGATCGCTTTGATGTGTTCTTGGATTCGGTTGGCAAGCATTTTATTGAGTATTTTTGCATTGATATTCATAGGAGACATTGGTCTGAGATTCTCTTTCTTTGTGGGATCTTTGTGTGATTTTGGTATCAGCGTAATTGTGGCTTCATAGAACGAGTTGGGTAGTGTTCCTTCTGTTTCTATTTTGTGGAATAGTTTGAAGAGTATTGGTGTTAGGTCTTCTTTGAAAGTCTGATAGAATTCTGCACTAAAACCGTCTGGACCTGTGCTTTTCTTGGTTGGAAGACTTCCAATGACCACTTCTATTTCTTCAGGGGTTATAAGACGGTTTAGATGGTCTATTTGATCCTGATTTAATTTTGGTATTTGGTATCTGTCTAGGAGATTGTCCATTTCCTCCAGATTTTCTAGTTGTGTTGAATACAGGCTTTTGTAATAGGATCTGGTGATTTTTTTGAATTTCCTCAGTTTCTGTTGTTATCTCTCCCTTTTTGTTTCTGATTTTGTTAATTTGGATACTGTCTCTGTGCTGCATTTGTGTTACTACTTCAGACAACACGGGTATTTAAATTGTTTGTGTTTGTATGAGTGTTTGCCTACATGTCTGTATGCTCCCGGTATCCTCAGAGGTCAGCAGAAGGCTCGGATCCCAGTAACTGGAGCTACAGTTATAAGCCACCTTGTGGGTGCTGGGAACTGCGCCAGGTCCTCTTCAAGAGCAGCAAATGCTCTGCCCTTCTGACATCTCTCCAATCTCCATCACTGACGTTTTAAAGAAACATTTGGAAAAATCAGAACAAGTCCACTGCAATAATATTTTTGTACCACACAGGAATACAGTGAAATCCTGGCCCCAGTGTGATGGTTTTAGGGGACGAGCCATTAAGAAGTGAGAGGTCCCTTTCCCCATCCACCATGTGAGAGCAAAGCAAAGACATGGCTGTCCCTAAACCAGACATGAACCTTTATCACACCAACATTGCTGGGACCTTGACAGATAAACCATGTGTCTAATGCACCCTGTTGTTTATTAGATGCCCAGCATCTGAAATTCTCTCAATGTAGGCAGCCTGCATTTGGACAGGGCCAGCATTTAGACAGTCATTGGTCTGACTAGGAGTGTCCACATTTAAATACTGGAAAATGTAAATGATCGTAGAATCAGAGTTCAAGTCCCCAATCTCACTAAAGACATTCCTTCTGCTGCTTTGAAGGAGATGCTTCTCTGGCCCAATACAGAAAGCCTCAAACTTACAATGGTTGGACTAAACAGTTTTTTTGGGGGGGGAAACCCTTATAATGGTGTAAAAATGATATGCATTCAGTAGAAACCATGCTCTCAAATGCTTAAGTTTCATTTTTGACTAGGCAAGCAGTATGTGGTAAGATAGTCTATCACGGCACCATGTGGTCACAAGTGTCGGCAAAACGACACTATCGTATTGTTACCAAGCTGTGAGGTTTGGGAGGTTGGGTGTGTCCCATGAATTTTTAACTTATGCTGTGTATAATTTACAGTAAAGCTGTTGGGCATAGCTGCCTTATACATTAGGGAGCTTCTGTATCCCAGAGGAGGGAAGTCTGTTTACCTCACGCATCTGCTTTCCTTGGCGTAACACTTCCAAGTGCATTCTGCAGATCCACTCTGAGCATTGGAAGGACACGCACTGGAAAGACCCTGAAGGAATCTTCCTTGACGTGACTCACCCCAGACCAAGCTCCTCCTCCTTCAAGGACCAGAGTCTTGATCAGTTGGCAAGAGAGTGAGACAGTTTGGAGCACACTTTCCCAAGGACATCCTCAGGGGACTGTCCAGGAATCCCTGTTGTTGAAACCTTGAGAGCAAGCCACTGTCTCCCAGAGCCTGGCCCATGACTCTCTTCTCTGCACACTCTACTACATCCAGGCAATAATGCCTATGCAAGATGCTTAGGCTGAAGTACCACTTAACTGAAGGTGCCAACCATTCTTCTGAAGAGATGGTGTACCCATCAGAGGGAGATTTGGGAATCGGTGGATACATTGTGAAAAGAGCCAGAAAGGACCTAAATGGCCTTGTGTATCCATAGCAGGGCCAACACAGGACACAGTTCTTTGCTTGGCTGATGGTAAAGCTCTTGGGTCCATCTATAATTCTGTGTCATGCAAGAAAAATTTAGCAGCCTGGCTTGGAATTGTGTTGACTAATCATCCAATCTACAGATTCAGAGATGGAGGCTGGGTAAATGGATTCACTTCCTACGGAGGCAACTGTGACTTTACGTTATGGTCTCACTATGTTGACTGTGACTTCTAGATATCAGTATTTTTACTTTAGACACTCACTATTTTGGGAGCTGGAAGTCCCCTGAGAGAGAGAGGCCACATAGGTCATGTTCAGTAGATGGATCCAATGCCTTGCACACTGACTGGTGACAACAGTGGTTGTTGTTCCTGACTATTCATTGGCATCCAGGAAGTCCCCTGACCTGTTCTGGTCATTTGAATCAGTCACTGAAGGTAAACTTGAAGGTCTTGACATTGGAAATTTTTCTAAGCCCCCATGGATTGAGGTATACAGGTAGGATGGAAAGCTCACCCAATTGAAGGTATTCCAGGTCTCTTCCGGTGTAACATCAAACTTCCCTGTGTGCACACTCAGCCTGCAATCTGTGCCTGCGGTCACACCAGCCTGTGATTCTGAGTGCACACCAAGTGGAAGTTCACATGCATGCCAAGCCTACAGTTCCATGCCCTACCTCTCTTTACCTCTCTCTGTAGTCTTCTCTCAGTGGTTTTTTATTAACTGATCAAACTATTTCTTTTTGCTATCAATTCACTTTTTCTGTGTGCTGGTGTACACATGGTGTACATGCTCGTGTGTGCACATGTGCACACGTGTGCATGCGTGCATAAGTGTGTGTGTGCCTCTGTGTGTGTGTGCATGTGTGGATGGCTACAGGCCAGTGCTGATATGAGGTAGCTTCCTCTATCTCCCTGCACCTTAGGTTTTGAGATGGAGTCTCTTAATGAGCCTGGAGCTCATCAGTTCAGCTAGTCCGGCTGGCCAGGGAGTTCCAGGGACGTAGGGATCACCGATCTCTGCTGCTTCCCTCCCTTCAGTGCTAGGCAGGCACATTACTGACTGAACTGTCTCTCCAGCCCTACCACTCAGTATCTTAAGAGGCAAACTCATGACAGAAATCATAAAGTATTGAAAGAAGCCTCAGCTCTCGGAGACTTGCACTCATGCAAGGCACGAGAGCTGGAAGCCAAACCCGTCACTGGGCCGGTCACAGACTGCTGGGTGGGCTGTTCACTGTGGAAGCCACAACCCCGCCTCACGCCTCAGCACCTCTCACATAGCCATTTTTCGTGCTAATACGGATGTCATGTTGCCCACGTAGTGACTAGGGATGTGTTTAGTGTGACACCTGACTGCTCGTGGCTAGGGATGTGTTTAGTGTGACGCCTGACTGCTCGGGGCAGTCTTTTTGTTCTACACCCCCATACACACACTTTGTGGAGTGTGACTGCGTCTGCAGAGGTCAGAAGAACATGTAGGGTCCCTTGGGACTGTAGTCACAGGCTGTCGTGAGTTGTCCAAGGGGAATGGTTGGAACTGAACTCTGGACCTCTGCAAGAGTAGTACGTGATCTCAACTATGGAATACCTCTTCGGTCCTGTCACCCACTGTTTCTACTGTGCTGCAGCTGTCAGAGCTCCAACCTCTCAGGCCAGCTTGTGGCTTCTTTGCTGCAAAGTAAAAAGGACAGAACATAAAGACAGAGAGAAGGAAGACTCGGGTCACATGCAGGGTGCAGGGAAAGCCCATCAGCTGAGGGCCTGGCTACCCCCCTGACCATACATGGCGTGGCAGGGGTTTTCCGGGGAGTATCTCTAGCCCTGCCTCCCCATCGCTCCCAGCTGGTGTCCTACAAATGGGAGACACGGACTGACAGTGCCAGTGAGAGAGAAGCTTGCCAAGGGAGCCTGTCAGAAATGGTAAGCAAGAGTTGGTATCTTTTCTCAACCTAAACTTTCTTTTCTCTCACTGTGAACCAATTCCAAGACTTTAAGACTCAAGTCTCCCAGGTCAATACATATACCTTATTATATGCTACACGTATACATATATAACTTATTATATTATTACAACAAAGTCTTGGAGGTTGGCTTGTAATTATTTTCCTAGGTGAAAAATATTAATTAAAAAAAATTCTCATCCAACATGTGCTGAGCCCACCTTTCACTTGAAGCCAAGCTTTTCTTCCCAGAGGTGTCTCAGCGTTCTCCATTTCCTGCTGGAAGGAAGCCTTGGGTTCAGAGCAGCGATCTCATCTGTCCTCAGTCAGTCTTCTGCCTGCTGCTTTCTCGGCAGTGTGGGCTCCACCTTTTCTTATTGACGTGTGATGCGTATCTGGTTGTGACTTGGCTGGGGAAGTTTGCTAAATCAGGAGGAAAATCAGGGGGCTTCTTTTCTTTGTGCGAGCTCTAGAATTTGTAGATACATAAATTTATCTATCTTTCTCACTATATATATTGACTTAACATACATTAATATATAATATGTGTATATTTATACATATATATGTATAATTATGTGCATAATATATATGGTTAAAAGTAGAAGTGAAACTGCCTGGAAGTGGTGAAAGGGGAGGAGAGTATGGCCTCAGGGGATGATTAAAATACATTATATACTTATATGAAAAAGGCTTTGTGTATAATAGATAGCATGAAATAATATAATAGTACATGACAATAAATACACTATATTATGTACAATTTAAAAATTAGGATGGCTTTGGTTATAAACATTAGTTTATAAGCCCTAATTATTTTTCTACTTAACTTATTCTAGGAGAAATAACACAAAGTATATACATATATTTGCCAAATCAGGCTTATTTAGTGCCCCATTACTGGAAATTAGATTTGTTTCATCATAGTGTCTCAGATGCATTGAGATAAGGGATCGACTCTCTCATTAATATAATAATCTCAGAGTCAGTCTGAGCCAAGATCAAATTGTTGAAGGACATACTGCAATAGCTTAATACTTGGGCATCTCTGGTTCAATGCCACCAAAATCTGTGAACTTCCCTGAAAATAACACAGGTGTCTGACAGTGGATGAGCAACTGGAGTTCTTATATTAAGTATATTCAATATATATGTGTGTATATATAAATGTGGAGTGCTTATATTAAATATATTCTATATATGTGTATATATAAATATACAGTATTTATATTGAATATATTCAATATATGCATGTGCATAAATATGTGTGCATAAAATATTTCTGGCTGAATATTACCCGGCCTTGACTGAGGAGATTCCAAGGTTTGCCGCAGTCCTGGGTGGCTTGGAGGACATTGTGCTGAAGGATGTATGTCATAAGCAGCTACTGCAGACCTCACATGGGAGTTGAAGAGAAGAGATGGGAGTCTCAGGAGTTAGGAAGACCTGACACCTAACCGAGTGTTTATCTCTGATCTCTGGAAGGAAACTCAGGTGGCTAGGTCTCCTCACCTGGGCTTCGGGGACAGTAGCGCTGCCCTCATGGGAAGTCATCAGAGCAGTGCCCACGGCGGACACTCTCTGCTGCCTCTTCCCCTTCATAAGTAGTAAAAGGGTGTTGTAGTAGAAATTTAATCTCAAATCGGGGTTTCTACCCCAACTTTAATTATTCAATTCCCATATAAAAGACACTTAACTTTTATATTTACAATAAGCCTTAATCAGCACTGGAGCTGGGCAGAGCTCTACCCTCTATGCTATAATGTCTAGTTCCCTGCCAATAGCCCCAGGATATGACTTCCCATATTCCATCTGGGCCGTTCCTAACTCCAGTTGGCCAGCTCTCGTAGCCATGTTTCCATGTCTCATCCACCCCGTGGTGTCTTCTCTTCTCTCCTTCTCTCCCTTTCTCTTCATCCTTCCTCCCGCCGGGAATTGAAACCTCACCTAGCTCTCTTCTGTCCAGCTATTGGCTGTCAGCATCTTTAGTCAACCAATAGTTTTAAATTAAGAAGGTCACATAGCATTACTTTGCACATATGCAGATTCTCTCATTCCCTAGGGACATCCAGGCCCTGGGGACCAATAGTTAGCATTGCAGAACATAGCAAAAGACTAAACCTCAACACAAGGGCCCTTAGAAACCTATAGCCGTGACACTGATAGACAATTTGGGGTCTTTACTATGGGTGTTTGATGCTAACAATTCCACCTGAGAAGCCGCTACTGAGTGGCTTCCCTATACCAGCTCTGTGCTAGACAGACCTTAAAGAACATGACATCATGTGAGCTCAATCAGTCCAGAATATTTGCAGGCTGGGAGGAGCTGCCACAGACAGTGTGTCCCTTGGGCTTTCCCTGGGAAGTGAGCAGGAGGAGCAGTACCCATTTCCAGAATGGAAAAATTGAGTCTGGCAGGATAGTGGGGGCTGTGGGGATACGGAGACCCGAAAGTGTGTCTTTTCCAAGACCACACAACTTCAGAGTATCAGAGGCTGTATCCACACCCATATCAGGTGGCCCAGAGCCCAGAGTTGCCTCAGCACCACCCGCTCCTACCAGCTGCGTCTCTAGAGGGCTCTGTGCCATCTTTTCCTCGCCATGACAGCATGACACTGTTTCTAGAAAATATGAAAGTCTTTCTGAAATTGGCCAAAACCCTCGTCACCCAAATGTCGATAAACAACGCGTGCAAAGTCCTGCTTGTTCTTTGCAGCCTTTCTCTTCCCTCTCCTCCAAAGGAAGCTTTGTCTGTGACCTCCTGACATCACTGCTGATGTGATCAGTCAGGACAGCTGCATAACCATGGTGATCAGCAAGTGTCCTTGGGCACCTGTAGGCTCGGGGAGCATCCGCATGAAGGGCAGCGGTTGGAGCCCTCGGGCAAGGAGGCCCTGACCTGAGAGTCCCAGGTGCCACCTTGGCTCTAGCTATCCAGAAGAAGTTTGTTGATTCACTTGCAGAAACTGAGGTGTGGTACTGAACCCCTGTGGATTGTTAGGGAAATGTCACCAGAGGACTCCGGGTCTAGTGACAGCTGACTTAGCTATGTGATGACTCATTGCCATGCTTGAGCCTTGGGAGTGTTCCCTGTAAAGGGATAATGCACTGTTACTGAGTGGCGGAGCAGTGGGCAAAGTTACCGTTGTGATGTGTGAGCTCTAAAGGATCTAGTATAAAGGATCTAATCTTTAGGGTGCAGTTGTGAGGTTCCCATTCTTTAGCCCATGGGACTTCCAGCCCACAGGCGAGTGGGTTTTCTTGGTTTTGCACGAGTGGGGTTCTGTGATCAGGACCTGGACTTGAGCTCTCTGATCTGGACCCAGGACCAGAACAAGATGCCTGTTTTCAGAGAGGAGCTGAAATTGCTCTCACTTGTTCATGCCGTGACTTCCCGTGAGTCCCTGGGCCACTCTCTCCTGTGCAGTGAGCCCTTTTGCACTCTGGGGTGCTTCAGGTCTCCTGTGTTCTTTGGGACACTTTAATCTTAATCATTATTTCTATGTTTTAATCGAAACGTATTAGTGGGGGAGAGGTGTTCTCCTGCCTTGTCCGTTGTGTGTGGGTTAGAGAACAACTTTGTGGAGTTGGTTCTCTCCCTCCATCTTTATGTGGGTCCCGGGGATGGAACTCAGGTTATCAGGCTTGTGTGGTAAGTGCTTTTACCTGCTGAGGTATTTCTCTGCCCCCAGCTCCATATTTTTATTGTCAGAAAACATTTAATATGAAGATTTAGCGAATGTTTGCTGATTGCGTAGCCGATCCAGTCTTGGGGTGCTGCAGGGGTGATCAAGAGATAGGAGGCAGGAGAAATGGGGTGCCAGGAGATGGGACTAGAGGAGGCCTCAGCCAGGAACCAAGAATAAGGATTGACGAAAGTCCAGAAGGTAGAAAGAAGAAACAGGGTCAGAGAACACTACTGGCTAAGTCATGGTGGGGTCCAGGAAAGGGACTTGATATTGTCAGAAAAAATATGTGCCAATCAGTCCAAATTGGAATGATGGGGCGGGACAGGGGAGCAGTAAGGAGCCACCAGAGACCTTGGCAGGACCTGATCCTAATAAGAGGCATTTGTGGGAAATTTAGTATGCTAGGGGGTGGGGGCGGGGTGGTGGAAAGTTTATATATTGATTGTGCACAATTGGGAAGGGTAAGTCAGATATAGAATGAATCCCAGGGAGAGTTGGGTTAAGTTCAACCCTCTGCTACCCTGATTGGTTCAACTCACAGCCAGAGCCTCATCTCAAACTTGGGACACCGCCCCCGCCCCTCCCCCCTCATCTCTCTCTGGTTAACTCTCGTGTTAAGGTGGCTAATAGTCGGGGCTTAAACCATTCCACTTGGGGGAGCTGATCTGCTCTATGCTGAAAATAGTACTAAGTACTTCTAATTTCTCACAGTTCTTGGGAAAAGCCACTTTCCAGTGCCTTGATGAACTCCTCAGTCTATTCCTGACTGGGGAGCTCTCCGCCACCCCGAGCTCCTGTACTGACTGTTCTGAGACTGGGAACTGAGAGGTGCTGGTGGAGTCCATCTCTGGGTTCAGTTCATCTTTCCTGGCTTGCTGTGGCTTGGAGGCAGAGGTTTGGGAGGTTGCTAACCATTCCTGGGAGTTTTAATGTTCTTTTTCTCTCTTGCAGAGTTTTTCACTGAACTTTACACTGCCATCGAATACAGTAAGTAGAGTGGTTAGACCCTTGTCTCCAGGCAAGTCAGTGAAGATCAAAAGACTCACGGTTGGACTCCAGAACTCTGCCCCACGTGCACTGAATAGAAAGTGTAGTCTGTATTGAGCAATGTTTGTTTTAATTTAAATTATGCCCTTCCTCTCTGGTGTGTGTGTGTGTGTGTGTGTGTGTGATGAGTATACATGTGCCATGATATGTGTACGGAAGTCAAGACAACTTACTGGAGCGAGTCAGTTCTCTCTTTACATCCTGTGGGTTTTTAAACAGCAGCAACAACAAAAAGTATAAGTGTACATTTTGAAAAAGAAAATCAAATCCCTAAATTCCCATCAGCAGAAAACACCGGGGCAACTCGGTTGTTGTCTGACTTTACATGCAGCAGCGCCCCCTGCTGTCTGACTTTACATGCAGCAGCTCTTCTTGCTGACTTTAGGGGCAGCAGTGCCCCCTGCTGTCTGACTTTATATATGCAGCAGCATCCCCTGCTGTCTGACTTTACACATACTAGGACTTGTTCTTCTGATGCTCTTACTTTATACATAATTCTGTACCTTAAATATTTTCCATCAGTATTTATAACCACAAAAGAGGATAGTCACACGTTAGTCCTCAAGTGGTTTGTTCATATAATGAGTTCCAGATGGGAATAACTGTGTGATGGACATCATTATAGATAGAACTTCTCTGTAGTTTCTCTTTTTGGGACAAGAGTTCCTGGTGTAGATCTGATTGACCCTGAGTCTACAATGCTTTCACCTCCCAGTGCAAGGACAACGGGCATGGTGATATCTGGATGCATCTGTATTTGAGATTAGTTCCTTAGTGTGGTGTGTGGAAAGGGAATGATTGGGCCAATCTGAATCATGTCTGTAGCCTAGGATAGTCTTGAACTCAAGATCTCTCTGCCTTCCAAGTGCTGAAATGAAAGGTGTGTACCTCACTAGAGCTGATACATTTTTATTTTTTGCCCTAACAAGCCCAAGTAAAATTCTGTACTTTGAAGACAGAATGCCTTATCTGAAATAATGGTAGACTCTTCCCAACGTCCTCAGAAAGACAATACTTTACACCAGCACACTGCAGGATCCCAGTAATAATGATAAAGTGTAGAGTTGTGTTTATGTGAAAGTAGTCATGTCATGGACAACAGACAGCGCTGCCACCATCTAAGATGGGACAAAGAGACCAGTTCTGGAGTTCAGTTGCTCGAGTTCAGGTTAGATTTATCCATGGCCATTGTGGTCATCAAGGCCATGGAGAGGATTAAATAAAAAAGGCCCAACTAGTGCTGCGAATGCTTTAAAGGGATGACATGAGGTCATGATTGTGGTGCTCATGTGACCCATTAAAACCCTCTTTAATTATTTTTCTTTTTCCATTTTCATGTTTGTATATGTGGTATACATGAATGTGTATACATGTTTCGCATATATGTGGACATGTTGTGTGTGTGTACATGCACATGCGTGTGTGTGTGTGTAGGTTCATGGTTGATGTTAGGAATCATCCTCCGTGACTCTTCAAACTTATTCATTGATGCAAGGACTCTCAATCAGCTCGCTCTAGGAATCCCTTCTCTGCCTTCTGAACATGAAATTATGGAAGGTCATGACTTCCACTAGACACTTACATGGGTTCTGGGGATCTGAACTCTGCTCCTAGAGCTTAATCACTGAACTATCCCCTTAGCCACTGTTTACCCTGTTTTAGCTGGTGAAGCGGGATGAGACCCCACAGCTTCTGTGCAGAGGAAGAAGTCTCCCACTGCCGGCAGAGTAAGCCTCCAACCTGCGATCACTATATTCCTGTTTATCGTGATAGGAATCCCATGTACCCTACCACTGGGGCCCCAGGCCCCAGGGTGATTCCATGTAACAGGGTACACAGTTGCTCATGTAATGCTTTGCTCCCAGAGATGCCCTTGAACTACCTCAGACAGGAGTGACAGGTAGCGCCTCTCCTTCCTCAAGCTGAGATGTCAACCAGAATGATGTAAAGTACTTTTCAGTGTGGGCGCAACCCAGGCCCATGGATAATCTACAGATGGCACTTGCTTTACTGCGTCTTTAGAAGCAGACATGGCTTCCTTAAGAGGCGTCCTTGTAAAGCCTTACTGCAGTTTATATTTTCTCCTAGTGGGGACAAGCGGGCTGAAGTGTGCTGGCCCCAGCAGGAAGGCTAGAGACAGGAGATGGAGAATGTATTACGGTGATCCACCTGACTATAGTGACGATGTCACCTGACTTTTGAAATTCATTTTTCTTGCAACCTAATTTCACTCTGATTCTTACTTGGGAAGCAGCCACCCAAGGCTCTGCTTGTAGTCACTGCCGTCATTCGGTTAGAGGAAAGGTGTTCTTCGGGAATTTGACTTCATGGTTGATGGGGTGCTTTGCATGATATGTGCTCAACAGATTTTGCTTTCTTATATAGCATGTACTCTTTTCACACAGACTTCCTCTCCAGTTGTCACCAGCGCCAAAGCCGCAGTAAGTGTCCACTCCCATGACCAAGCCTTGGTACAGTGCTCTTCCCGTCTCTTGCATTCATTTTGAGGATTAAAGTTTGACTTGTGAGCTGTCCTCAAGTCGAGGACTAGACTCAATAATTATTCCCATGACCACCCCTGCTCAAAAACAGCAGAGAGAATGTGAAACCACAGGCTCTGGGGCTGGAGAGATGGTTCAGAAGTAAAGGGCACTTACCTAAGACCCCCGTTCAGTTCCCAGCACCCACATGGTAGCTCCCAACTGCCTGTAACCTAGGTCTTGAGGCTTTTATGCTCCCTTCTGAACTCCAAAGGCTCCTGAATGCATAAGGTACACACACATACACATTAAATAAATAAGTAAGTAAATAAAATGCAAGCAAACAAACAAACACACATACACAAACAAATTCACAGAGCATGGAGAAAAGCAGCGAGGGATAGAAGAGTCCATACTTATGTTTGCATCTGTGTGTTGGAAACCAGACAAGATGCATCTACAGTGATAGACTTCAGGGTGGTGGTCACATGTAAGGGATGGGGAAAATTCTAGTTCTTGATCTGAGAATCAGTTTTATGTGTGAAATGACATTCTGCAAAGAGTCCTCATTCTGTGTATTTGTGACACGAGTTTTCACACTTTTTGTAAAATCACACACCCCGCTAGTGTTATATTTGTAGCATGTTTATAGGAATTTGCATGTCGTCTTTAGTATTTCCAGAAAATGCTGCAACCCTGAAACCTTGTGGTGCTACAGGCATGTCTGTTACCATTCAGATCAAAGTGGACACTTGAATGCTGGATCATGCAACCAATATAAATGTTTTCAAAACAACAACAGATGGCATGGGATCTACGAACAGCGCTGACTTTTTGTTTCTCTATCTAGGTTGTTCTTTTTAATATAATATTTTATTTGTCCTTTGAGAATTTTGTGCATGCATGTACACAATGTACTTCAATATATTCATCCACCACTCTCAACTCCAGCTCCACTTAAATTCCCCTCCATCCCCCTCAAGACTTCATGTCCTTTTTATTTTTTATTTTTTTTTAATAACTGCTAAATCCAATCTGTGCCAACCTTATACACATAGTTTTGGAGCCAACCACTGGAGTATGGCCGACCTACCAGGGACCAAATCTCTGGAGAAAACTGGCTCTCCCTCTGCTGAAAGTCATTAACTGCCAGCATCTCCTCAGCTCACTCGGCCCACCCCGAGCTCTGCTAGATCTGTTGACTAACTTGATCTCGTGCGGACAGCACAGTTGCCGCGAGCTTATGTGTGAGATGCTCCAGTCTTGAGCGAAAGATACTGATTTTCCCAGTCTCTCCTGACTTCTGGCCCTTCTACCTTTTCTCTCCACTCTTCTCAAACATTCTTGGAGCCTCAGGGGAGGAGATAAATTATAGAAATCCCAGTCACAACCAAGCACTCCACAGACATGCATTCTCTGCTCTTCGGCTAGTTGTAAATCTCTACATTAACCATTCTCCACAGTACAAAAAATAAAAAATAAAAAAGCTTTGATGTTTTCAGACTGAAGACGATTGCTAACATAGCCTTTGACTGTGGCTCTGAACTGTACCTTGGCTTTTCTTCCTCTGAAGGGCAGTTTGTGCTTCTGTTCAGTCAGGCTCCTGTTCAGATCAGTTGTCCATTGTTTCAGCATATGATCAGCATTCCAAATGGGCTTAAACTATATAATCAGGTCCTAGGAGAACAAGTCATCAGTCATACACAGTACAAATATCTTTTGCAATATTTCATTTCTCCATTGCAGCCAGGGCCCATGCACCTTTTTTGTTTATTTCTTTTAATCACCGAATATATCCTCTATTTTGTTTTGCTTATTGAGAGAGGGTTTCTCAGTGTAACCAGCCCTGGCTGCCCTGGACTTGCTTTGTAGACCAGGCCAACTTCAAACTCACAGAGATTTGCTTGCCTCTGCCTCCTGAATGCTGGGATAAAAGGTGTGTGCTACAATGCCTTCTGTCTCCTTTATTCTTGAAGAATCTGGGCTTTTCTGACTCAGTTTTTTTTTTCTCTCTGTGACAGGACTGTGGTCCCTCTATTGGACTAGCAGCCGGAATCCCATCCCTGCTGGCCACAGCCCTGCTGGTGGCTTTGCTGGTAACTTTGATCCAGCGAAGAAGAACCATCGATGAGCCTGTGGAGGTGAGATGAGCCCATCAAGGTGATGGCTGCTTCTTTACGTGAGAATGTGTAGCTTGAGTTGGTACCTCAGTGCACTGGCTTCTGTCTGGCATTAGCATGTCAGAACTCAGGGCCTGTGTTATTTCTGAGGACAAGGCAGTAAATATTTCTGCTCTGTGATGCCCTTTGTCAGTAGATTAAGGCAGAGCTGATTTGCACATAACTCCCTGGTTGCTTGAGCAAATCTCTGGCAATAAGACGACATTCAGGGTGGCAAAAAATAGGAACGGAGGGAGATGATTGATGTCATGCAAACATGTCTGTGCAGTGGGGTGTTGTCTACACCGAGGGAGGGAAAGGGCACAAGCCTCATCGTCAGATGGTAAGAACATGCGGGAAGGCAAGAGACAGAGAGGGATGAAGTGTCTATGAGAGGAGTATGATAAGACCATAGCCCTGCCCACGCCTGTGTCTAACTGGGCATGACTTACATACAAGAGGATGTGCATGCACCCCTGTCATCCCACCTGACAAGGCTTCACAGTGTGCTGTACCTGTATCAAATGGTCTCTGGGTTCTCATTTCACTCTCTATTTATGAACAACCATGGTCGCTTTTATGCTGGTAGATACTAAGATGGGGAGATAGAAAATCTGGCTTCTAATCCAGGCTCTGAATTGTATGATTTATATGAACCTGGACAGGTGACTCAACATCTGCTATGCCTTGGTTAGTTCATCTCTATAAAAAGTGTCACGAAACTCGCCTGTCAGGCTGGGCGTGTAACTCCTGATACAGTGCTGGCCTAAAATATGCAAGGGTCTAGAATTCAGCTACAGCATCTCAGACAACAACAATGAAACCTAGCCATGAGTGCCGACCACTCCCTATTGTAAGAGGTGGGAACAGTTGTAAGGATGGCTAGAGACAATGGGCAGTAACTATCATTACAGTCTGGGTACCACAGCTGTCAACTGGGTGCACATTAAGAAGTATTGTGGGCCATGGCGGCATTATTTACTTAGGCAATAGTTTAACTTTTGATGCTCTGTAAATCAGGAGTTTCTGGTGATGGAGAGATGGCTCAGTGGTTAAGAACACTAGGTGATCTTCAGGGAACTGGGGTTCTGTTCCCAGCACCTACATGGTGGCTCACAGCCAACACAGTCTTACCTTCCACATGTCTGTGTCACACGGACATACATGCAGGCAGACACTCAAAACACATAAAAACATGAATGGATGAATTTCTGATGACAGAATGTGTCATTATTCCAAAACCATTTTGGGTGGGGCTTGGTTTGAATATTTGTGGTAGTGGGGATCAAGTGCAGGATTTTCCATGTATTTCCTTGTACTCTATCACTGAGCTGCACTCCCAACCCAACACATGTTTTTATTATGTATAAATATATATGCATATGATATGTATATATACATATATGTATGTGGTTTAAAAATATATGATATATATGTATTTGTACATAATAAATATATATATATCATCTGCACATCATTCACAAAGGGCCATCTAGTAGCCAAAGCTACTAATGGTCACTTGACACTGTGAGCTTTACTGAACCCTCTATGTACTACATACACCAAACTGTGATAGCAATACATTAGTCACTCTGAGAGATTAACATCCTTAATTAATAGTAAGATAGAACTTAAAATAGAACAATAAATGTGAATGAAGTCTCTTGACTTGTCAGCTCTCACAGGCGGGAAGCGTCTGTAGCATGGAGACACTGAGCAAGGGGGTGGGATGAGGTAGGGCGGCTCAAGGGTTTGTCACGCTGTTCAAGATGGTATTTAAAACCTTTGGCTTCTGGAATCTCCAGTAATGTTTTAAGATGCCTGTTGGCAACTGGCAATTGAAACTACTGCAAGTGCACAGGGGGATTGCTGTAACTACACATAGGCTACTGTGGAAGTAGATCACAGAGGACCCAGTTGTCAATTCATGGCCAGTCTGGTTTCATGTCTGCTCCTGCTCATTTCTTCCTGATGCCAGCCCTGGACTGATACCTCTTGAGTCTCTCTGTTCATTTTACTTGAGGTGGGCTCTTATATGTGTTTTTGCTTTGTTTTAAAGGCATCTGGCAATTCTGATGTGCACTGTGGTTTAAAACACAAGGATTTGAATGGTTATAGCTGTGGCCCTCCACATACATAGATACATACATACATACATTTATGTTTTTATCTTTAACCATTTCAGGAGACTGAGACACCATGTGAAATTTCAGAACTCTATGACAATCCCAAAGTATCTGAGGTAAGTGCTTTTGATTATAATCCCTGCAAGTGATTGAAAGGATAGTAATCAATGTAAGGGTTTTTAAGTGTGTACTTGTGCAAACATGAGACCCTGTGGCAGGGAGGCCAACCAAATGTGTGAAAGCACAATGGAGTTGTCCGGAGTGTCTACTGACCAGAGAGGGAGTCAAAGCTGATTTAACATTAGAACATCTGGGGTTCGCTATAGCTTAGTGGCAAAGTGCAGCATGGAGAAGTCACCAGATTCTGTGCCCAATCCTGAAAATTAATATAGCAGTGGCAGAAAGGAGATCAACATAATATAATTTATTTACTGGACAAAAGAAACAGATGTGTGACTATCTTAATAGGAAAGAGAAGTTTTGTTAAAAGATAAGTCACTTGTGATAAAACTGTTTTACTCATTTATTTAGTGCATATACAGTGTGTGTGTGTGTGTGTGTGTGTGTGTGTGTGTGTGTGTGTGTGTGTGTGTGTTTGGGTATTTATTCTAGGGAATGTCAGAGGAAGTTTGTTGCAAGATATTTCCTATCCATTCACATTAAGGCAGTGAGAGGCCAGTGATTGGAGGGGAGAGAGGAGGAGGAGCTAAGGGGAGAGAAGCCCAGGGGACCGCACAGCGGAGCAGAGAAGGGGAGGCGCGGAAGACCGCACTAGTGGAGCAGAGAGGGAGACATGGATATCCAGATGGCTTCAAACGTATTTCTGGTGTTTTGGAGAGGTTAGAAATATTGGGATAAGACTTTACCATTGTATTGGCATTATGAAATTGGTTTTCTTATACATAAATATATTTGGTTAATCATTCAAGTTTGAGAGTCATGCTTTACTGGATACTTGGAAGGAGTGGGTGCTGGGCAGATGTGTGGGATTCCTGCCATTTACAGAGTCTATGATGGAGAGGAAACACAGCTGGGATGCTCCGAGAGCTAGCTGAAAGAGAGAGTCGCCCTGAGCGGGACAGCCCGGGACTTGGTGCAGAGGCCTGGTGGGGCGGTACTCTATTTTAAGTATTAAACACTATAGAAGTCAGAGGATGATTTCAGATGTCAGTCCTTCCCTCCCGCCTTGCTTAAGCAGGATCTCTTTGTTGACGTCCTCTGCTGATGCTGCCCACAAGCTCCCGGGGACTCTCCTGACTCTGCCTCCCAACTCCCTGAACGAGTGCAGGGACTGCAGGTGCCTGTACTTGGTCTGGTTTTTAATGTGGGTACTGGGGATTCAAACTCAGATCCTTACACTTGCTAGCAAGCACCATTTCTCCCCAGCCCTTGACATGGACTTTCTTTCTTCCTTCCTTCCTTTCTTTTTCTTTTTTTCTTTCTTTCTTTCTTAAAAGATTTATTTATATTATGTATGTGAGACTGTAGCTGTCTTCAGAGGGCATCAGATCCCATTAAAGATGGTGGCGAGCCACTATGTGGTTGCTGGGAATTGAACTCAGGACCTCTGGAAGAGCAGTCAGTGCTCTTAACCACTGAGCCATCTCTCCAGCCCCCGACATGGACTTTCAAATCTAAGCAGGAACTTAACTTGAAAAGTGGTACCCAAGGGAATATGTCTTTAAGATCAGAATTGAATCAAGGATGTTCATTGCTTGCCTTCAGCACTGGACTTGAGGTCCTAACCTACACAATGGGATAAGAAAAAGCAAATATAACATTGAAAAGGAAGAAGTAAAATTACCATAATTTGTAGGTGCTACATGACTGTCAACATAGAAAAACTCAATAATCTACAGATAAATTTTTGAATTTAGAAAAATGGTCAATGATGTTTATTGTAAATAAAAATAATACACAGGATTTAGCTTTGAGGTATAACGCCTCACTATGCATGAGCAAAGGCCTAGGTTTGATTTCCAGCACTGAAAAAAATTCAAAAGCAATATGTATTTCTTAATATCAATAGCTATGAGTTAGAAAAAGGAATTTTATAAAATTCTATTTTTCAGTGGTAATAAAATACATAGAGTGCTAAAGAATAAATCTGACCAAATATCACCAAATATCTAATCCTATCATGGAAATAATAAAACTTAGTAGAAGACATTCAACAATAGCTAAGTCATGATGGTTATATACTGTAGTCCTGGACAGGACTACTCAGCAGCATAAAGATGTCAGCCCTGACAAATTTCTGATACTTTTAGTACATCTATAATCAGTGTAACTGTGGAGCTACAGAAACGGCTCAGAAGTCATAAGTGCTTTTTCAGAAGACCTGGATTCAGTTTCCAGGCCCTCATAACAGCTCACAACAGCCTATTGTTTGAATTCTAGGATATCTGCAGTCTTCTGACCTCCTTAGATACCAGGCATGTGCATTTAGGCAAAACATTCACACACATAGACAATTTTAAATTAAAACAAATATATTTGTGAAATAAATCCCAAATTTATATCACATTTTCAATAAACATAGTAAGGTTCTAAAGCTTATGGGGAACAAAGCTTGAGAAGATCAATAAGAAGTGAACACACAGGACAAGTGAAAAGGGAAGCAAGAGAGTAGCTTTGACCCCGCCCAATCAATGGTCATATTAGATATCAATAGCCTAAGTGGCTTCACTTACACGGCAGAGAGAGTTTGGTTGGCTATAAAAGTAATACCCAACTTGATAAAAACCTACAGAACAACACCTTCTCAATATAAAGAATCGAATAGATTAAAAGTTAAAGGATGGAGACAGTCTGCTAACAATAATTAGCCATAGAGAATTAATTGTATGGCCTGAAAACCTCTTAAAGACAACAAACTCAGGCAACTGTCACAGCCGCTCATTTCCTGACCCTCAAGGGTCAGTGTCTTTACTCTCCCGATTCCCACTGTCTTGCCAACCATTGTTTCAAATGTTTGGTCTGAATTTTGCTGTTTCCATTCAAGGATCAATAGGGCTGTTTGAGTTCATCTTAGCCAGAAGCTGGAGTCTCTATTATATCATTTTAAAAATCTGTTTGTGTTCTCAAGCATCCTAGGCGGTCACCCACACATGAAATGAACCCACAAGGCAGCCAAGAAGGTCACATATATGTGAAGACTGTCTCGGGAAGTGAGGAGCCCCTGCCCGACACCTACCGTCCTCATGAAGAAATAGAGAGAAGAAGAGGACTTTGGTGGCTCGTGCCCAGGCTGAGCCTAGAATGATGTCGTTGCATCAGGGAGTGGACCCAAAGCTGGAACAAAGCTGAAAACCTGGGATCTGTGCTCAGCGGCCATGCTTGGGGAAGTGAGGAACCAGCTGCCTCTCATTCCACATCTATTTCATTTATAGATCCAGGGCACATCTGGCTGCCTTGCCCCTTTAGGGGACGGCTGCAGTCAGGTTCATTCAATCTCAGATCTTGGAGTGTAATCAGCAATGCAACCTGGGTGAGTTGCTTGTGCATCCAGATGAGCCCTGTGTGTCCTATTTCTGAATCTAGAGAAGTCTGCCTTTGGGAAATGGCTTGGCTCCTGAGTGTCCTGCCTTCTCTACCTGCTCCAAATGTTATCATTAAAATAATAATAATAATAATAATAATAAAGCTTTGGGAGTTGGCTTTTTTTTTGGGGGGGTGCATTGACCAAGGCCAGCTTGGTACAAGTTAGGATATGACTAGAACTTAACAGAAGACGTGTGAAAGAAGCCATTTCTTCCCTTTGACTATCTCAGGATAAGACTCACATGGAGCCACACATGCCCTGACACAAGGAAGCTTGTGACTGATTGGTGTCATGCGGCTGAGAATGAGATGTGCAGTCCCTAGTCACACAAGCTACTGAGCACCTCTGAGAATTCTGATGAGCTCACCTACCCTCCCCAAACCTGTCTGGGGTTTTATAAAAGAAGGAAGAATATTCTGTGCTTCATTTGGCCATTGGAAAAATGACAAAAGGAATAAAGGAAGCAATTTTCACTTAGTAGACACTAGAGATATCAATCCTCCTCCTTACCCAGATCTTCCCACCTCTTCCCATCCTATTTTTTATCCATAGTCACAAAGTCGACAAGGAAATCTAAACCTTCTCCATGGCCTGAAGTCCGAATTTTTAACATTTAAAAATAAATCTAGTGGTCACTAGCAGTCTCCTCACTTCAACTCTGGGCACCATTTGTCCTTGTGTGTCAACCAAGTTCCAAATCACAAGTACCTGTGTTACATATTACACATTAACCTTTAGGATGCTCAAGTCCTGGATGGTTAATCTTCACTGTCAACTCGATGGGATTTAGAATCACCTCCAGAAAGATTTAAGTGAGTAAGAAGATCTACCTGAATGTGGCCAGCATCATCCCATAGCCTGGGGTTGTGGGAATTCAAGTTGAGCACACAGAATTCATCATTATCTGCTTCCTGACTACAGATAAACTCCTGCTGCCATGCCTTTCTTGGACTGAACCCTCAAACTGTGAGCCAATAAATATCTCCATCCTTAAGTTGATTTTTTTCATAACACTGAGAGAAGTAAACTAATATAAAATTGATATTCATGTTTTAATGACTTTTCTTTGCAATGAGGCGTTTGCTTCGAAGTACCATAAAGAAAAGATGTTTTTGAGGGAGAGACATCAAGAGGGCCAAAGATGAACACAGGAGCAAAGGGATGGGTTGGTATATCCGCACCTGCCATCCAAGAGACATCTAGGGACACTTTACATCTAGGGACATCAGACCTGATCTTTGCCTTCACTTCCCCAGACAGCTTCCGTGTGACCTTCCAGTGCACAGCCTTTAAACAGGCCATGCTTCACAGTGGGAAAGCTGAGGTCTCAGGGTATCTCTGGAAACATCCACGATCTCCTTTAGCCACCTTGATATCCCAGAGAACCATCTTTTCTTGCATGGGGCCTCTGGTTGTTTAGAAATGGTCCAATTTCTTGAGCAATAGGGAATGGTTCTGTAAACCCAACGACCATCGCATGTTAACAGCTGCCTTTCAAAGCCCCTCTGAAATTCAATTTTGGGTTGTTTCATGGACCCAGGTCTTAGATAAACACATTTGAACATCTTCAATCATCTATGCCCAGGGATGCTAAAGGTTCACTTCCCTTACGTGATGGGGAATGACCTTGGATTTCCTGAGAACTTGAGGATACTGTGACTTTGACATATATGGGTTTCAGCTCCAGCCTAGAATGTTGGTCACCTAGATCCTCAGTTTTATACTTATAAAACTGACCTCCAAGGGCAACTGTGAGGCCTGATTGAAATACACAGGTCAGTAAGCCTTGTAACTTATAAAGAATGACTGTTCTGTTTTTGTTTTTGTTTTTGATTCTTCATTTTAATTCTACTTACAATCCATTGCTTAGAATCTTCATTTCAAATTGTTTTCACTAAACTTGCAAGGTTCAGGATTTCTGTTGGTACAGAGACTTATTTTATAATAAAGTGAAAATAAACAGCCATTGTATGAACAAAGTATCTGTGGCTTGTCTTTCTCTACCTTAAGGTTGCAACTCTTCGTCTCTCTGCCTCTTTTTCTCAGACACTGGCTAGAACCTCTAGCACTTTGGGCTTCCCTCCTTGCGCTAGAGCTCCTTCCCTACCTTGTAGTGGGACTCCACTGACAGGCAGTGGGGGAGCCTCCATGCTGAAAACTCAAACAACCTCGTGGCCACCTTTCCTTATTTCTTCTATTCTCTTCCTCTCGACAACTGATATGTTGAAAAGATCAGGATTTGGAGCTTAGTCAGGCTCTGCTCTGACTCACCAACTGGTCTTGTTCACTCCTCAGTGGCTTTTGAGGAAGTGGCTTCTCTGATCATCAGGGGTCATGAGATCCCATGGTAGACTGTCATCTCTAACTCCAGTTAGGCTGGACAGGGAAGGGGACTGGGGGCCTCTTATCCCTGGGACCCCCGACTCCTTGAATTTAGTTTGTATTATCTTTAAGGCACCCTGTGTTAATTCCCACTCTGACCACAGCAGACCTTCCTGGAAGGACTGTGTGGTCACAGTCTTTCAAAGAGGATCACTCAGCACCTTTCCACGCAGGTATGTGCCCCAGGCATGGGATATTACATCAAAGGTTCACACATGACCACAGCAGCCTGTCTATTGGCTGAATGTCAAACCAACCACATGGCATAGGTTAAACCAGTGCTCCCAGATCCTCCCTCATGTCCAAACATGGGCATGGGAGTCTAAAGGTGTAATGGATAGAGCTAAAGTGGCTGGAGAGGCATCTGTCAGTCATCAGCAGTGGAAAGGCCTGTCTGTCCCGGTACTGCCTGAGCCCAGCCTCAGAGTGTTCTGCAGCAATGTAGATGTTACTGGGGAATTTGGGGTAATCCTCTTCATATTCTTGGCCCTAATATTGAAAGAATTTTTTTAAAAAAAAAAAATAGCTCAGATAGCAGCTTTGGGATTGTTTTATTAGCATTTAAGAGAAAAAAGGAAAGAAAGAAAGTTTTACATTTTGCCAGATGCACAGAAGACAGGGAGGAAGAGGAAGTAAAGGCAGAGAGAGGAACAGAGCTTTTTGGTTAGGCATGGAGGCTGCAGTCAGATGTCAGACAAGCAGTCACACGGTGAATGGAGGGATATGACTTCAGAGAAAAAGCAAGAAAGCCCAGAGCATCAGAGACAGCACGCTCAGGCTCTGGTCCATATCCAAAAGTAAAAAAAGAGATTTAAAAAAAAAAAAAAGGAAAAGTTAAGCTTGTTTGAGTAATTTCACAAAGCAGGCAGGCTTGGCAAAGCATTGCAATAAAGGCTCTATAAGCAACTTCGCCGAAGGGGTGTTTCTGGGTGGGGCAGGGGGAAATACACCATCTTCTTAAAGGGACAGTTAATTATTCCTTCCAAATCCTTAGCAGTTTTAGGTGAAACAGCCTTACAGAGGGGTGGTCTCGTGACCAAGTGACTGACAGGCCCAGATGGATTGTCTCTTCTGAGAGGAACAATGGTATGAAATAGTCTCATCTTTGGGGCAGACTGGACTGTCCTGTTGCCCCCCAAGGCCACCCTGGTCTTTTGATCAGGCCTTAAGAAATGGCAAAGAGCCGGGCGGTGGTGGTGCACTCCTTTAATCCCAGCACTTGGGAGGCAGAGGCAGGAGGATTTCTGAGTTCGAGGCCAACCTGGTCTACAGAGTGAGTTCCAGGACAGCCAAGGCTACACAGAGAAACCCTGTCTCGAAAAACCACAAAAAAAAAAAAAAAGAAAGAAAAAAAAAAGAAATGGCAAAGCATTTCTTGGAGAAGAGGCATCTGGGTCAGTCTGATTAACCCTTTATAGAGAAAACCACAGTAATCGGTGAGGCCAGATTCCTCCCATTCTCCTAGGAGAATCCTCCGGGGGTTCCTGTGGTGAAGAACCTCACTCTCTCATAAGGAATCACTTTCCTTCCCCAGCACGACTCCCTTCCAGCCCTCATCTCCTGGAAATAGGCTGATGCTCATCAGTTTGCCTCCAGCTCTATAGCAGGCTGAGGACAGTGATAGCCCTACAATAGGTGGCCTTTGGGTCTCTCCAGGGCACAGGATCTGTCCTGTGCCCTCCTGTCCTGAGGAAACAGGAAGCACAGATCTGGTGAGGGGTGTTCCAGAGGCTGCCTCCCTCCCATGGGTTCCCTGAGATGAAGAAACCCACACTTTCTTTAAGAGCTCTGGGTGGAAAAGGAAGATTATCCTGTATGGTTTTGGAAACTGCTTTTGCATCCAAGAGAGAGAGAAGTGAGAATGCTTCCCTGATATGGCTCAGAGCTGGACAAGAAAGGAACCAGCTCAGAGCAGAGTGGAGACAGCTAGGAGTCAGCACCCTGCCTCCCGGCACTTCTGAGAGGACCCAGGGTCCTCCTGGGAACCTCTGATGTACTAATTACATCCATGTGATCTTTCAAAATCAACCACAGGTGCTGACTCTTCCACGTTTCCGTTTGTGTTCAGAAATAAAATAACTGAGCAAAGCAAAGAAAACTGTATGCTTTTGCTTCCTATTTTTATTGGCGATATACAGAGATTCAGACACACAGGAGTTAGGTGTACACTTCTCTGGATGATGCTTCAATGACAAGACCATTTTTATTAAAAATCAAACAGACGAAAGAACAGACTATTAATTCTATGCAGTAGGAGAGATGGCCTGAGACTGTGAGCCATGGCCGCATCCTACCTTATCAAGACTACAAAGTTGCCTTAGAATACTCTCTTTGCATAGTATACTTATGATCCACTTGCTGCCAGCATCTTCTGAGGACAAAGAATCCCAGACTTTCCCAAGCCATCTTTTACTAACACAGAGCGCAGTTTGTCTAACCTGAAAAGAACAATGTCAACAACTCCTTCTTAGGCATTTCTTTCCCATGGTTCAATGTAGTCCAATCCCAGATGGGCAAAGATCTCTTCTTCATTTTCTGCTTCAAGAAACACCCTCTGGAAGCACAAGGAGAAATACACATTCTCAGGTTTGCCACCTCGGTGCAGACTTGTTGAACTGTCTTGTTAGAATGAGTGGTGCCTGAAGCATCCCACCCTGCTTTGGTCAGAGGAAGCCAAGGTGTGGTGCCTCACACCTGGAATCCCAGCACCTGCAATCCCAGGATGCAAAGGCAGGAGCTTGGGCTGCAGAGTGAGCCCTTAATTTCAACCAACCAGTCAGCCAGCCAACCAACCAGCTAACCAACCAGTCAGCCAACTAGCCAGATAACCAGCCAGCCAGCCAGCCAGCCAGCTAATCAACCAGCTAGCCATCCAACTAGCCAGCCAGCTAACCAACCAACCAACCAACCAACCAACCAACCAACCAACCAACCATCCAACCATCCAACTAATCAACCAACCAGCCAACCAGCCAAGGCTTTCTGTAGTTTTGACACTTTCCCATTCAAAGGTGAAATTGTGACAGCCTTCCCCTGTTAGCAAATGACACATGGGTATTTTTCCTGAGTTCCTAATTATTCTTATTTGTGTGTATACGTGTGAGTGCATGTTTATGTATGTGTATGTATGTGTGTGGGGATACATGTACGTGAGTGTGGAGTATAGCCGTCAACACTGGATGCCTTCCTCTAACGTTTTCTAGTTTTGATGCAGGGTTTCTCACTGAGTCACAATTTCCTGGGCAGTCTGACTAGCTAGCTCTGTCTTGTCTTGTCTTGTCTTGTCTGGCTAGCTGTTTGTCCTGGCCTTGCCAGTTGTTAGAGTTACAGATATGTTCACCATTCCTGGCTTTTACATGGTGCTAAAGATCCAAACTGAGGTCCTCAGGCTTGCATGGGAGATATTTTACCAACTGAACCATCTCCCCAGCCCTACCTATTGTTGGTCTCTTCATATATACATATATGTATATATATATGAATATATATAGAAAATATATTTATATAGAATATATATATATATATTCTGGATATAGCTATACCTGAAGCCAGTTTTAGCCCTGGAGACAGCACTATTTATTTAGCTAAGCTACTTTACATTTTACCTAAGATCCATTTCTTAGGTATCCATTATACTTCTCTCTGTCTCAGTCTCTGTCTCTCTCTGTCTCTCTGTCTCTGTCTCTCCCCCCCTCAATAAAATATATTGAAGTTTGAATCACACTTCAGCATATATATATATATCTCAGTGTTTTACCTGCATGTGTATCTATATCCCACATGCATGCCTGGTGCCTGAGGAGACCAGAAAAGGACATCAGAGCCACCACATAGGTGCCAAGAACTTTTAAAACACTGATCACCCCAGACTAGTCTCCTTATTCTTAATCATCACTGCTCTTTGGAACCTCGTGATCGAGTCTTCCTTTCTTTCTTCCTTTTCTTTTGTTTCCTTCTTTCGTTCTCTTCTTCTTCTTCTTCTTCTTCTTCTTCTTCTTCTTCTTCTTCTTCTTCTTCTTCTTCTTCTTCTTCTCCTTCTTCTCCTTCTTCTCCTTCTTCTCCTTCTTCTCCTTCTTCTTCTTCTTTTCTTTCCTTCCTTCCTTCATTCCTTTCTTCTTTCCTCTTTCTCTCTTTCTCTCTCTTTTTCCCTAATATGTTGAAGCTTGACTCACACTTCAGTCCAATGAAATCAAAAGCTCCAGAGAGGCTTGTTATCAATCTACTTAAAGTTCTAGGTTATTCTAATGTGCAGCCGAGGAGCCAACTGCTGGTAATGGAAACCTACTGCACGTTCTGCTTTCTCTACAGCCACCCACACCTGCCATGGGCCCCACTCTCCAGTTTCCACCTCATGAGCTCTTTAAGATTAGGCACCTCTTCCCTGACTCTCCTCTCATACACAACCCAGCCCTGGGCCCAGACGTGACACTTGCTGGAATATTTATTACATATTCTCTTGCAAGCCTTCCTGAATTGAACTTTATGAAGTTGCTTCGGCTTCCGCTTTCAGTCCAATGAAATCAAAAGCTTCAGAGAGGCCTTCTTAGCAGTCTATTTAAAGTTTTAGGTTAAGTGAGTGTTGGATATCCATCCATATCCATTTCTTTTAAACTATAATAAACCCCTAGGGGGCAAAGGGATCAGTTCTTGCTTTTAGTGATGTTATGCCTTCTTCTCCCTTCAGTCCTAATCTGGCGCCCTTGAACACTGTAAGAACAGTAGACTTTTATGTTCATGGATTTAATGATAGAATTGTTAATTCTTCATCAGCCACATGGTAACTTGTCACTTTTCTGAGGCATGAATCCAACAAGGTGCCGCTGATACTGAGTCCCCCATGGCTAGTTGACTGGGGCTTGATGGCTTCCCATCCACCTCTGGGAACCTGTGTTGCTCTACTGCAGGAGACACCCACTGATGACCCACTCAGAAGGTGACTGATCCTGCATCAGATGGTTATTCCGGTGACATTTATGATTTATGGGAATCCCTGATTTTCTTTAGAGTAAATGACTGCAAACATCAGGAAGATAGCCAACTCAACTCTGCTCACCTGTGTGCTGGTTCTAGAGCTCTGTAAGTTTACTCTCTGGGCCAGAAGCCCTGGAGTTGCAGCCTGGGCCCAGTAGGGATTGGGGTGATGCTTCCTGCTCTTTTCAACTGTGATCCACAGTGAACAGAACATTTGTAGCAAAAAGAAGCTAACCTAGACACCAAAATCCATTTGGGTTGGGGGTAGGGTGGGGTAAGTGGGACCAGCAGGTGAAGGTACTTGCTGCCAAACCTGAGGCCCTGAGTTCCATCCCTAGAACCTACGTGGCAGGACGGAACTGGCTCCCCTGACCCCACATGCATCCACTCTGTATGTGCACCCATTTTCCCCACTGTAAGAAAAACAAATAAATGTAATAAAAAATGTTGGTTTTTTTTTAAAGTCTGTTCAAGGGAAGGGCTTACAGGTAAGGGTCAGTAGCCCCTCCCGGGAAGGAAACACTACCTTGTTCTTGTCATACAGAGCGTGATTATCCAGTATCATCTTCCGCTCGTGTGTGGCGTAGCGCCGCAAGTCTCTCTCAAACTGCTACGAAGAGAATTAAAACAAATTACTGTCCAGTCCAGATTATTTCTGGAACACGGTGTTTAAAGCTATCTGAAAGCTTTAAAAAACAAAGCTTATTTTCAGTTATTTGGGTGTTTGAAACTGCTGTCTCTAAGATAAATCCTTGGGGTGACTTTCTTCCCCAGGGCAAAGCTCCTGGGTGGCTGAGCTCTGGAGGCCCTGCACTAGAACAGAAACTCAGTGTGACCAGGAAGCTGATTGGCTTGGAACCTTGTCAATCATGGTCCAGAAGGCAGCAGGTAATGTGTGAATATCTGTGGAAGGGCTAAAGGGACCGTGTGAGCATTGTTTCTAGAATAATATCTGGTCCAGAGAAAATGCTGCCTAAATTGTTTTAAGTTTCAAATATCATTATTATAATAGAGGGTGAGGAAAGGGGAGACCTTGACCTAGATTTTGTGCCCATTCCTGTGTCCCTACTACCTAGCATCTCTGAACCTTGCTTTGTCCCAAGATGGAGAGAGTGAACATTAAGATCCCTCCCTCGTTGATGTCCACTCATACTGAGATTCTGTGAAGAGTCACCTGCCCCAGAGTGACATCTCTCATGACCAGGAACACACCCTGAGGCTTCAAGGAGAAAATCTGAAGCCGAGGACAAGTGACCAGCAAACATTAGAAACAAGGACAGGGAACCACAAATACTGCTGCTGGGTTCCTGAGAGAAGTCCAGGTCCAGAACTTTGTCTTTTTCCCTGGGATTAGGCAGAACGCCTGGGACAGTGGAATCCTTTAACAGCAAGAATTCATTTCCTCTCTGCTGGAAAGTTTCTGGGCCTGGTGAGACATTGTGTCCCAGAAGCCCTTTAGAGCAGCACTGTAGGTGGAACCAGTTTTGTGGACTATTTGCTGGGGAGCAGATTTGTTAACACAGATCCAGGAAATTGTAGGTCCTGCTTAGCTCTTGGCTGGACAGCGACTTCCCACAGTTCACACTGGTTCCCAGCAACTGGGGAGGCTGGAGGTGTAATGGGGGTTGGCTATATGTAGTCAGCGATGGGCTACTCCCGGTTCCCTGCCCTGAGTGGTTTGGGAGTGAGAAATGTATCCCTGAAGTCCTCAGCTAAGCTCAAAAGGGTTTCTGTGCATGAAGAGAGGAATTCAGTTCACCCGACAAATACCTGCAGAGTGCCAGTTCCTCAGGGAGCTGAGAGTCTAGCTGGGGATACAGATGGTTTATAATAACAGAAGAAATAAGAAAAGTATGGGCTAATAGGAAGCCAGTGCTGTGGACATGCTGAGCAGGGCTGCCGTGGTGAGCATCACTGAACGAGGGCTCGAAGGGGGTGATTAAAAACCAAAATGGCCGCAGAATGGTCAAGAGAGTTATGCTGGGAAGCTTTATGTCAGCTTGACACATGCTAGAGTTATCTGAAAGGAGAGAACCTAAACTGAGTAAATGCCTCGGTAAGATACAGCTGTAGGACATTTTCTTAATTAGTGATTAACGGGGACTGGCCCAGTCTATTATGGGTGGTACCAGCCCTGGGCTGGTGGTCCTATGAGAAAGCAAGCTGAGCAAGCCAGTAAGCAGCACCCCTCCACGGCCTCTGCATCAGCTCCTGCCTCCAGGTTCCTGCCCTACCTGAAGTCCTGTCCTGACTTCCTTTGACGATGAGCAGTGCTTTGGAAATGGAAGTAGAATAAACCCTTCCGTCCCCAAGTTTCTTAGATCATGGTGTTTTGTCACAGCAATCATAACCCTAACTAAGGAATCCCATCCTTTCCTGAGCCCCAGAGATTTGCTGGAGACAGGGAGGGGGTGTCAGGCTGGCACAGATTCAGGAACTGAGTCTGCCAGGGAAACACTTGGTTTATTTGTTTATGTATTAGATGCCGTGGCCTCAGACAACATGTGGCCACTCTGATTCATATCAGCTGTCACCCACGGCCACTGCTCATTTCTGCTTCTATCTCTCGGGCTGGGGGAAGCCAGGCTGTGCACACTCCCTTTTCCTTCATAGAAAAACCACAGAGTGCTTCCCCTCAGTAGGAACAGTGGGTTGGTCAGATCCTGAGGTGGTGTGTGTGTGTGTGTGTGTGTGTGTGTGTGTGTGTGTGTGTGTAAAGAAGAACACGAATGACAGAGCCTGTAGGCCCTCCTGGTTCACCAGTGACCTTGGATGCCACCCTGAGTTAAAGGGAGACAAGAAGTGTTATATGTCCTCACAGGATCCGATGGCTTCTGGCTAGGACCAAACAAGACCCTTAGAAGGCCATGCCATGGCGCAGGTAGTGACACTCTATGCTCAGCTCAGTACCAGCTGCTTTGTTCCATGAGTTCTTTGCTGGGCTGCGTGACTGCAGACGCTTAACGAGAGCCTGGCATGACACCTAAAAGAAGAGCGGCTGAATCGCTGTCTCAAGAGTCCTCACCAGAGCCCTGTGGGGTTAGCGCCGCTGTTAGAGAGAAGGCTGGGAGTGTTATTTACCTGAAAGCCACACAGCCCAGGGACAGAGCGGCTTCAGCCTCTTGGATCCTGAAGTTTCTTTTTTAAACTCTCACTGGTTTCTTAGAGCAGCATTGGAGACGGGAACAAGCACGTGGTCTTATGCTTTAAAGAAATGTGAACAGCAGGTGGAAGCCACAGTACCACAGTGCAGCTGCGCACTGCTGCCCCCAGATGGCGCCACTCACATCTCTCTTATAGGCCTAAGAACCTGTCCAAGATCTTTGGAAGAGGCAGGGTTGGGTCCGTCAGCAGGTCTAGGACCTGAATCCATCTGAGTTACTCACCACTCTGCCACTTCCTGGGTTTCAGTAGCTCTCACCAAAGACACCTCTAGTTTATTTACCTAGGGGTTTTACAAACATACATGTCTGGGCTTAGCTGCCTAGAGCTTCTGTATACAGTGGAGAATTTATAAATCTAACCGGTCCCCAGGTAAGGTCACTGCTGCTGGCTTGGTGAACCACACATTGGGAATCTAAATGAATCTAACTCATGTGACCGTGTGTTCACATCATGCCTCAGTTTAGAGGCTTGGGGGCATCGTCCCTTCGTTCTCCCAGCCGTCCGCCCTCTAACAGTCAGCTCTCCCCTGAACCAGGAAAGCTAATAGCAGACAGCTCTTACCCTAGAGCCTGTCCATCCCAGTAGGGCGAAGGCCCGGCACTCGTAGGGGCACATGACCAGATCGACACGGATGGCCTTCCAGCCCTTCCCTTCCTGCTGGCCGCTCTTCTCGCTCGGTACTCTACCGTGGTGCAGTTTCAGAATCAGGAAGCATTTCTGGAAGTGATCCAGCGCGTCCACCTTCCTGCTAGGCAACTTGAACTTCTCAAAGGTTGACTCTATGAGGTCGCAGTACAAAAGCAAGTCCTGAAAAGCAATGGGAGAGTTTGGAAAGGGCCCCGGGGCGGGGGGTGGGGGGGTGGGGGTGCACCCCGTGATATTACAGTAGCTCTTAAGAAAGCCTCTTCAGAGCTGAACAGACATGGAAGTACTTTCGTTCTTCCTCACCCAGCACCTGGGGGAGGAAGTAGTAAATGATTCTCTTCACAGAAAAGGAATTTCTGCACGAGAAAGGCTGAGCCCAAACCCCCCAATATTAAAACTCCAGAGCCTCCACCTCCCCTTGTTTGTTTCTGAGGGACAACTTTGCTCCTT
The DNA here is from genome assembly GCA_036184795.1 of Tokudaia tokunoshimensis. Taxonomy (NCBI): domain Eukaryota; kingdom Metazoa; phylum Chordata; class Mammalia; order Rodentia; family Muridae; genus Tokudaia; species Tokudaia tokunoshimensis. The sequence continues at coordinate 159,340,381 of BTHU01000001.1, read as the reverse complement.
AAAAGCAAAGCCACCGTGAACAGAAAGCCACGCTCTCTCCTGCATGTTGATCGCCCGGACTGGGTCAAAGGGTTGTGGCTGGAAACCCAGGCCCAGTGTGGGGCATGGTGACCTGTTACATCTGTTGTTATGTTGTTTTTGCAATGCTGGGGCTTGAACCTGGGGACTTGCACTTGCTAGCTATGCAGTCTACCACTGAGTATACCCCAGCCCTGGAAATGCTTCTTCTCCTGAAAGAACTATCTCTCCATCTTGGAGGCAGTGGGGAGAAGGCCTGAGAAGCCTGCTTTATTTCAAGTTTCTGTCCAGAAAATTAATAAGTAATTTAAAGGAATCCCAGGCGAGCACCAGCCCCTAGGAGTTCCTGTGCTGACATAGGGGTAGCACTTGGCTGGTGACAGATGGGGGCATTCTTGGGTGAATCGATCCTGAACTTGGCGAGGCTTTGACTGGGGTGTTCCATCTGATTCTGGTCGGTTTCATGCCAACCACTTGGGGCTGTGATGAGGTGTTACAAACAAGATTGGTGGTCACTGTACACTGAGCATGTAACACATGAAATTAACGATGCTTGGGGCTGGGGAGATGGCTCGGTGGTTAAAGCGCCTGCTTCACCTGAGTTTCAGATCCCCAGAACTCAGATAAATGCTTGGTAGGCATGGCAGCCTGCCTGCAGTTCCAGCCTCAGAAGATAGAGACAAGGGATCCCAGAACAAACTGGCTAGTAGGACTAGCCATATTGATGAGCTCTGGGTTTGATTGAAAGAGCCTGCCTCAATGAATAAGGTGGAGAAGTAGTCGAAGATGATTTTCAACATCAACCCATCAACCTCAGGCTCCACATGCACCCACATCTCTCTCTCTCTCTCTCTCTCTCTATATATATATATATATATATATATATATATATATGCACGTGCATACACACAATGCATAACATATACAACATCTCCCCACACACAAAAATATACACATATACACACCATACACACACAAACATATACATATCATACACACACATATATAAGACACACACACACACATACACACACACACACCAGAAAAAGAAACAAGCAGAAATCAATGCTACGACAGCCTTAAATGGCAGGTGCTGTCCGGCCTGCTTACCTGCTGCCTCCAAAAGTTTGTCACTTTATGCAAGAGCTGCTGCTCTTCGTCCTCTGTGGCTTCTGGGCTGGTAATTAGAAAGTCGACGTCATGTCCAGTCATCTTACCCCTAATTTGGAAAAAAAAAAAAGCATGAAAAGGATATCAGTTTGACTTTTAGCCCTTCATTTAAAAACAAAATAACGGGGCTGGAGAGATGGCTCAGTGGTTAAGAGCACTGACTGCTCTTCCAGAGGTCCCGAGTTCAAATTCCAGCAACCACATGGTGGCTCACAACCATCTGTAATGGGATCTGATGCCCTCTTCTGGTGTGTCTGAAGAGAGTGACAGTGTACTCATATAAATTAAATAAATAAATAAATCTTTGCCGGGCGGTGGTGGCGCACGCCTTTAATCCCAGCACTTGGGAGGCAGAGGCAGGAGGATTTCTGAGTTCGAGGCCAGCCTGGTCTACAGAGTGAGTTCCAGGACAGCCAAGGCTACACAGAGAAACCCTGTCTCGAAAAACCACAAAAAATAAAAATAAAAAATAAAAACAAAATAACAAAACAAAACAAATCTCTTTGTTACTGTGTCCCAAGTATGAGGTTTGTGGTACAAAATACAATATTTTAAAGCCAGCTATTCTTGGTCATACAACTCTACTTGCAAAACAAATTTGTGACAGAAAAAAACTTTATCCAGAATGTATGTTGTTGTATATGGATGGAAAGAAAGTAACACGTATTACTTCTATATGTATCACATGCTTAGATAAACATGTATGACAATAGGTTGCCAACCAAGAGCTTTGGTAATACCATACAAAGTAGCCTTCTTGTATCTATTGTATGGCTTAAGAGATTTTCCTTGTCATTTTTTTAAAGACTATGTCTTATATGGTCCAGACTGGCTTTGAGCAGACTATGAAGCTGAGAATGCCCCTGGACTTCTTATCTTCCTGCCTCTACTTCCCAAGTGCTGGGATTGTAGGTATATGTCACCATACCTGGTTTATTGGATACTAGGAATCAAAGTCAGATTTCCTTCATGCTGAGTAGGCACTCTAACAACTGAGTAATGAACCCAGCTCAGAAAATTCTCTTAGGTTTAAGTCCTCTTTGATGCAAGTGACCAGGTATGGTCTCAGGGGAGGTAGGTGAGAGGTGGGAGGGACAAGTCCCTTTCTGAAATGGAGGCATTTGTATCCAGCTGAAGAAATACATTGCAGAAGACTTGTTCATTGAGTTATTCTTTGATTCAACCAGTTTCTTAAGCATCTACTTTATGATCAGGCTCACACCCTGGTCTCAGTAGGAACTAAACCCCATTAGCTCCACAGGGAAAGCACACATAGTATTGTAGACATCTGGGAAGCATAGAAGAAAATACCTAATCCTTCTCAAAGCGAGAGGGAGTCAGGGAAGACTTTCTGTAGGTGGCAGCATCTAAATTGAGTCTTAAGGGATTGAGAAGTCAGACAAGTGCCAGATTCACAAAACTGTAGAGAAAGTTTCACCTGAGGCAAGTCACAGAGGCAAGAACCAGTTCTGTGTAGGGGGTGTCAAGCTATTTGGGGCTCTGACCCAAAACACAAGAGGCAGGAGCCAAAGCTGCAGAGTGAGGTTGGCATCAAGTCAGAACAGGCCTTTTGCACCCTTTCAGAGGCAGGTAGAAGAGGGGTTCTAAAACAGCTACATCACTTACCTACGGAAACCCCCAGTCATGGTGACCAAGGCATCTGGAAGAAACGTCACAACCGCCTCCTTAACTAGCACGTTGACAGCCTCTGCTTCTGCCCTGCTCACACAGCTAACGAGGTCTTCATAGTAGAGGAATCCTGAGAGGCCGTTTGACAGGCCAGTGGAGAGAAAGGCACACGTAAGAGGACCAGCCTCGATGTATGCTGTCTCACACAGTGCTCTTAGACATTGGTCGGACTCATCCATGGCACTGCCTTGTCCGTTTGCTTGTAGGTTTTTCATGGCTACAAATGAGCTTTGATTTCTCATGGAGAAGTGTACAATATTCATATCAAGGGGAAAGTATTCAGATCCTTCTGGAATCCAAATTGTTCCTATCTGATGTTATAATGGAGAACCAGTGTTGCCTCCTTCTCCTCCTCCTCCTCTTCCTCCTCCTCCTCCTTCTCCTCCTCTTCCTCCTCCTCCTCTTCCTCCTCCTCCTCTTTCTCCTCTTCTTCCTCCTACTCCTCCTCCTCCTCTTCCCCCTCTTCCTCCTCCTCCTCTTCCTCCTCCTCCTCTTTCTCCTCTTCTTCTTCCTACTCCTCTTCCTCCTCCTCCTCCTTCTCCTCCTCTTTCTCCTCTTCTTCCTCCTCCTCCTCTTTCTCCTCTTCTTCCTCCTCCTCCTCTTGCTGTTGCTGCTGTTTTGAGGAAAGGCCTAGACATCTCTAAACTCCTAATTCCTCTGCCCTCCCCCCGGCAAGGGCTGAGATCCCATGTGTGTCCCAACAGTGGGATAGGGGATAGGAAAATTCAGGATTTGGAAGTGAAGGCTTCAATTAGAAAAGGGAAAGATAATGGGAGGAAGAGGGTGGATTATGTGTCCAAAGCAACATGCAAAGTGCCTTGGAGGGGTTGGCATGCTGCTTCCTGGCCTGAGGACTATGAACCAATGACTGTTCAGAAGCAGCATCACGAGGGAGAGCAGAGCATTTGGCCAACACTACAGAGCAGTTAGAGGGAGGCAGAGAGAGAAGGAGCCTTATTGCCAAGGATTGGGATAAAGTCCTGGTGGGAATCTGGGCATGTCTGGTAGAGTCAGAGTATGATGACAGTCATGCTCCCATATAAGATGCTGTACTTTCATTTAAGGGACCCAAATGCCACTTGACAAATGGAAGACGTACTTCTCCAGAGACTGCTAACTGGCTCCTGTTTCTCACCCCAGGATGAGACATGACCAAACAGTCATTTGGCTTATCACTCTGTAAACAGTTACCAAGTTCAAATTCTTCTGTAATCTTTAAACGGGACAGTTGCAGAAATGTGTTGACAGGACCAGGAAAAGCTGTTGATGCTAATCCATCTATCACTTGTACTACCAAGCCAGTTGCTTGAGGAACTACCATCTTCATATCGATAACTGATGTGATGCGATATAAACTTTTCTTGTTCTGTTGTCAACAGTTGCCTTTTTATTGGGACATGGCTGCTTTTAATCTCTCTCTCTCTCTCTCTCTCTCTCTCTCTCTCTCTCTCTCTCTCTCTCTGTGTGTGTGTGTGTGTGTGTGTGTGTGTGTGTGTGTGTTTGATCTAAGAAGCAATATTCCATTAGGCACCATTGTCTGCTGGGCAGTGGTGGTACACGCCTTTAATCCTAGCACTTGGGAGGCAGAGGCAGGTGGATTTCTGAGTTCGAGGCCAGCCTGATCTATAGAGTGAGTTCCAGGACAGCCAGGGCTACACAGAGAGACCCTGTCTCGAAAAAACAAATAAACAAACAAAAAACAAAAAAAAAAAAGAAAAAGAAAAGAAAAAGAAATTGCCATCGTCACTGGCACTCAGATACAACTCAGTTGGAATTCCCTGTGCCCACTCACTTCATGATGTACATGAACATGAGGTTATGATTTTTTTAAGAATGTGTAGCTGTCAGCCAGCACCTCAACCTGCATCCCTAGCACTCAAGATGCTGAAACAGGACATCGCAAGTTCAAGGCTTTCTGAGCAGAACACTCCTCTGCTCTCCACTTCTGCTGTGATAGGAGTCCTCACTATCATTCCAAACCATCTCCACGTCACTTAGGCTTGATAGTCATGCACATTTCTCTTTAACGGCCTCTCCAGAGCTGGTATAAAACATGATCACTACACTTTCTGGCATCCAGAATAGAAATACTAGATGTTTTTTTTCTTAGACTCTTTTATTTCCAGTGTGGCATTATATAAAGCTTATTAACAATCACTTAGAAATTAGCAAATTTGAGAGATGACTCAGTCGCTAAGAGCACTAGCTCCTGTTCCAGAAGACCCAGGTTTGATTCCCAGCACCCAGTGGCAGTACACAACCATCTGTAACTTCAGTTCCAAGGGATCTGATACCCTCTTCTGGCCTCCTTGGACACTGGATGACTTTGATACATAGACAAACATACAGACAACACCCATAGACATAAACTAAAAATAAATAAAATGTTTTTAAAAAGAAATTAACAGGCTTATAAGATGAATAGGGGTTTTCATTTTCTATAGTGTAATGATATGATTGACCTCACCTACCATTTCTTGTGATATCATTTTTGGTCTGTCTGTTTGTCTATTTTTTAAAGACTTATTTGTTTTATGTATATGAGTATACTGTAGCTGTGCCAATAGCTATGAGCCATCATGTGGTTGCTGGGATTGAACTCAGGACCTCTGCTCACTCCTGCCCTGCTCACTCTGGCCCGCAGATTTACTTATTATTATATCTAAGTACACTGTAGCTGTCTTCAGACACACCAGAAGAGGGCGTCAGATCTCATTAACAGATGGTTGTGGGATTTGAACTCAGGACCTTCGGAAGAGCAGTTAGTGCTCTTAACCGCTGAGCCATCTCTCCAGCCCCCTTTCTTTCTATTATTATTACTTAAACAGAAGATAGCTGTTGACTAATTACACATACCCAGTATCCTCTGGTAGAAGACTCTCTCACTTCCAGATTAAAAACTTGATAACTTCACATTTTCCATAACCCCAGAAGCTAGGGAACTATAGCAATGACTCCCTCTTGAGGGACAATTTTACTCTATTTTTATTGTATGTTAAAAGGAAACACTTAAAAATCTCACACATTTAGAAGGGACTATGATGTGAATTGCATCTCCTCATTTCTGGAAAAGGCGCCAGCACTGTCCATGGAAGGCAGTGACCTGGCCAATGTGGCGGGCGTGGGGCTTGCCAGACTTTCAGATGGGAGTGAGATCTCTTCCGTCTCCACTCTGGTTTCTTCTGAGGCTACAGGGCTCTGATTGGACAGATCAAGGCTGTGGCTAGATTTCCGCCCCTTTCTCTTCCATTTTCCAGTCCCTAGTGCACGTTCCATGTGAACCAACCCATTGAGAATATACTTTGTTCAGTACTCCTCTCTCTCTCCTTCTTCCACGGCAGCTTACCCTTCTGTCCTCTTCATGCATGGTTTTTACACAGGGAGACAGCCAGACCCAAGTGTCTAGGTGGATCTGTAGGAAGCAGGGCAGTACCAACTCTGCTTTACCATCTGGATAAAGGGAATCATAGCGCCCCAGAAAGAGGCCTTGCTCTCATGCTCTCAGGGCTTTGTGCAAGCTGATGTACTCCCTGGTTAGCCCAGGCTCGTCAGTGAGGTAACGAAAGCTCTGGGTTTTAACTAGCTTACTCAAGATCACTCAATGACAAGTACTGGAGCCAAGATTTGCCTGACCCCCAAGTCTGGAGCAAGTAAGTGACATCCATGTAACATGACCCTGACAAGCCCAGAGTGACCTGTGACTTCCCCCGAGACCGTTACCTGCTTTCTGCATTCGTGTAAATCTCAGGCTTTTATCTGACTTTATTTTGCTGAGAGTTCTGAAACCCATCCTGAACCATTTCTCAGCTGTCTTCAGTCCCACGCCAAACACGGATGTAAAGAGCTAAAGGGAGGGAAAGGCAGGCTGTTATCCACCATTGCTGTGATGGATAGCACAGAGTGGTGCTTTCCAAAGTCTTAGGCCACAAACAAGAAATATAAGCAAACCGTTGGCCCAGTTTCTCTTGAAAACATCAAGAGAGTGGGTAGTGTGTGCGTGTGTGTGTGTGTGTGTACTTGCACAGACATGTATAGGCACATGTAACTGTGCATTTGGAGACCAGAAGTCAACCTCAGGCTGGGACAGTTGGTCAGTGAGACCCAGAGAGCTCCTTGTCTAACACTTCGGTGCTTGGATCTAAAAGGCTATAAGCTGGAGAGATGGCTCAGTGGTTAAGAGCACTGACTGCTCTTCCAGAGGTCCTGAGTTCAATTCCCAGCAACCACATGGTAGCTCACAACTATCTATAATAGGATCTGATGCCCTCTTCTGGTGTGTCTGAAGAGAGCAATAGTGTACTCATGCATAAAACAAATAAATAAATCTTTAAAAAACAAAAAACAAAATTTAAAAAAAAAATCCTTAAAAGGCAAGCTACCACCCTCAGATTTTTGTGTTGGTTTTGGGTCTCTTACTCAGGTTCTCTGCACTTTAGTGAGTTCTCTCTTGAGCCTGGGGATGGTAACTTTCAGAGGCTTTTTGTTTCTGGAGGATCCTTCCATAATCAAAATGTCACAAAAGGAAACAGAGGTGAGAGATGGACAGACATCTGTGTAAGTAGACAGACTGCCCATTATGTGTCTGTATGAAACACTGTCTCTCCGGCTGTCTTCAGCTTGTTTAGTTTTTTACATGAAGTCCTGAACCACACCTTTGGTGGAAGGAAGCTCACAAAGACTCAGCAAATATATCCCATCTACAAGTGGGTAGTGGCAAAGTACAAACTTCAACCCTGGTCTGTCTGTACTCTGAGCCTGGCTCCTATCCTGACCATATGTTAGGCCTGGTATCATTTATGAACTGAAGAAACTGGGTAGAGTACCATAATCTCTAAGGTAATAAAAATTGGAAAGTAGTGAACCCTAAGTCCCAAAAATCAAGGTGCAATTAGGGCTTTTCAGAGGTTTGTACTTCAGGACCACGTGTGCTCTATTTGGATCCGCGTGTCCCTTTGACATTTATAACCATGAGAGACAGATTCTTGGTAGGTAATCTCAGTGTGATAGGTAAGTCTTTGTACATGAAGTCTTTGTGGGGTGCGCTGGTTAGTTTTAACTGTCAATTGACACAATTTAGAATCTTCCAGGAAAAGAGTCTTAATGAGGAATTATCTATATTACCTTGGCCTGTGGGCATGTCTGTGGTAGATGGCTTGACTGTTAGTTGATGTAGGAAGCCCACTGTGGAAGGTACCATTCCCTAAGCAAGGAGTCATACTTAATACAATAATGTAAGAATAAAGAAAGGTAGCTGAGAACAATAGAGATAGTCCATCTCTATCTCAGGCACAGCAAGAGGATGGCTGGCCACTGTAAACCACAGAGAGTACTCCACACCCAGAAACTTAACATAAACTTTCTGCTTCCAGAACTGGCAGAAAATACATTTCTATGATTAATCAGTTCAGTCTGTGGCAGCCTGAGTTACATAATCAACCACAGCAAACAACAGGATAAATAAACAAACCACTCCCCAGTATGTACAATCACTTACTTTGAAGGATTTATATCGTTCGTCATTTAACACAGCTTTAACTTCTGAACTTTCTCCATCTTCAATAATTCCCTGCAAGGAGGGTTGAACAAAAAGTTCTCTGCATAATCAAAGTGCCAGTCTCAAACCTACAGCCCCGACCTACAGCCCCGACTGCTGGTTTCTCCTGAAACTTGAGGATTTCCCCTGGTTGATTTGGAGAAAGCAAGAATTTCCCTGTAGTCTTGAAAAAAAAATCTTAGTTTACCATAGATCCAAGATCTTTATAATTTCAGACAAGGTACAGAAGAATAAAGATCTGAATCTAGAGACTCTAAGACAAAATATTCACTGACAAGCATTGTTCAAATGGTCCCGATGATTTTCTTTTCAGTTGATTCAAGTTGTGGAAATAAGAAGGCCTGAAAACCATCAGGTTAATTGTTGGCCCACTGAAAAGCTGGTCATTATCAAGCCCTTATGAGGTCTAGTCTCTTGTCTTTAACTGGGAGATTCTTCTAAAATAATGTACCTTGTATATGGTTAGATTGAAACTTGCTACTGGGTGATAACCATGCCTTGTTGGGAAATCCTTAAATGTTGCTAAACATGTAACTCCTGCCCAGTCTCTTCTCAGAATATATAGATGCAAAATCAGCCCATGGAACATCACCCTGTGCTGGACAGGAAGAGCTAAGGGAGGCTGAACCTCCCACCCAGCCTGGGGTGGAAAGCAGAACATTCTGCTGCTCTGAGATTTAAGGCTTGAGTCTTTCATTGCTATTAAAAATCGCTATCTGAGAAAGTCATCATACTGGGATTATGTTGGGATTATGCATTTCATATGTCTATACCTGTATATCTCTTTCTGTGCTATGTTGATCCATGTATAGATAAATAAGAGGAGAGAGCCCACACTCATGTGATTCTGTCTGTCTCCCCTTCACCTCTCTGGAGATGTAGCAAATCCCACTTCTCCCTTACCTCTATGATACACTTCACCTTGTCCCCTAAGCAAGGAATTCCCTCTGTGTCTTTCATGCTGATGATGGGGAATGGCAGAGATTTCAGGACAGAGGCCGCTCGCATGAACACCAGACAGGAATCTTCATTCTCTCTAAACTCATCATTTTCAGCCAGGATATCAAAGGCATCCTAAAAAAAAATAAAACCAGGTCAGCAGGTCTGCTCATGAGAGTCAAGTCCCTCCTGTCCCCTTTACTAATGGAGTACCTTTGGGGTCAGGATCAACCTCCTGTACCTTTGCATTCTCCCCTGTGGGACACTGTCACCGAACTGAAAAGATAACAGGTCGAACGAATTATGAGTTCAGTATCATTCGACATTAAGAAACAATTTAATCAAGTAGTGACCTGGTACCCATGGTGTCCCTGCCGTCATGACTGGGTTGGGTATAACCCTTTCCTGTCTTCTGGACTAGTCTGTAGCCAGGGTTCTGTCACAATCCCTAGACATTCAGGTGTCTTAGTGTGGACAGAAAACACAGCTGGTGCTTGTGGAATGAAGGCTGTGTTCATCCCTCAGACCCAGAGGTGGGGTTATTTAAGGTGACGCGTGTTGCCTTCCTAGTAGAGAGTGCAGCTGTGGTTCAGTGGGCCCAGTGGCTGCCATCTATTTCCGGCTCTTCCTCACAGATGTAGCTTGAAAGTTAGAGATGAGAAGTCCTGTGATTGACACTCTACTGAATGTGTTACTCTGGTGAACCCTGACCCCCGAGTAGCTGGGAGTATATTAAAGAAGAGGCCCACTTGACAATGAACCAGAGGTCGGGTTAGACAGGTAAGCATGAAGAACCACTCTCAGATTTTCAGAAAAATCATGATTTAACTTGTAGACTCATGGAAAGAAGCCTCAAGCCCCGCTTTGCCCTGGGTTTTGAGAAAACCTCATTACCGAGAAGAGTTGGTTGTAATTGTTTAGTGTGGTTCTTCGCTGACAAGCATACTGGGAGATCTTTTGCACAGCAGGTGCTGGAACGTTCTGGGAGTCTGGGACAGGACTCAGGGAGGAGTTTCTTCTCACCTACACAAAAGCATGAGTATGTATATATAACTACAAATAGTTACTCAAATATAAAGAGAACATTGACTTTAGGACATTTTATGACAATTGTCTCTGGAAGAGGGCAAAATCACAGAGGACTCAACATGTGTCACATACCTGTTTAGTGTATAGACCCAGACATGTACAATTGTTCTTCTTATTAGTACATATTAACTACGCCAGATAGTGAATTTCATTGTGACATCGCAAGTATGTACAGGATATGTATTTTTGAAATCACAAAACTGAAAAATAACCAGCAATTAAATTTTATTTCCTTTGTGTGAGAATTTATTACAGATGACTCAAAAATCTTTCCCAGAGACTCTAGCATTATTGGTAAAGGATTTGAATCTAAGAAGTCATATTCTTTCATTTTTTTTCATGAATTATCAGAATGAGAAAAAAGAAACTCTTTACTTTTCTGAACTTCAAGGCTAATATTCTGAAATATCGGTGTGTGAATGTGTTCATAAAAATAGTTCTTGTTATAGGACTGGAGAGATGGTCAGGGATGAAGAGTGGGTGCTACTCTTGCCAAAGACCTGAGTGGCTTACAACCTGATCCAGGAGACCTGTTGTCCTCTTCTAGCCTCTGTGGACACCTGCACACATGTGCACACACATATACACAGACACAGACACAGACACACACACACACACACACACACACACACACACGCACGTACAAAACTAAAAATAATATTTTTTTAAAGAAAATAGTTCCCATCTATTAATATGTCAGCACTGTGTGCAATTTATGTGTGTATAGCTTCAATTTTCACAGCATCTCAGGAGGTGGGCATTATTGTTATATAAATAGAGGAGGAAATGGAGGCCCACCAGAGTTAAGTGGACTCCATGAGAAAAGACTGTAATCAACCCAAGTCTGTGGATTCTAACATCCATGCCAGTGGCCATCCAGCAAAGGAGACACTTACAACAAGCTGATGTCTCCCCGTCATCTCCACTGGCTTCCCAGCTCCCATGCATTCAATCAGCCAAGAGATGTCCAAGAGTTCAAGTTCAGAGCTGGCTTTGATGTTCTGCAGCTGGAGCCACTCCAGGACGTCTGATGCCGAGTTGTTCTCTGCCACAATGTGGGTGACAGAATCACTAGAAAAGGAAGGCAAAGTTATCAGTAAAAGGAGCTTCCAAAATGAGACACACTCTGCCCCCTCCTAAAGGTTTCTGAGAGTCCCGACTGATTAAAGACAAGGCACACATTGGGCTTGACCGTGGCTCGTCATACAAGGAAATCATCTCTGTTTTAATTGGAGAAGCAGCAGTGAACTGCATCCTGGGTTGGAAGAGGGGTGGGGGTGGGGGATGATATTAGTGAGGTTCATGTAAAATAGAAGTGTGAGGAAGATGGAGAAGAAGCTGTCCTTAAGGTCGCGCCTGGCACGGTGCAGGCGGTTTTGGCGTACTGCTTCATTTTTGCTCATGGAAGACTTGAACCCAGGAGTTTTCAGCTTTGTCTGATGAAACCTGAGTTTTCAATGTGATGTGTATGAGACCTCAAAGTGCAAAGAGAAATAGGTGTAAATGTGGACATGCCATTTAAAAGAAATAAGTTGTAATGTTCACCCTCCTGAAACACACACACACACACACACAGAGAGAGAGAGAGAGAGAGAGAGAGAGAGAGAGAGAGAGAGAGAGAGAGAGAGAGAGAGTTCACAGTAGCCCTTTGTTTGCATCATGGAGACCTAGGAAGGAGGTGCGTGGTGGCTCCAGACACACAGAAATAGAGCTATGAAGAGACAGAAACACTTTGGTCCTCACATGCTACATATGCATAGTCAGTTATCATTCTGTACCCCATAGATATATGAAGTTATTATATGTTAACTAGGATATATGTGATAAGTATACTTTCATGCAGAAGTTCAAAATATTGCTAGGATTGTCAGGTGGGGCTCAGGTGTGCAAAACTTGTATATTATGGAGTTAACTCACAAATCCTAGCTCTGAGTGTTATTCTCATATGCCAACCTGCCTGTTCTTGCCTTCCCTTCCTGGCTGGCAGCGCCTCACTCATATAATTAAAAATGCCTTATACGAATAAGAGAGGCAGCCATTGTTACCTACTACCCTCTCCAGTGTGAGTTTTATCGCTCGTAGATGGTCTTGTCACCTGGGAGAGGTCATGTTGGGTATTTTGTAAACAGTGACATCAGCCATGTTTGCAGTTAAACTGAACTGCTTAAAGAATCCAGCTTAACTCACCCCAGCCCCAGTTTTGCCAGTTCTCTGAGCAACCAATGGGTTTTAGAACCCTTGAAAGCAAGGCAGCTGAGGTTGGTTTTAATCTACACACAGCAGCATCAATAGAGACAGCTTCCTATTCCAGCCCTGGCCAGGATCTCACCCGATTCTTTAACTACCTTTAACAGTATTATAAAACTTCTCATTAACTTGAAGCTCATAATTTTTGAAATAGAAAATGTGGGGTTTTACTACCATGAGATCCCCGTGGGCTTTGAAGGCAAATACTCTGAGATAATGGGGGAAGGGGATTCACATTGCAAAGGTCAGTGAACAGATGGGGAGCAGAGGCAACCAGGCTAGACAACACACACCCATTACAAGCTGTCTGAAATGAATGAGTTGCTGTGGAGGCTAAAGCTAGTTTTGGGTCACATCCTGTCTGCAGTCACATGATGTTTATTGCTCTTTGTACCTGGTCGTGTGTGAGGTGACCAGCTCTCTTAGGCTCCTGCTGCTATGACTTCCTTGATATGATGGGCTGTAAACTGTGAGCTCTAATCCCTCTCTTCCTTAAGTTGCTCTTGTCAGCATACTTTATCAGAACAAGAAAAGAAACCAAAGGGCTGGAGAGTCGGCTCCATGGTTAAGAGCATTTGTCGCTCTTGCAGAAGATCCAGGTTCAGTTTCCAGAGCTGACATGTGACATGACTCACAACCATGTGTAAACTCAGTTCTAGAGCATCCAGCACCCTCTTCTGGTATCTGAAGGCACTGCACCCATGTGGTATACAAACATATGTATACATGTACATTCATATACATATATACAATCACATACTTTCATATATACATATACATATGTACTTACATACAGGCAAATAGTTGGCTGATACACAAAGATAAAAATAAATATTTTTTTAAAAGAAAGAAAAGAAATTAAGATAATATCACTCAAGATACAATTCATGATTCCCCCTTTCTCATTGTAAACTCTTTGCTTGCAAGACTCATGTCTTCTTCCATTTTGTTTTTCCAGAGCTCCACATATGTTGTTCAGAGCAGGCACTCAAAGGCTTCTGTGATGGTATGAGGATGACTCTTGCTTTCAGCAAAGGCAGCATATTCCGCTGCAGGCAAGCTGTAATGGACTTGGCAGGACAATGCTGTCCTCTGGTGCATTTGCAGCAGCCTAATCAATATTAGCAAGTATGAAGCCCTAGATGGATAGAAAGATGGAACGCCATCCTTCTGCCTTGACTACAACAATTTGTTTCAAGACACAGGGGAAGTTAGCAAAAGTATTTATAGAGAAGGGTAGATGACAGATGAAAGCTTTAAAGTATCTTGCGCTATGGGAACTCAGGATGAAATCAGGGAAAACAGGAGATTTTGGTTCCTATAGTGAGCCTGTATTAGGTGAGCTGAAGTTAGCAACATGCTCTAAAGTCTAGGATGCTGGTGACAGAATAAAGTCAATACCCTGTTCTTCAATGTTCAAAACTACCCCAGGAACTTAGCACCTCTTCTCTTTCATGTTTTAGAAACGAACTTCCTGGGCTGGAGAGATGGCCCAGCTGTTAAGAGCACTGACTGCACCAGGCGGTGGTGGCGCACGCCTTTAATCCTAGCACTTGGGAGGCAGAGGCAGGCGGATTTCTGAGTTCGAGGCCAGCCTGGTCTACAGAGTGAGTTCCAGGACAGCCAGGGCTATACAGAGAAACCCAGTCTCAAAAAACCAAAAAAAAAAAAAAAAAAAAAGAGCACTGACTGCTCTTCCGAAGGTCATGAGTTCAAATCCCAGCAACCACATGGTGGCTCACAACCATCTCGTAACGAGATCTGATGCCCTCTTCTGGAGTGTCTGAAGACAGCTACAGTGTACTTACATATAATAAAAAAAATCTTTAGCCGGGCGGTGGTGGCGCACGCCTTTAATCCCAGCACTTGGGAGGCAGAGGCAGGAGGATTTCTGAGTTCGAGGCCAGCCTGGTCTACAAAGTGAGTTCCAGGACAGCCAGGGCTACAAAGAGAAACCCTGTCTCGAAAAACCAAAAAAAAAAAAAAAAAAAATCTTTAAAAAAGAAAAGAAAGAAACCAGCTTCCTATGGGACATAGACTACCTGGGCATTCCACTCAAAATGGCACATTCATGTTTGAGAACAGAATCACTCCAGAGAGTTCATACATTGAGGATCTCAGGTAAGGTAGGAACCAAGACTGATCCTCTTGGCAGCCAAAAGTATGCAGGAACCATGGATGTCGGCCTGTTCCAGAGCACAGCATTCTGTTTGCCTTGGGCTTTGAATTTTACAAGCTAAGAAAGAAGTGTAGCCATTACTATTAATCAGTACCCTTGACATTTCTCCTTTTAATTAATCATCATTAGTAGTAATTAATATCATTGCATATGTGCATGCACATCAGCATGTGACATGGTGCACATGTGGAGGTCAGAAATCACCTCTGGAGAGTTGGTTTCCTTCCTCCTTTACTGGGTTCCCAGGGTTGAATTTAGGGTGCCAGCCTTGTGACTTCACCTGCTCAGCCATTTTGCCTGCCATTAGCGCCTCTCTCTCTCTCTCTCTCTCTCTCTCTCTCTCTCTCCTTCCTTCTTTCCTTTTAAAATAGCCTTTTCACTATCTTCATTTTTATTTTTAACTTTTTAAAAGTTAAAAAACTAATTTTAATGTGTATAAGTGTTCTGCCTGGATATAAGTCTGCGTGCCTCTTGGAGACCCTGCTGCACATGAAGGCATCCAGTCTCCTGGAACTCGAGTTGCAGATGGTTGAGAGCTGCCCTGAGGGCGCTGGTAATCAAACCCGGGTCATCTGGAAGAGCAATCAGTGTTCTTAACCGTTGAGCCATCTCTTCAGCCCCAAACTAAAAGACTTTTTTTAAAAAAACCATTTACTTCTGGGGTGTGTGTGGAGAAGTCAGAGGATGACTCACGGGAATTGCTTCTTTCCTTCCACCATGTGGTTCCCAGGGATTGAACTCAGGTTGTCAGGCTGTGTAGCAAACCCACTTACCCACTGAGCCTTTGTGTAGGCTCTATCTTTGTTCTTAAAAATCCACATCAGCTGGGCAGTAGTGGTGCATGCCTTTAATCGCAGCACTTGGGAGGCAGAGGCAGGCGGATTTCTGAGTTCGAGGCCAGCCTGGTCTACAGAGTGAGTTCCAGGACAGCCAGGGCTACACAGAGAAACCCTGTCTCGAAAAACCAAAAACCAACCAAACAAACAAACAATCCACCTCAAAGACCAGGTATAGAGGCACTCAGGAGACAGGCAGGAGGAACTCTTGTGAGTTTGAGGCCAGCCTGGTCTTCATTGTACATTCCAGGACAGCCAGGGTATCTAGAGAGACCCTATCTCAACAAACAAACAAAGTATGTCTGTTGTAAAAAAAAAAAAAATTGGAAGACACAGAAAATCTGAGTATACAAGCTCCCACACCAGATAACAGCTTATAGCATTTTCATAGGCTGTCTTCCTGTCTTTGTTCTCCTTGTTTCTGTCATCTGACCTAGTCTATACTAGAAACAACCTTCTTTTGGTTTGTCTGTACAGGTCAATGGATCAAACTAGTTAACCAGACTCACACTTGTCCTACGGCGAAGTTTATGAAAGGATTCTGACATCCTTGCTCTCACCTCAGCATCACATCAGACTGAACATTGATCTGAATGCCATGGTTAGGGAGAAGAGGGGGTCTGCACAGATCTGCTGATCTGGAAAGGGCCAGAGCCAGGAGGTGAAGCCTGAAGGTTCTCCTACAGTAATTAATGACTCTATCTGGGCACAGAAATTCTGTTAGCGCCGGGGCTGCTGCTTCCTGTGGTTCGTCTTCCCCTGCAGCACACACATGCGTTGAATGTGTCCGTGCTCTCCGCCTGAGAACTTTGCTCCGTCATGGGCACAGTCGTGGCTTGCTCACCCATTTCCTGTCTCCACAGCAGCTGGCATAGTTCTGGCCCCCGGCAGCTGGGGCACCGCTCTGATTCGCAACGCCAACAAAGTTACTTGCTTCCTAATCATCATCACCCGAGACCCTTGCCTCATCCAATGTCCTCCACTGGTGCCTCAGTCCGTGGACCTCCACCAGAAGTTTGGACCGCTTACCAGAGAGCTTTCTGAGTAAGTGCTACCCTGACTGACGGCTCTCGCTTTTCTGACTGATCCCTGTTCAGTTCTTTTACCATGAGAAGCAGCTTTGTAGCTGCTAAAACTTCTGATTTCTGTTTTTAAATTTCTCTTTGAACATGTTTTTCTGTTTTATGTCACCTCCTTTACCTATCTGATCTCTTTCTCTTTTAAAGCTAACATTGTATGTAAGTCTCACAGATTAGTTACGCTCAAAAAAACGAGTTGAAATATTGGATTGTGTGAAAGGAACATTAGGGAATGAAGTTGAAAGTGTCTGTGATGACTTAAACAGTAGGAGACAGTGTGACAAAGACTCAGAAAAGAGAGAAGCCCAGAGCCTTGGGAATTTCTGATTGGGGACATTTTAGCAAAAGATTAAACATTCCCCTCGGCTGGGCATGTGGAGTGTGACATTCCTGAATATCTACCTCAGAGATGTGTCTCCTCAGTGTCTCAAAGCCAGCATTTCATCAGCAAGAAATGTTTGGCAATTTCCTTTTAAATTCAAAGACTTAAAATCCAAAGTGTAGAAGCCGTATCATCCCTGGCGTAGTATGTTCATCACCTCTCACAGTCTCAGACAGTGAACTGAGTGGATCCCCCACACTCCTACCATAACCCCAACACTTCTGTCTGCAGTCGCCATGTACATCAGGGCCTTTCCTGGGATTTTCTGGATCACTTTGAATCTCTTCATTGGATCAAGATAGTGAATATATAGAATAGTCAGTAAAACCATGGTAACTGGTGCCTACTGAAATAGTCCAAATGGTAGCTTCAATCGCCTCCCTGCCTAGACTCTGATCATATCACACTGGGGTGCCATCTGTCACTCTTAGACAAACATCTTTAACCAGCATCTCTTCCTGAAGCCCACTTCGACCACTCTTTGGAAAACCGTCACCAAGGCCACTTACATATACGTAGTGAGCCACCTCAGCCTAGCCCACCATAGACCCTTAGCACAACAGGTGTGTGTAAGTCAGAGCCGGACAACCAGACCACCCTCCCTGCTCCAAAGTAGCAATTTAAAAAAATTGAACCCAATGGTATTGGTTCAGTTTGGTGCAGAATGAAAACAACTCTAGCCACTTCAATGTGAAGTTTTCCGACTAGTTTTCTGGTTATCACCCCTGGGTACTTCATCTCAGAGTCAGTCATGGGAAGCCATATTTTTTTAAAAATATTATCTTTTGGTGCCAATTAGTTTCTATATAATCTCATTCAGTTCCCACTCATCTTGTTTCTCTTAGCTAACCGGTGCCTTGGGTCCCTTGGGATGTCCTCAGGGTTCCTACATGGTTGCAAAGTGACCAGGGCTGTCCTACCTGAGCTCATTTTCCACCCTGAACCCTTTCCTTCGGGCCAGCTCCATGAGGAAGGCTCTTCGAGTTGTTCCCATCTTCTTCTCCAAAATGAAGAGGACCAAGTCTCGAAATCGGATGTCATGAGGCGTGGAGGCCCCTGAGGTGCCCATCTGCCTAGGTCTCTTCTTCCGAGGACCCAGGTGGACTGCTTGCAGTGAATCCATGAAGGCAGACGGTCTGGCCCTGTCTATACCATCAAGTGGTGTCTCCTGAATGAGGGCTCTGATGTCATCTCACCAGCAGACTCTGAAGCCTGCTTCATAGGTGCCCCTGGGGTGACAACTTCCTGCTGAAGGAATGTCTCACTCTGATCACGTCCTTTTCCCAAGATGGAGCTCTTGACAGAAAGGATAGTGAACTTCGGTCTTCCACACACTTGATCTCTGCAGTATCTCAGAATAAACTTCTGAAGAAAGTGGGAACCCACCATTGGTTGAGTACTATTACTTATCTTAAAATGTGTTCAAGCCTTTAGGTTGCATTTTAAAAGTCATTTTGAGAAAAATTTATTACATTTGGTTACTGGGCAGAGGGGTGTGTGTGTGCATGCCACACATCAGTGAAGTAGTCAGAGGCAATTTCCCCCTCCATCGTGTAGCTCCCAGGAATCAAACTTGGGTCGTCAGTCTTGGTAGCAAGCTTCTATTTCCACTGAATCATGGAGCTGGCCCCTGCTGACTCTATTGGTTGGTTCCTGCTTTTCTCTAGGTTGCTTACATTCTCTTTCTCCCAGATCTATGTTACAGTACTCCAGGTGTCTGTCATTCGCACAGATGCCTTGCATCCAGCTGTTGTGATTTCACGTGAATGGCATCTGAATTTCTCACTCTGTTGCTCACTTTTTTAGAAAAAAATTATCTATTTTATTTTATGTGCATTGGTGTTTGAGGGTGTCAGATTCCCTGGAACTGGAATTCCAGACAGTTGTAAGCTGCCCTGTGGTTGCTGGGACTTGAACTCTGGTCCACTGGAAGAGCAGTCAGTGCTCTTAACCGCTGAGCCATCTCTCCAGCCCCCATGGTCACTTCTTTTTTTTCCAGCAAGCCCATAACTCTGATTTTTCAGAGCTCTGTTCTTCTCTGCTGCTTTGGTTACTATCAGCTTGTGGTGGGCACAGGACCACAGGTTCCCATCGCATTTAAGAGATGAGGAAAACTAAGACGCAGCCACTACATCGCGGAATAAGGGGCAAAACGTAGTTCTTCTGGTTTCAACTGTGATGCATCTCAGTTTGGTTTTTGTTGTTTTTGTTTGGTTTTGTTTTTCCAGTGCAGTAAGTTTCCAGAGAGTGGCAGCTACATAACTAACAGGTCTCTGAGATGAGTTTTAGAGAAGCGTCGCTGCAATGAAGTTAGGGACATTTTCATAGCCCTCTGTGCAAAAGGAAATTTTCATCTTTAGTTAACATTACTTCATAGGTCTCACTTCTGGGATACCTACCACAGGACCTAGGCAAGACCTAAAACGCTCTGCTGACTCAATTCTTATAAGACCACGCTGTCAGCTAGATACTCACATAATATGGAGGGGGTGTCAGTGCCCACACAGTACCATATGGGCAGCGAGAAGCAGCGGAGAAGATCCTCGGCCCCATAAGGAACTTGCTCAAAGTCGCAGAACCAATAAGTAGCCACAACTAGGAGATGGCTGAGTCAGGACTCGGAGTCAGGTTTGTCTGACCTCAGAATACATATACTCTTGGGGCCAGTGAGACGGCTCAGTGAGTAAAGAGGCTTGCTCCCATTCTCAAAGCTAGAGTTTCATCACAGCAACTAGCATAGTGGAACATGAAACTGATTCTCACAAGTTGTCATTTGATCTCCATAGAAGTACCAGGGTGTACACACACACACACACACACACACACACACACACACAAATAAAATATAAAAATTAATTATTAAATAAAAATATTAAAAATTAACAATGTTTGCTCTTGGGCTGGAGAGATGGCTCAGCGGCTAAGAGCACTGACTGCTCTTCCAGAGTTCCTGAGTTCAAATCCCAGTAACCACATGGTGGCTCACAACCATCTGTAATAGAATCTGATGCCCTCTTCTGCTGTGTCTGAAGACAGCTACAGTGTACATAAAATAAATAATTCTTTAAAAAAATAAATGTATGCTCTTTCCCAGGCAGTGGTGGTGCATGCCTTTAATCCCAGCACTTGGGAGGCAGAGGCAGGCAGATCTCTGTGAGTTCAAGGTTAGCCTGGTCTATAGAGTCAGTTCTAGGGCAGCCAGTGCTACACAGAGAAACCCTGGCTCAGAAAACGCCAAATATATATGTACACACACACACACACACACACACACACACACACCAAGCAGCTTTCTTCTGTCCTGCCTTACCTTCTCATGCATTTGGGACTTCTACTGCCTGCAAGAGCACATGAGCTCATGAGTGCCTCAGCACTGCAAAAGGAAGGGGCTATGACAGCGGCCACCAGGCGTCCACAAGGCTGTTTCGTGCAAGAATGACCAGACTTCAGCTCTCTGCAAGTAAGAGCTTTTGTCAAAAGTACAGAGTAGGCTCCTTGGATGGTAGAGACCTTGACAGTGTTCACTGAAATGTAGCAAAAGAGACTTAATCATCTGGAGGGGCCTTTTGTGCAGCTTTCTGAGACTAGGGTGCAATGTTTGCTTGATAGAGATCAACAAGTAGAGACAAGCCCCCCTTTTGGCCCTCTGTTAGACTTCTGGTTTCAGACAGCTACATGATGAAATTAGTCTTAGCCTCCAAGTGGTCTGACAGCATGAACAAGGCAGTCCTCTAGCCTGAGCCCAGGGTGATATCATCTCCATAGTAATGTAAGACCACAGAAGCAGCAACGGGGACAGACAATAGCACCAGGATGCCGCCAGAGTTGCATAAGGTCCCATCTGCACAGTTGGGAGACTGTGACCTTGCGCAGTGGCTTCACTTCTTTAAGCCTGTTTTCCCCACATTTAAAACAAGAACTGAGATAGCCCATTCCACCTCTGCACAGAAGACTTGACACAGAGGAGAACCTTAAATAAGAGCTAATAGTAAGTTCTATTTTGTTCAGAGGGTCATCTTAGCTCAATCTAAAATCAGATCTATATTTTATAAACTTGTTAAGTTATCCAAGTATCACATTGACCAGTGCTAACTATTGTTGCCCCCAAGAGTGGGACGTGTTTCCTACAGTCACTCTGAGCTATAGCGGAGTCCTTTTCTGATTCCCTACCTCCAAGATTTCCAATGCCCATTCAAGAAGTCTTCTATGGTAAATTCTCTCTTCTGACATGCCCACTGCATGAAACACCCAACTGAATCTTTCACACAATGTACAATGAGAACAGAAGTGCAGACAGGGAATTAGCCACACCACTGGAGGCATACTCCATCTGAAGAGAGACTCACGAACACGTCCATACCAGACAGCTCCTCATGGCCTGAAGCAACACGAGCTGTCTACTAGCCAGTTATTGGATAAAGAGTGACGGGACACTGGTAGCCACCTTAACTCAAGCCATATACTAGTTAACAGCCTGGTAAATGTCCACAATCCAATAATTTATAAACCAGTTCACAATATGCAGAGACCAGTTCTAATAGAGAGGAGCAAGGAGGGATATGACAAGCCCTGCTTTGGAACAGTGGATCCCATGCTCATGGGGCCTAGGCAGGATTTTTTAGCTTTGTCCTTGTACATTTTTCTCTTAAAGATTTATTTCGTCCCTTCCTCTCCTTCCCATATTTGTTTATTTTTCTTTGAGGTAGAATCTAGCATGCTTCCCAGGCTGGTCTAACTCAGCAACTTCCAGGCCCCTTCCCAACTCCACCTCTTGGAGCAACTTGTACTATGCATCATGCCTGGCTAGTGTTTAACAGATTCCTACGATAGACAGGAATTATATTCTAGCCACAACAATAAATTACTTTTAAATTTTTTCTCTTGTGTTTACGCCTCGGTGACTCAAGGGTGGTGCGATTGTTTTAAGTGGACTGGCTAGAGGGTGGACGTATCTCTGCTTCATCCTGTGTGAAGTCCTGCCTGCCTCTCAGGCAATATTCCACCAATCCAGGGCTCTGATGTTGAGGAAAACAGGGGTTAGAGTTAGAACTGTTTAGGAATCTCACCTTAACCAACTCTGAAGATGAAGTCTGGGGCTTTTAATCCCGTTTTTCTGACTCACAGGGTCCTTCACAATAGCATCATGTAGTCTGAAGCCTTTGTATTATGATTTGAAAACAGTTTTTACCCTCCAGACCTATGTGGGAACTTTATTGCCGCTGGAGCGTTGTTGGGAGGTGAGCCTGGCGGGGGGAGGGCAACTAGACATCAAAAAGGATTAGTGCCTTTGTCATAGATTGGATGCAGCTAATTATTATGGTGGGTTGTTAAAAGGTAAAGCCACCCTTAACAATTCATCTCTGCCACACAACCCTGGCTTGCCTTTCTGTTCCCACCCTGAGAGGAAGAGTGCATCCTTGTCTATGTTCAGTGACATCCCAGCCTCCAGAACTGTTAACCAAAATAAATCTTACAAATTACTCAGTTTCAGATGGTTTGCTATAACAGCTGAAAGTGAACTACACAGTCACAGCTCAAGGAGGGAGGTGGGAAACTGCTCAGGATTCTTCTAAAACAGGCGTGGGGGCACGGAAGTGTGGGGGTCATTTTTGGAATTAATTAAACTCTTCTCGTGAAGCACCTTGAAAATTGTGAAACGTGGTTCTGGGGAGATATCTCAATTGGTAAAGTGTTAGCCACCCAAGCATAAAGATATGCGTTTGATCCATGGTATTTGTATTAAAAACTGGTTGTGGTGGCTTGAGCTTGACTCCAGCACTAGGAAAACAGAGACAGGCAGATCGCCAGGGCTTGTTGGCCAGCCAGTCTCACCTAATTAGAGGTCACAGTGAGAGACATTGTCTCAAAACAAGTGGCATCCTAGGTCGTCCTCTGTACACACACACACACACACACACACACACCCCTAACACACAAACACACAAAAGCCATGAAACACTATCAATTATTTTGTTATCCCTGTTGGCATCCCTGATAATGGCAGGAGTTAATTTCTTCTTTCTATATCATAATTTTCTGGTGCTAATTACATCAGGTGTTAAGTGGCTCCTTGGTCCAGTCAATGGCCAATAATTTCCAAATCCTTTGTGTTGGCTAAACAAATCAAAGTCTACCTTTTCCTTCATGCTACTTGCTGGAGGGTTCTGCTTTACTCTAGATTTGGACCAAATGGAAGCTTGACGTGTTTGTACTGGCAACATCTAAACTGTCTCAGCCACTGCTGCAGCTGGGCAGAAATCACAGTAGGATTGCCTCGGACCCACACTCAAAGGCCAAGTAATACACATTGCTGTTGTTCATCACCCATTGGTTAGAGTAGTCACAAGAATTCACCTCTCTATGGCGGGGCAGAAAATGCAGGAGAGCATGCGGGATCTGGGAGAACACATGTTCCTGACATGTCAGGATCATACGCTGGCTGATGTCTAGGGGATAATAGGGAATGTTCATGAAGCCAGGGAAGGGAATAGGGTGGCCCCAGGACCACTCTCTCCCCACCCATGTGGAAGAAACACCCACTGCTGTGCTCAGGCCACTCTCAGGCTAGAGTTCTCAGTTGCTGATATGGACACACAAGGAGGTCTAGTCTCCCTGAACCACACCAACCAATACTTCCAAACCTGATCTGGAGGGAGCCTTCTGAACAAAGCGATGGAGGGCTCTCCTGGGCTTTTCCAGGGGCCCTTCCTGCTCCTACCATCTTTATTTCTTGACCATAACACCCAGCATTATGAGCTACAGACATACCCACAGGTGTGTTACCAGACTTTTCTGTGCCTCAGTTCCCTAATATGCAGAGTGGGCCGGGTTCTTGTGGTTTCTGTCCTGTGAGTGTTTATGAAGACTAAATAAATACAAGAATATTGGCACATAGTGCTTGCTCAGGACAATGCTGTTAGCTAAAAGGCTGTGACTTCTCTTTGTCCCCCTTCACATCCCTGTGTCTCTTCACATGTCACCAGTATTTCTGCCAGTGCCATTCAAGGTAGACTCTGAAATCTTAGGGAGGACAAAGAGATCTGCAAGGGTCCCAGGGTTTCAGGGAGATGTTCCAAGCCAAACAAAAGTGCTGGGTATGGTGGAAGATATTTGTGATCCCAGAATCAGGGAAACCGAGGCAGCAGGGTCATGAATTTGAGGGCAGCCTGGATTATACAGTGAGACTCTGTTGATGATTGATGATAAAGTTGATGTTTATGATGGTGATTCTGTAGTGACTTAAGTCAGGGGGATCAGACAAACTCTATGCAACAAGTATTAAAATGTCCAACACCTCATGGAGCCCTGCAGTTAAGAATCATGCTTGGCTTGTTGAGTCTGGAGCCCAGCTTGACCCTGTTCTGTTTGTTGTTTCTTTGCACAGTACTTAGACAATCTATTGACTCAGGAAGGAGTATCGTGACCCTGGACTGGACAAGCCCAGGGTGTCTGCCTGGGCGATTTCTGTCACCGGCGGGCTTCCTCAGCTTCCAACTTGTAAAAAGACAGTCAGAGAACTGACCTTCACAGTCTCATAAGACAACACTTCCTCTGCCTGCCTGGCCCTCGTGGGCACCACTCACCATTCTCCCTGCCTTCCCACCCTGTCACTCCAAGGTGCTAGCTGGCATGATGGAAGCTCCTGCCTGGATATGACCTAACAGGGATGAGGAAACAAAGGCCAGCACTCTGCCATTCCCGTGTAGTGGCTTCTCCTCTGGGATTAATATGAATTCCACATCTTTATCTCCAGCCTGTTCTCCTCTCCTTGGTCACCCATCTGACTGTCCTTAGAGCCCTCCACTGTGCAGAAAAGAGGCTGGCAGACGGCAGTCTTTCCCTGGATGGACAAATGCATCTCCCTTCATCCACAAGCACTGTTTTTACCCTGAGCCCAGTTGTTCTTTGCACACATTGCGGGAGTCAGTTTAGGAGAGGACACGTCTGTTTCCGGCGGTTTTATCTCCTTTTATATCAAACACCTCACAGCATATCTTTATTTCAAGCCGCCCATCTGGGAACTTTGCCAGGCAACTGCAGGCAGGGTCTTGTTTTGGTTTGGGTTTTTACTGAGCAAGTGCCAGCTTCCTCTGCTGCCTGCACAGCTGTTCTTGACTCTTGGCCGCAGGTGTCTTCTGGAGTGGAGAACTGCCCCACTGGGGAAAACTGTAGAATTTCTCAAAGGACAAAAGTCTCAGGAAGTGTTCCTTGTCATTGAGAAGCCATCCACAGTAACATTTATCTTCTGAGTGCCTAAATACAAGAGCATTCTGTATTTCAACTCGTTATTTTGTTATCCACTCAGTGAGACAGGACAGACCAAAGGAATCAATGGCCGCATCACGGTACTGATGGAATCTAGTTTTCATCCAACCATATTTATTAGACTCCAGAAGAACCCAACATGAGCAGGCTGCAGTCTGAGCATCCATCATAGATGAGAGGAGGGATAGGCAGTTGCCCACAGGAAAGGTGTACATAGGAGAGTGTGGGGTTTTGTTTGCAGATATGGGAGCTGTTGAAATGAGTTTGCACAGAGGCCCACTGAGCAATAGGGCACCTCATGAAAACCAACTAGGCAAGGATGAGTTGGAGAAAAGAGAGGCCAGCAATTAAGAGATGATAGTCGTGAGATGTGAACCACGACCGGACAAGGAATGGGAACAGAGTCTCAAGTGGGATGACAGCCCCAGACCACAGGCTGAGAAGCTTGGTGAGCACTGGCTGGCTGGGAGGAGGGCGTCTCAGTCGTGGTCCCAGGGAGCCTGCAGGGCACCAGCACTGCCACTCCTGCCTTCTTTTGCATTTGTATCTCCAGCCTATTCCTCTCCTTGCTCTTTATTTGTCCTCTTGAGGTAGGGTCTCCTGTAGCCAGGCTGCACTGCCTTGAACTCAGTACGTGGCCAGGGATGACTTTGAACTCTCTGTCCTTCTGCCTCAATCTCTTGAAGCTGTAGCCTAGATACCTGGCTTGCCTCTCTGTCTTGACTTCCAGGTCTATTTAATTCCACTCATAAACATTTCCAAAATCCTAAGACAGGATTATTCATCACTATTCCTCATTCTCTCTCTCAGATCTTTTCCAGCCTCTCTTTTGCTCAGTAAACTCTTGAGGCAACCAGCTAACTACCCTCTCCCTCTGGATTGCTGATAATACTTGAGTACAGGGTCAGAGAGCAGTAGATATGGCAGGTGAACATTACAAACTCTTGAACTCTCAGCTGCTAATGCTCGGTGGCTGTCCTCAGGTGGCTTCTATACATGGAGACGACCAGCCTATGCCACTACCCATAACCTGGAAAATGCCACTCGGTTCTGGTCCCAGCTTTCAGGGTATACACCCTTTCACTGAGAAGTCAATGATATGCTGAGATATTACTAACACGGGACATGTGTAGAGATGGTCCACATTAGTAAACACTTCTGCATTTGTCCTGACCTTCAGCTCTCCCTGGAGGTGAGCACGCTGGCTGGCAGGATCCGCCTGGAAGATTAGGATAGAGACTCAGAGCGCTGACTCCAGCTAGACACTGTTGCCAATGGCCAGAATGGAGCTGATGGAAGAGGAGAATCCAGCCATGAGTTCAATCTGCAGTTCTGTTGGGTGCCCTCCGGGAGTCAGTTCTTCCAGGCTCTAGACAGACAGACTGAAAAGTGCAGCTGGTCCCTGCCCTCTCAGAGCTTAGAGTCTGTTAGATAAAAGCAGACAGTAAATAGTCCACTAGAGGTGACTGGTGTGTGTGCTGCGGGAAGGAGGAAGGGGACCGGTGTCTGTGGTGGGACTGGGCCGATTTTAACCAAGTTGCTCTGAGAAGGCTTTACTTGTCCTCAGTGCAATCAAGTAGAAGGTAACATTTAAGCAGGGTTCTGAAACACAAGCCATAGGAATGGGGACTAGAAGACAAACTTGCTGGGCTAAGGAGTCAAGTCAGAAAGAAGCAATTTCAAAAGTGACTTCTGTGGTCTTTAGACAATTAATTGAAAGACAGAATAGAACTGTTAACAAAAACAGTAAAAAAAAAAAGTGTCAAGTTAAACTAAACTCGGTGTGCATCTGACCTTCCTGGCTTGAAGAGGTCTGTTAAATGGTTTTGGTTTTTCTTTCCTGAGTTTTATGGGGGTACCTAAGGCTATGGGAATAATTGTAGCTCTGGGAGTTTGAGCTGTTTTAAGTGGGGGGGTGTAATGTCTAGCAAACAGAAACTGATAACACCACAGATCCCCTGATCACGTCCAGCCCCTTAGCCTCGGACCTTCTCTCTCTTCTCTCCAGCATAGACGGTGATCACCAAGTCTCTGACCCTCTGTAGAGGATGCTGACAAAGGCTCCCCTGCTCCTCAGGCAGGAGGCTGATGGCTCAGAGAGACTGCCTCCATACCTCAGGTCAGGACTTTCCTTGGGGGAAACCCCACCAATTACCAATCAATGGTCGGGAGAGGTTTTTGCCATGGGTGATAGCACTGAGTGATCACCGAACTCTAACACATCAGGCAGCGGCCTGAGTTGTGACTCTATTGAGATTCTTCCTGACCAGTCTTCTCCCACTGTCCCAGAGATGCTGACCCTACACACATCCCTCATCTCAAGTCCTGCAGACTTGCTCAAAGAACACACCTTTAATATACATTTGAATTGTCTTCTCCCCTACCTACCATCAACAGATAAGTGTAGCTTGTCTCTCCACTTAGAGTAGAGCCTTCACATGCCCTGGAGGGCTGGGTATCCTATACATACATGAACTCCTAATTACACACCTAAGGGTACCATTTCTATTTCTGTCTGGAGAGACTGACAGCAGCTCTGTCCTCTCCCGACCCAGGTGCAGAAGGGCTCAGGCCCACAAGCAGTGGTGTCAAACCATTTCTCTAAGGCTGTTTTTTTTTTTCTGATGATGCAGCCAACCGCTCCCCTCATTCCTAGCCAGGAAACACAAGTCTTTTATCAACACCTGGGAGGAAAAGGGGGTTCAACCGCCCTGTAGACACAATCTGTGCATGTGATGCAAAGCTCTGTCCTTAATTCAGCAACCTTGAGACTTTATTTTAAATGTTTGTTTCTCAAAAAAAGAGAAATTCATGGGGGGGGTGGGGGGTGGGAGGGGTGGCCTGAGAAATAATTTTCAATGCAACCGTCATTTTCAGAATACAGACCTATGAATTATCCTTCCCTTTTTAAAACTTGAGTAAAAGTTAGATTCGATTTAGAAGACTGTAGAGACGATAGTTCAGGTTGCATCGTGCACCAAATATCATTTTATATATATATATACAAACCATGTGTTTCTGTGGTGCACAGGAGGTCCGTTCCTTTCAAACACACGCTGGGGCAACAGGTTGCTTCACAGCAGAAGAAGTAAACTCTCACACTGCTGGTAGGCTGAGGATCTGCTAGAAAAGGAACTGGGGAGATGGATTAGTGGGTAAAAGCCTTGGCCATGAAAACAGGAGGACCTGAGTTCAGATCCCCAGCGCCCTTGTAAGAAGCTATATGTGGCTACCTGCACCTGTAACCTCAGAACTGTGAGGGGTGCAGACAGCAAATCTGCTTTAGCCTGCTGGCCAGTCAGTCTAGCAAAAACAGTGAGTTCCGGGACACTAGAGACCCTCTTCCCGCCTCCATATTTGTATACAAGGCCACATGGACTCACACATACACCACGAGCACACAAATAGTAATAGCAAACTTTTATGAGTATAATCATCTGAAAGACAGAAGATCCAGAACAATTTCTGCTGAGGGGAGAGTCCACAGCTCTGATTGAATAACTAGAATTTCATCTGCTGTAGTCCCCAGGGTTATCATGCCGTCTCCTAAATTCAGGCGGCTCTAATAGAAACCCCACAAGCTGGATGGACAAACAGCAGTTTATCTCATGAGTCTGGAGGCTAGGAAGTTCAGGAGCAAGGTGCCAGGAGATTATTCCTGGGGAGGGGTCAGCTCTTTGTTTCCTGATAGCCCCCCTTCCCACTAGATGAGCTGGGTTGTGACCTCTTTGGGAATAGAGTGACCGGTTCACAGGGATCACCTAAGACCATCGGAAAACACAGATACTTACATTATGATTCAGAACAGTAGCAAAATTGTAGTCATGAAGTAGCAACAAAAATCTTGTTATAGTTTGAGGGGGGGTTTCACTACAACGTGAGGAACTGTATTAAAGGGTTGCAGCATTAGGAAGGTTGAGAACCACTGAGCTAGACTCTCCCTCAAGATCCCTCGAGAGGAAGAGATCAATTCTTTCTCGTGTGTGTGTGTGTGCGTGTGTGTGTTCTCGTGAGTGTGACAGCACATATGGAGTGTAGAGAGCCTTATTGGGGTGCCATGACACCTGGCAGGAACTTGACATTGACCAATGTGAAGTTCCTTTCCCAACCTTTGAGCAGGAACTCCTGCGTTAGCCACAATCCCCACCACCTGGGGTGGAGCGCTCAGACCAAGGTGAAGCCCATTGCTCTTCAAGGACCAGCAGTTTCCTGAAAAATACTAGTCACCTGTGGAGCAACCGAACCGGTTCTGTGGAGAAGCTTCCAGCCTTTGGGGGAAGGGTTTTGCCCTGCCTGTAGATTTGCAGTCCTCCATTAAACTGTGAGACCTTGAATAGCAGGTGTTGTCTTGGTCTCTCCATCTCTTTTCGCCGCCTTCCCATACATCCCCAGCTTCCCATACATCCCCAGCTTCCCTTCCAGGTAACCCGTTCAATGTAACTGCAGGCAGTTACAATGGAGGACATAGAACACCTTAGTTAAGTCCGTTCTCTCAACCCACCTTTACATGGGTCCCAGGGATTGAATGCAGGTCTCTCCTGGCTTGATTCATCTCAGTCAGTCCCACTCTGTCTCTTACATAAGGGCACTAGTCTCACTCCTAAAGGATCCACCCTATGAACTGACTAACTCCTGAAGTCATCACTGCTGTGTTTTGTGAAACACAAAGTAATGCAGTGGGAGGAAGTACCTCAGCGGCCTGGTCAAGGTATCTCCCCAACAATCAAGTCACGTGACAGGCCTAGTATGAAAGGAAGTTTATTGGGAGAAGGGAGCCAGGGAGGGGAGCAGGGGCCCAGAAAGGAGTAGAGGCAGAGAAAGGGGAACAGAGGACAAAAAAAAAGAGAGGAAGAGATCAGCCAGGGGATAAGTGGGAGAGGGACAAAGGGAGAGGGGGAGGGGAGGGAAGAAGAGGGAGGGAAAGAGAGAGAATGAGAGGGAAAATGGTGTTGTAAAACCTTAGTGGAGCATGTCTGAGATGGAAATCTGCTTTGATCTCCTTAATAGAAGGCAAGTGTGATGGAGACCCAGACTCCCTCCCTACCCTCTGGACACTTGAGCATTCTGATGAAGGAACTGCTTTAAACTGCTGGGTCTTTAAATTTGCACCACCAGCTGCAGAGATGGCTCAGAGGTTAAGAGCACTGACTGTTCTTCCAGAGGTCCTGAGTTCAATTCCCAGCAACCACATGGTGGCTCACAACCATTTGTTATGGGATCTGATGCCCTCTTCTGGTGTGTCTGTAGACAGTTGACAGTGTACTCATATACATAAAATAAATGTTAAGTTTAGCCAGGCAGTGGTGGCATATGCCATTAATCCCAGCACTTGGTAGGCAGAGGCAGGCAGATTTCTGAGTTCAAGGCCAGCTTGGTCTACAGAGTGAGTTCCAGAACAGCCTGGGCAATACAGAGAAACCCTGTCTTGAAAAACAAAACAAACAAACAAAAAAATTGCACCTGCCCAGCGATCCCAACAGCACCACCAAGATCTCACCAGGTGGCAGGCCATCCATCAGAAGAAGATGTCATCTGGCCAGTATGACATGGTATCACAAGGACAGATAGATAGCTCCTGTCTGTCTCTCATGTCCAGGTATGAGAAATCTGAAGAATGTCACATCTCCTGGAGTCACTCAAGCAGAAAAGGGAAGTCACTGAATGGAGTGGTTGTAATCATTACACTAGGCTGAAACGACAAGGTGTGTGTGGAGTGGGGATGGGGGAAGGGAGGATGAGTTTTAGCTATTTCCACAAGAAAAAAGGAAAAGCAGCACCCTCTCTAGACAAAAGAGAGAAGCTCATATTTTCTCTGTGCACTTCAGCTAAGGTTAATGATTTTGCTCTCTCTGACACAAGCTTGTGAGTACTCAAGTGCATCTATCCACATGTCTCTATGTGCACAAATACGTGAACACACACACACACACACACACACACACACACACACACACACACACGGACTCACACTGAAGACAAATGGCAACGCAAAAAAAGGGCTTCATTAGCAGCACTAGCCTGGTCTTAGATTGTTGGGTAGAGCACGGACACCACATTCCTGTGAGCAAATTCAGTCTTATACCCAGGAGGAATGCAGCAAAACGAATCCATCAATGGTGCCAACAGCATGCTTTTACTTGCAAAGTAGCCTAGTGACTTCCTGAACCGGCCAGACTTGAAGTTCCCCTTATCACCACTTGGGGTCAGCATTTCCACCTTAAAAGGTTTCCGGGCTGTGAGCCAAGTTCCAGGAAAAATCTGGTGAAATTATACAGTGATGAAATGACTTTAGGAGGTTCCAGAACCCCCTTTTTTGTTTTCATGTCCCCTGTCTCACGGTCTGTTTGTGTTTTTCCGTGTGCAAGAATCATCCATTTTACTTGCAAAGACTGACACCAGGCTCGTACAATTTATTCAGTTTAGACAAAATAATTTGAAGTTTTCATACATGTGTATAATGTATTTTAGTTGCTTTCACCTGCCATCCATTTGGTCAACATGTTTTGTGTGCGAGAGTGAGTGTGTGAGTGTGTGTGTGTGTGTGTGTGTGTGTGTGTGTGTGTGTGTGTGTGTGTAAGCTATAGGACAAGCTTCAGCTCTCATCCCTCTCTTGCACGGACTTTACCAAGTGGAGTAGGCTGGCTGGCAGCTGTATCATCACCCAACACTGGAATTAGCAACACATTTTATATGTGTTGTAGGACTCTAACTCGGGTCCCTCTGCCTGCAAGACTATCAATTGAGCTGTCTCCTGAGTCCTTAATGTACACGTAGTATCCTATAACTCAGGTGCCAGGTCCTATAGAGCTTTGGGGATTCCAGATACCACATAAGGCCTGGAACTGGCCATTCTGTAGGAACAGAAGCTTGTCCTAGTGTTCTTCCGCCAGGCTTTGGCATAAAAAGAGAAAGAGGTGTGAGGATATGTTCTACGGCGGTGTGGGGGAAGGGGGTGCCTCAGCGGGCCCATGCCGAGGCATCCCTTCCCCCTGAGGGACCAGACACACACCGGTATAATATAGAATAGAGTTTATTCAGGGCACGGGGAGGGGAGTTAAGGGGGTAGTAGAGGCAGAGAAAGGCAGAGAGAGGGAGAGAGTAGAGAAGTAGAGGCCGGCCATGACCACGTGGAGAGAGGGGGGAGGGGAGGAGAGCCTGTTGCCAGGTAGCTGTGGGGTGGAGCTTAGACAGAATCCTAACAAAGGCATTTTAACTCTCTTACAGCTGCAACTCCTCATACATACAACATGCGTAGTAAACACTTCCCTTTATCTGACTTTGAAAATTAAAGGTGTTACACTATGGGATAGGGAGAATGGTTATTAGACATTTGTTCAAATCTGTGTTTAACAATACGTCTGCAACACGAATGGACCCTAGTGTAAACAGTGGGCTTTGATGTGTCTCTGCGGTTTGCCTACTCAGCAAACCAATGCTTTGATGGAGGCTTTGGTCATGGGAGAGTCTGTGTGTCTTGGTATATGTACAGTGTCTCCTTGCCTCCTTCTTACTTCAGCTATAAACCATGAAACTGCTCTTTAAAGTCTTTCACTTAAAATGTTAATGATGTTACTTGTACTCATTGTTGTGTTTTATAAAAAAGAAAAAGAACCCAGGGATGTGGCACAGAATGGTATGGGGGAAGGGGTGCCTTCTCCGACCCATGCTGAGACATCCCTTCCCTCTGAGGGACCAGGACCCAGGACAGGGGAGAGAGAGAGAGAGAGAGAGAGAGAGAGAGAGAGAGAGAGAGAGAGAGAGAGAGAGCAGCCACGAGACTGTAAATGGGAATGGGAATGGGGAGAGAAGGGGCAAGCAGTCTCTTTTATAGTGAGTCAGGCACACCTGGCTGTTGCCAGGTAACTGTGGGGTGGGGCCTAGAAGGAATGCCAACACTCAATGAAGTCAAGTCTGTGGAGGTAGAGGCCATCTCTGGATCGCACAAATAGCAGGAGGTTCAAGTCCAGGCTCCACCATTTTCCTGACATCTTGGTGACAGGAAATTTCCTTAAATCTTCTCCATTTATTTAATTTTTTTCCTCTTTTCTTTTATTGTTTTCCAAGGCAGGGTTTCTTTGTGTAGCCCTGGCCGTCCTGGGGTTCATTTAATTTTTATAGACATGGCCGATCTGCACATTGCTCTTTGAGAAAATATCAGCTGACAGTTATCCACCAGACAGGTGATGGGTTCGTTTCCTTCCACAGTTAGCAGATGTTGGGATTTCTGCATAATGTAGCGTGTAAAAAACGACACTGTCGTGGGGTTTTTGCTTGCTTTCCCTGGGGGTGTGGGTACCAATTCTTGTGTTTGTTAAGATCATTTTTTGTTGGATATTTTGTGGGGTGTGTGTGTGTGTGTGTGTGTGTGTGTGTGTGTGTTTTGTAGGACTTATTTGGGGAAGGTTTTTATTGTCACTATGAAAGGGAGAACCGCTGGACACATCTGGAAGAGTCCAGCGAGCAGTGAGAGAAAGAAGTGGACTGAACATTGGCAGCAGACCAGATAGATAGCAGCCAGGGCTATCTGCAATAGAGGGAGCAGCAGGGGGTGGAGAGTGAGAACGCACAGTCAGAGAAGTGGGAGTGGAGCAGAGAGAGAGCTTATGCAGGAGGGCAGGGTTATACAGGAGTAGCTACGGGGAGGGAAGCCCAGGAACTGGAGGGGGGCTACAGGAGGGGAGGAGGGGGAGAAGGACTAGGATGCTAGCTAGCATGGACTCTGAAATGTGTAACAGGTGCCAGTGACACCGAGGGAGCCTGGAGGCCAGCAGGAGCAGTGTTATGTTAATAGTGGCCGCAGGTAGCCTGGTGTCCCCCCCTCCTGCTAGAGGTAAGGGAAATGCCTCTTTTGGTGGACGGAAACCTGTTTCTCGAACATCCTGAGGAATGTCGGCCATAAGTGCCAGGAATCCTATAGTGCAGGTTGAGCTCATTTGTGGATAGCTGAACTGCTTTTTCAAGTTTGGGGAACTAGAGTTTCCTTTGGACCTGGCAAAAACAAAATGAGCTTTTCTTCCTGTGTTTTGGTTGCTAACATTTGCTCCAAAATAACATCTGCCTCAAAAAAAAAAAAGTGTGTGTGGTCTGTGTTTGTCTGTAGTATGTGTGTTAGCATTCCTTCTAGGCCCCACCCCACAGTTACCTGGTGATAGCCAGGTGTGCCTGACTCACTCTAAAAGAGACTGCTTGCGATTTTCTCTCTTACTTCTCTCTCGCTACTCCTGCTTCTTGTCTCTCTCTTACCCCTCTTGGGGTCTCCTCCCCTACCCCCTCTCTCCACGTGGCCATGGCCGGCCTCTGCTTCTCTACTCTCTCCCTCTCTCTCCCTTTCTCTACCTCCACTACCCACCTCAACTCCCATCCTCTGCCCTGAATAAACTCTATTCTATACTAAAAAAAAAAAAAGAGAGAGAGACTGCTTGCCCCCTCCTCACTCTTTAGCTCTCTAACTCTCTTACCCTCTTTGTCCCTTCTCTTCCCATTCCCTTCCCCCCTCTCTCTCCACCTGTTCCTGGCTGGCCTTCTCTTCTCTTCTCTTCTCCCTTCCAGTCTCTCTCTCTCTCCCTGCCTTTCTCTCCCTCTCCTCCCTCAACTCCCCTCCCCATGCCCTATTCCATACTATAACCGTCTTTTTTTTCTTTTCCTGTTGTATTTTGTTCAAGATATCTTCCCCCAAATTAGTTGAGAACTATGATGTTGAAACCTCAAAAACAGGGCGACTGAGCAGAGAGGGACAGGGGGGAAAGGACTGCAACTTGCTACCAGGGCCTGGAGAAAATTAAAAAATAAAGAGAAAATAAAAAAGAAGGCTGGAATCCATCAATCTTCTGTGCAAGTCATCCTCGCCTTCATCCTCCTCTCCTTCATCCTCATCTTCCTCACTTTCATCCTCCTCTCCTTCTTCATCAATATCTTCCAACCCTTCCTCCTCTTCATCGTCATCATCATCATCTTCTGTCTTTCCTTCTTCATCATCCATATCGGGAACCAAATAGTACTGCAAGGGATTTGGCCAAATATCATCTCTGAT
Organism: Tokudaia tokunoshimensis; assembly: GCA_036184795.1. Classification (NCBI taxonomy): domain Eukaryota; kingdom Metazoa; phylum Chordata; class Mammalia; order Rodentia; family Muridae; genus Tokudaia; species Tokudaia tokunoshimensis. Next base: position 159,304,904 of record BTHU01000001.1, on the reverse strand, counting down.
GACCTCTCCTGTCAGCCCCTGCGTCAGAACGGTCAGTAAACCAGGTACAGAAGCTCTCTGGCTCCACCTGCTGGCCTTATTCTGTGTTTGACTTCAGCATTTCATCAAACCCTTTCCAGATTTCTATTTGAGTTTGGTGGACTTTGAAGACGGGTCACCACTCTCATTCAGATGAAATTCTTTGGAGAGAACTTTATTTTCAAAGTAAGGATTTTCATCAAAATAAAAATCTATTCTGTAACCTGATTGAATGTCTTCAGATTCTGTCTCTTCAGATTCTGTCACTTCAACTCTGGTCAAATAATGCAGAGCCTCCTCGTCTTCCTCCCCAGGCAGTGCAGACACTTGTGGATGGCTGGCAAATGTCTGCCTTATTGCTGGTCTCTCAGGGTGAAGGGATGCCTCAGCATGGGCCCACAGAGGCACCCCTTCCACCTCAACGTACTGTGCCTCTACTAAACATATCCTGGCTCTATCTTTTTTTTTAATAAAACACAACAATGTGTGCATGCAGGTACACACACACACACACACACACACACATGGATGCACACGCAGATACACACACAAGCACACACACTTATTTCTTTTAAATGTATTTTGGTTGTCTACCTCATATGACTGATGTGAAGACTGTTTTACACACACACACACACACACACACACACACACACACACATACACACACGTCAATGTCTTCCTCTATCACTTTCCACCGTATTTTTTGAGACAGGTCTCTCATGGATCCTGGAGACTATTTCAGCTAGATCCTCTGACATCCTCCTGTCTACACCTCCTCTCCTCCAACCAGTCCTGGGGTTACAGGTGCACACATTCTGGGATCTGAATTCAGGTCTTCCTGCTGCCACAGGAAGCACTTTAGCCCATTGCACCATCTCCCCAGCCCTTCTGTTATAGCAGTAGCCCTCTGGGGACATTCTATGGTGTCCAGGCTTTCCATCACACACAGCCCTTTCCCATCCTGAGATTCTAAACAGGAGCAGGAATCTTACATTCACTTCTTGTTTTGTTTTTTTTTTATGGTTTTGTTTTCATATTTAAATAATCAACTCCCTGAAATCTATTTTTACAGATGAAATATGATACTAGTCTGACTTTTCTCTTCTTATCAATGGCTTCTTAGTTTTCCTAGAGTCTTTTACCAAATAATCTGTACTTTCTCCCCTGACCTGAAACCTCCCTAGATTTGGAACGAATCAGCATAGGGCAAATTCTAAACTTCTAAATTTGGCAGCAGAAAGCTCTGTGGGCTCAGAACTTCAGCTGAGGCTTACAGCCCCCGTTTGTGCCTCTGTCGTTTGGAAAAAGAAGAAATAAATGTGCATTGAACTGAAGCTACATTTCAATAAATAGCTGCGTAGGAGAGTGGAAAGAACCCGCCCCCCAATCAGAAAGTTCCCCTCCCCCCATTCTCCTGTTCAGTAATTGTGAGCAAGACACACAACTGCTCTGAGCCTTGGTTTTCTTCTGTGCCAAGAAATATTAGCCAACATTGTTATATTTTATAAAAAGGAGACAAGGAATATATTTGGTGGATGTGTAGTCAGGTGTGGGGAAGAGGGTGCCTCTGAGGGGCCACACTGAGGCATCCCTTCCCCCTGAGGGACCAACCACACAACTGTATAGCATAGAGTTTATTCAGGGCATGGGGAGGGGAGTTGAGGGAGAAAAGAGAGAGAGAGAGAGAGAAAGAGAGAGAGAGAGAGAGAGAGAGAGAGAGAGAGAGAGAGTGTAGAGGAGTAGAGGCTGGCCATGAGCACGTGGAGAGAGGGGAGAAAGGGAATAAGGAGAAAGGGGGAGCCAGAGCAAGAGGGCAAGAGAGAGAGGAAGGGGCAAGCATCCCCTTTTATAGTGAGTCAGGCACACCTGGCTGTTGCCAGGTAACTGTGGGGCAGAGCCTAGACAAATATCCAACAATCACGCCATAATATGGTTTGTTGCTCAACTGTATTAGTGGCTGTGAAAGAGCTTTATAAACTGTGTGTGTGTGTGTGTGTGTGTGTGTGTGTGTGTGTGTGTGTGTGTGTATGGGGGGGGGGTCTGGCTGTTGGAGGCAACACAACCCAGATTGCTAAATGTTTAAATGTTCGATTGAAGAAGTCAGCTCAGAAACTGGAAAATTCCACCAGACCCCTCCCCTCCTGAAAGAGAAAGGTCATAAAGAACATAGGTACCACATCCCTCAGGAAGGGAAGGGCTGATTACATTCCTCAGAACACTGGGAGGTCCCTGCAGGTAGGGTAGGCCTGGAGTTATTCCACTACCGTTGGCTACCTACCTCATTCCCAATGTCCAATCAGTTTAAAAGTCACACTGTTCTGCCAATCACATTGTGCCTAATGGCAGCTGCCCTGAGGACTGTATAAAGGCTCGCTGGACGGGCTGCACACAGTCATTCTCTCCCCATGTGCAGTGCGACCCAGCATGCTGGATTAAATAAAATTCCTCTTGCTTTTTCATCGATTCCTGTCTCTGTGTTGTTCACTCCGGGGTCTATGGTAAGTTAAGACTTGCCAGAATGCCAGAATCTGTCTTACACAATCTTTATAATTGCTTTAGAGCTGGTCACCATTTTTTTTTTTTAACGTTGCTGGTAAGAATCCTGGGTTTGGTTTTTAGTTTTATCCTTTTAGTCAGCATCTGGTCAGGGAGGTAGTAGTAGGAAAAACGGTGACAGGAAGATCAATGTCATCTGCCTGGCAGAGGGTAAAAACTAGAGTGATGTTCATAGCTTCGTGTGGTAGTTTTGAGGATTGATTTCATTTTTAATTTTTTGGTTTTTTGTTTGGAGACAGTTTCTTTCTCTGTGTAGCCCTGGCTGTCCTGGAACTCACTCTGTAGACCAGGCTGGCCTTGAACTCTCAGGAATCTGTCTACCTCTGCCTCCCAAGTGCTAGAATTAAAGGTGTGTGCCACCGCCACCCAGCTTCTATGATTTTGTTTTATTTTATTTTTTAATGTTCTGTCCTTTGATTCATAGCAGTTTGCTGGCAGTACAGATCAGTGGCAAGAACCATGCAGTACAGTGGCCGGAGCATGATCCCTCCTGTCAGAACTCACTCCACTTCACTTCACCCCAGGCATTGTGAAGATAACATTCCTCGTGTTCATGCAAGTCTTCGCAGGGGTTCCTGATAGCTCATACTTGCCCCTGGGAACACAGTGTGCTGTGCCTGTAGTCCATCCTGTTGGGGACATGCAGCCAAGTGGGACATCGCTCTTCCCCACCCCACTGACCAACAGGAAAATACTAAGATCTTATCAACTTAGGCAGAGAAGATGTGGGACAGTCACTCTATTATCCCAAGGGGAACAGTTACTGTGTCCAGGAAGACATAATGCAGAAAGCACACTAAATACAATATGGGCATACTGGATACAATGTGAGCACACAGGCTACACCGTGAGCACACTGGATACACCCTGAGCACACTGGATACAACGTGAGCACACTGGATACACCCTGAGCACACTGGATACACCCTGAGCACACAGGATACACCGTGAGCACACTAGATACACCCTGAGCACACTGGATACAACGTGAGCACACTAGATACACCATGAGCACACTGGATACACCCTGAGCACACTGGATACACCCTGAGCACACTGGATACACCGTGAGCACACTGAATGATGGCTTAAGGAGAAGGTCCTTAGGACCAGGACAAAGAGAAGATACAAGGCAGCAGATGAAGAACAGTGCCACAGTGGTTTAATTTGTTGGAACCTGAGAAACCTGTTCTTCAGAGTTCCTGAGCTGTGAGCTGTGCTCTATCACTGTTTACATCAATACGGCCACCAGTTAAGTCACTTGATGGTGAATGTCTCTCAGCTCCAAAAGCACAGAGCTCCTCCACATTCTTTATTGTTAACCCCTGGAGCCTCAGGAGAAATTGATACCAACATTCTTCCATGGTTAGTCCATTTTAGTATATTAAGTTCTAAAACTTTGAAAACTGGTCACGCAAAACACCCCAGCAGTTGGTCCAGGTGCTGGGACAAACGACATTTTCTCTGGGACAGTTATCAACAATAAGTGATCCCTTGGGGAAAGAATTAAAAACCACGATGGGGCGGGGGGGAGGTGTTTACACTTTTTTTTGAGAGGGTTCGTATTATTTTATTTGCATTATTAAATTTTCATTAATTCTATTTCAGCCTAGAGCTGGAGAAGTGTTCAAGTGAGTGTTCTTGATAGTGTTATACGCCTGGCTGGGGTGGGAGGTAACCTGCAGAGTCACCCAGTATCCCCTCTCAGGAGGCTCACACTGGATCCATGTTCTGATGAACAAGGGGCCTCATGTGCTTATTTAGCACTGAGCTCTAGAAAGTATGTAGCCAGTTCTGCTCACTAGATAACATATAACGCTCAGAAGCACAGACTAGCCAGGTATGCTGGGGCGTGTCTTTATTCTCAGCCTTCAGAAAAGAAAGGCAGATCTCTATAAACTCAAAGAAAGTCTGGCCTACTGAGGAGAGTTTTAGGTCAGAGTTATATGATGAAATACTTTCTCAAAAAATAAGACAAAACAAAAGAGAGGGAAAAAAAGGAAGGAAGGGGAGGGAAGGGGAGGGGAAGGGAGGGAAGGGAAACGAAGGGAAGGGGAGAGGAGAAGAGAATAGAAGAGAAGAAAAGAACCTTATAGCCAGGCTGGCAACACATACATATAATGCCAGCGCTCAAGAGACTGGGACCAGAAGATCACAAGTTCTAGGTCAGCCAAGGTTACATAGCAAAACTGTGTCTCAACAAATAAAATAAAATGTGGCTTAAAAAGAAAACAAGAAAAGAGGGTCTGGAAAGATGGTTCAGTGGTTAGCAGCCTATACTGTTCTTGCCTGTTTCCTGCACTCACATCAGGCAGTTCCCAACTACCTTAACTCCAGCTCCAGGGGATCTGGCGCCCTCTTCTGGCCCCCTCGGGTACCTACACTCACATGCACATACAAAAGACACATACATATGACTAAAACAATAAAATGAAGATAAAAGTAAAAAAAAGTCAAGAAAACAAAAAGAGAAATATAAATCAATATTTACAGGGAAATTTGCTGTATCATGCTAATAATGTATACATGCAAAGTATAAATCTCACAGCAGAGAATAGCTAGTTTTGAAAGGAAAAAAAAATCACTGTAGTTCAGTTGGGTTTGGGAACATTCTCACCCTGTTACACTGCCTAGTTAGAGAGAGAGAGAGAGAGAAAGAGAGAGAGAGGGAGAGAGAGAGAGAGAGAGACCAAGAGTGAGCAAAACTCTTCATATTGTGCTAGTAGAAATAAGCCCCTTTGCATTTCCAGTGTTGCTGGTTAATTAATTAACTTTTCCCATTCTAGTAATTTTTCCACCAAGTAGTCTTTTAATTATATATATGATTCTGTTACTTTAATAGAAGTATAATCAGTCACTCTGAAAACACATTACCCAGAGTCCATATTTAGAACTTTTAACACACACACACACACTCACACACACACTTCTGTAGCACAGGAGTGTGTAAAACATTACAGGAAGTTCGCTGCAATTGAGTTCAATCATTTACTTGTAAGTTGGTTGTTAAGCACTTGAAAGTACTTTGATCCCAGGGAAGCGAAGCTATAAATGGGGCTTTGATCCCCAGGCTCAAAGGACTGTTGCAGAAAACGTTGCCTTTTCGATGAAAATAGAAAACAAAACAACTGGTAACACAGTAAGGAAGGAGAAGAGGAGAGAGCTGACAAAGTCAGCCAGTTGGCTTTGAACATGTATTCCAGAACAGCAACCTGAAGAGATCCAATGGCCCAGGCCTTTGTAGGTTTAGTTGAAAGCCTGTGTGTTCTTCAAGGGTGCCAAGTTGAGCTTTTGTGATGCTACAGTCCTGTTTCATCCTTCCAGCTGAGCACAGAAAAGAAGACAAGAGGAAGGAAAGCCTAGAATGCCCAGAGAGCTCAGAAAGAGGAGTGGGGAGAAACACCGTGTGGCCTTCAGTGCTGTACTCGGTCCTGCCCTGGGGACACAAGCTGTCCCCCATGCTCACACAGCATCCTCTCTGGGGATCTGTCCCATTCCTCCTCTCACCCCCCCTTCCCCCCACCCCCGGGCTTCCCCACTGGCTCACAGGGAAGTTTCTAGCTATCTCTGGAAAAGCATGCATCATACCATTTCATAATTGTTTGCTTAAATATGTTCCTTTCCCTTGCCTAGGAACTTCTCAAAGGAAGAAAGAATTTAAATTCATTTTTAAAAGGGTTTCAGGGACCTATCTAACACAGGTTGTATGTTTCATTTGTCAAAGTTGCTGCTAAGCTATGAGTAAAAACCAGGACTGAAGGAGAAATGGACAGGAAGACATTGCTCTTCCAAAGAGAAGTCTCAAGGCTGGGAAGGCGTCCTAAACGGCTACTTTACAAATGATGGTGGCTCCACTCGGTGAGGTCTTCCTCCACCCCCCTCCAACTCCCCCCCCCCCCCCGCCACACACACCCTGTCGCCACGCCTTTCTATCGACAATTCTTGGTGTTCAGATGGGACTAACTTTGCAGATCTGGGTCGGCCTCTGACCTAGCTCCACAGTGGAGGACAGCGTGTTTCCCCCCTTCCCCCCCCCCCCCCGCTTTCATGTTAAATTCAGACATTTCCAGACGGAAATGTGAACGAGGTATGTGTCAGGTCCAGAGGAAAATCCATTTCCCCAAAGTCTGGTGTTTAGACAAAAGCCAGTTCTCCTCTAACAAAGGAGGCATTTTCCTTACTTCCTTACCTCTAGCGGTAGGGACAAATGGCTACCTGTGGTGCCTATTTGCATACCAAAGCACATGCCAGCCTACAAGTCACATCAGGACCACCCAGCACCCAGCACCTCCCACCAGCTTCCCTACCCCCAGCCTCTCACTCTCTTTATAATCTGGCTATTTTGACTTTGCTCTCTCTTGACCCTCCTTTGCCTTCTGTGGTCCTTTCTTTGTCTTCTTCTCTGCCCCGCCCCCATCCTGCTAGTCTCCTGTCCAGGACTAGTCTGCTGGCCATGTTCAGTGTACTACTTCCTCTTCCAGATGCCTCTGGCCATTCTTTCCCTCATATCTACAATACAATCCTTCTCCTTAACCATACCGTGGAGTGGTCCTGCCGCCAGTTTATACAGCATGTGATCAAGTTGATCTTCTTACATCTGAAGATGTTATCTCCGTCTGTTGAACTGAACCCCCTGGACAGCCAAAGTGACGGTGTGGTGGTAAATATCCAGCAATCACTTATTGAGTTGGGGAGGGGTGGGGGATGGGGGAGTTGTTGGCTTATAACCTTATTCTCTTCCTGGAATGAAAATCCTTCTACCAGGGTTGATTAAACTCTCCATCATAATGTGTTGCGGGATATATTAAAAAAGAACCTCTGGGGACTCTTTGGTGCTGCTGATCTCTAGACCCACAAACTCTCTGGCCCTGCGGGGCCATTTCACTAGGCCGTCCCTCTGTTAACCATCTCTCCAGAGGGGAACCCTGAGTTTCTCTCACTACCACCAATGCCCCACACACCCACGGTCTGCCGGTTCACCATCCAATTACCCGGTAAAGCATGACTCTTAATGCTTGGTTAGCTAGCCAATTAGATTTATATATACATAAACACAATTACTAGATGTCAATAAAACAATAATAGAGCCAATTAATAATGGTAAAAGTTTTATCTCAAATTTCTAACCTTTTGAAAATGTCTGCTGCCATTCCTCCTTCTCCGACCTGTGACCTTTGTCCTCCGCACTCTCTGGTTCTCTCACCACAACTCCTAACTCTGCCCCCTATTTCCCCATCCAATCACAGACCCTCTCTGTACTGATGAAATTGGACAGGAAAATTCCTGCAACAATAATGTCCATCACATAGGGCTAAATATAGCCTCAAAAGCATCTGCAATAAAAATTTAACTAGGAAGAGATGAGTTAAGTAAATTGGTTACATTTATTTTTCAACAGACTTAATTTTAATCTCGTATATATATATATATATATATATATATATATATATATATATTGTTTTTTTTAGCATTGTTAAATACAGGTTCACAAAGTCTTTAAAAGTTAACAATTGTCTCTGAAGAATTGGTATGAACTAGATCCATCCAGCTACTCATTGAACAAGAACCATCTGGTCACCTTGGAAGAAGGAACTAAGCAAGCAGTTCAAAATGAGGGAGACATAGTCCTAAACTCCATACTTGGGCCCTGACCTCTGGCCTGCCCAGCACAGGACTACAAGCTCACTCATAGGTTGTCTGTTATTTGTACTTGAAAAAATTCTAAACAAGATGGAGGTTTTACATATTTGTCTATAAACATTAAGTAACTTGTCTTTTCAAGGTATACCTAATTCTGCACGTTTATAAGTAACACTAAGTTTAGGGATAATTTCTGCATTTTTCATTTTTCTTTAGGTACACAGCTACTTTTTAAGAATCCTGATAAATGTTATTAAATACCCTTTAAGAAGTAACTATCAATTGTCAGTCCTTAATCAACAAGATAAAAGCTGAATAGGATCACTTATTTAAAATTATTTTAGAAACTTGAGGTGGTATCTCATGCTTGCTTTAATTTGATTTTCTTTTGAATTAATTTAATTTGAATTTCTTTGGTTTGGTGAGATTGTGTTATATAAACACGTACCATTTGCTCGTTTTTCTATGGGGTCTAGCCATTTACTTCCTCATTTGGAAAGTCTCTTTATGCATTATATTACAGGACATCAATGAAGATCTATTTCTGTGAAACTGTTTCTGGGTATCATTAAAGGTTTATTTCTGCGACTTGTTACTTCTTAGATGTAGGGTCCTCTTGTTTATAAAGGAGCAAAATGGAGAAGTCTGTGAGAATTACAATGGCCCATCTAACTTCCAGGCTACCAAAGTTCTAGTCTGCCAATCTCTCCAGTTGGTTATTGCAAGATGGGATTTGAATTTTTGTCTTTGGACAGCTTGAAGCTGGAATAGAACACCTTTCATAAGCCAACTCACCCTAAGGGCCTACATTAAGTTGTTAGTTGAGTAACATTATTGCTACAGGAGAAATTCTTTTCACAAACAATTGTCTTTCTTATTCTGAACAGTGACATTGTTGTCTTTGTGAAAGGAACACCCTGTTTAGGTCGGAAGCAAGTTGGTCTTAGTCCTTTCTTGCTTTGTTCTTGTTTGAGCTATTTATCTCTTTTAGACTTTTACAGGGTCTGGGGGATGGATCAGCTGTTAAGAGCACTTACAGCTCTTCCAGAAGACCTAAGTTCAGTTCCCAGCACCCACATGGCAGCTTACAACCCTCTGTAACTTCAGTTTCAGGAGATCCAACAGTCTCTTTCTGGCATCCAAGGGCACCAGGAATGTATGTGGTGCACATACATGCATGTAGGCATGCACAAACATTCATAAAACATAAATTAAAATATAAACAAACACACAAAAAAATTAATGATTGCAAGTCTATTCCTGGGCCTTGTTTCTTGATCTCAGATTTGTAAGTTAAAAATACACAGTATTATACATTATTTGGGGCATGCTTTTACTAAAATGTATCCATTTTGTCTGTCTAAATGGAACTAACCACCCTTTATGTTATCTGCTAAATCTGACTGAATACAAGAACAAGAAAATTGGAGTACTCTAAAGAGTGCATAGTTGGGGGGAGGGGAGGTCCCAAGAATTGGAGTCCACCAGAGAAGAACATTCTGGAATCATGGTGAAAGAAATGCTGGTGAGGTCAGGCCCCCTCGGGGTCTAGAGATACAGTTAGAAGGTAAACAGACACTAGTAGAATCAGAGACCTCATGCAAACCACAGCATTGGAGTTAATGACAGGGTGTGTCACTGGAGAAACAAAGCTTGAATTCCCCAGTCTGTTCCTTGGGTAGAGATGGCCAACTGCTTTCCCATGGAGTGTCTGCCCTCAGTCAAGGTGCTCACCGCTGACCTCTCTGGACCATGTGATGACTAGTTGTAACCTCTTCCCTGGTCCAGGTTTAGGTCTTTTCCTCTCACAATTCTGGGGGAAGTTCCATCTTCTTAGGGTTCATTGTTTCAACAGTCTGAGATGGGAGATAAAGATGTCTTTAGAACATCTTCATCTCTGCAGGTCAGCCAGACTAGCAGTGACCTCCTGGACTCATTTTGAGAAGGACAGATTACGTTAGGCACAGACTCAGTTTGTGACCAGTTTTCCTGGCCACATAGCTCCCCATGTTGTAAACTATTAGGATTTCAAGCTAGGTGGTGCCGGCACAGGCTTTTAATCCCAGCACTCAGGAGGCAGAGGCGGGTGGATCTCTGTGAGTTTAAGGCCAGCCTGGTCTACAGATCCAAAAAGGGTCTAGGAAGAATCTTCTACATCACCATGCAAATTATACCTTACCAAGGAACAATTCCTGAATTGCTAAGAACACCGAAATTGTTTTTTTCTTTAAAGTATTTATCGTTATATGTAAATACACTGTAGCTCTCTTCAGACACACCAGAGGAGGGCGTCAGATCTCATTATGGATGGTTGTGAGCCACCTTGTGGTTGCTGGGATTTGAACTCAGGACCTTCGGAAGAGCAGTGTTCTTAACTGCTAAGCCATCTCAGCAACCCACTTAAATTGTTAATACCACTTAATATCCAGATCACTATAAAATCTCTGCAGTTCTCTCAAGTGCTCTCTCTAGCTGATTTCCTCAAGTCAACATTCAGATTAGTTCACAAGTTGATTCTACTTGATGGTCATGACTCTTGAATCTGGTGTAACTTTGAACATTTCCTCTTGTTTTTTTTTTTCTTCCCTTCCTCCTTCCCTCCTTTCTTTCTTTAAGACCAAGTAGTTGCCTTGTAGAATTTCTACATCTGGATTAAAAACAAAAAAACACGACACAACAAAACAAAACACCCCTACCACCATTATTGTTTTTCTTTTAATGCTACAAGTTTTTCTTTATTCTATACTCTTTATTTCTTAAGGATCTCATTTCCTGGTTTGTCTAATATTTTGCTTATGGACTGTGTGCGGTCTTAGTGTACTGGTTAATTGCAACCCTCTCACTCTCCAGATGTCCTCAGTTTGGATTATTAACTATGGGCTCACTCCATGGAAACCGGAAGGTTAGATCTGAACATTAACCAGTCTGAGAATGAGTCCTTCACTTAGGTTAGTCACCTATCAGGATGCTTCCTCAAGGCTTGGTTATGTGATTTAAGCCGGTCAGCTCTCAGCTCTGTAAACCTCGGCTCTGCAACCGGCCAGAAGCCTCTGGGGTGCAACTCTGATATGCTGTGCTGTCGTTGGGTTACGGTGTCTTCCCAAATATTTCATGTTCTGGCTTTGGCATTAATTGATGGTCTTTAACTTAATCTGTTTTTCATTTGAGGTTGTGCAATGGGGGTTTTACTTGGAAAGTGAGTTCAAGGGCTTCGTGCGTGCTGGGCACGTATGCTACTGAGTCATATCCCTGGCCCCCTCTTTTCTTTCTTCCCCCTCTTTATTTTTTTATTTTTTCCTTCTCCTTTTAAAATTCTTTTCAAGATTTACTTGTTTTCTTTTATCTGTATGAGTGTTTTGTTTGTGAGTATGTGTGCACACCACGCATATACATTGCTGTCAGAGGCTAAAAGAAAACATCACATCCCTTGAAACTGTGAGCTGCTGTGCTGCGAGCCCAACCTGGGTCCTCTGTAAGAGCAACAAGTGCTCTCAAGCGCTGAGCCTTCTCTCCGGCCCTCTTCCTTTTCTTCTTTTGAGACAGACTCTGACAATAAAGCCCCAGCTTGCCTGAAATTGCTCTGTAGAACAGACCAGCCTTGAACTCAGAGAGATCCACCTGCCTCTGCATCCTGAGGGCTTTGATTAAAGGCGTGTGCCACCATGCTGGCACCTCGGCCCTCTCTTTATTTTCCATTCTGATACATCTCATTGATTTGCCCAGGCTGGCTCAGAACTCTGTAGCCCAGTTATGTCTTAAACTTGTCGTCTTCCCTCAGCCTCCCAAGTGTGTAAGATTACAGGCCTGCACCCTCAAACCTCTCTGTGATTTCCTCATTCTCTAGGTCATTCTATATTTATTAATTAGCTTTCTTTTTCTGTAAAAATTGGGGAGGATTTTTAAAATACTAGAACAAAAGTTTTATTCTTTTCAAAGTTCCAAATAATCTAACTTTAGAAATTTCTAGCTATTGGAATAATTGAAATAATTATCTCTATTACTAGCAATTTTTAAATTTTTATTATTCTGGGCTGGTAGATTATTGATTGTCTAAAATAGTCATTTATTCCTTTTGACATTCAAATTGTCCCCAAACCTCCTTCAGTGTGTCCTCTCTGGGCCAAAGCTGTGAGGGAGAAGATAAAACAAGATGGCTGCACTTATCTTCCTCCCCACCCTAGTCTGAAGCCAGCCTTCGCTTGAGCAGGAGCCCCTGCCTCTCTTTAATGGGGAGGCTGCCTTCTTCTTAGTGTGATTGTCATTGAGATTTTTTTCATGTGTCTGACATTTGGAATAACCTTGCCTCTAAAGCCACTTAATACTTTATGCAGGATGATCTTTTTTTAAATTATTTTTTATTAAATTATAATTCTAAAGACTTATGTTCTTTGGGGTTTTTTTTTTGCTTTTATACTATAAATATTAATTTCTACTAATTTTTATGCCAGTCATATATTAAAAATTTCACTTCAAAAGTCAAAACACTAGGCCAGCACACACACACATACACACACACACACACACACACACACACACACACACACACACACACACATCTAGGCCTTTTGATCCAGGAGGATGGCTTGGGTAAGAAGGCCAGGGGACGAGTCAAGTGCCATCAGATAAAGGTAACAGAACGCTAATCAAATCTGTAGCATCTGCTGCTGATGCCCTCTCCTGGCAGACAGAGCCTCAGTTCTTAGAGGCCCCTACCTTATCTCAGCTCTCCACGTCCTTCATGGACCCATCCCATGGCCAGAGGACTCTGCTTCCTCACCCTTGCCTGCTATCTGACACTGGGAATCACCTTGCTTGCCTGGGACTCCAAAGTATCTGTACCCCACTGTTTCTAGTTTGCTAGCTGGGGGCAGTGCCTGGACCACATGACTGTTGAAAGTCAATGGGTGTGGTATTTGGTCAAAGAGACGGTCACTTGCTGACCAGTAGTGAGGCATAAGATGGGTCATCAGGGAGAGCATTATAGAGGACTGAGAAAGGCCTATGTCCTAAAGAAGGGCCTGCTCATGGAAGCCAGAATGCTATAGGAAGTAGCAAGGAGTTGATCTATAACCCAGTGAATGCTCACGCTGGAGGGAAAGCCGGGCAAGGCCGAACTATGTCACCAGAGACTCTTGACAAAGTGTCTGAGTGCTGAAGGCAAGAGTCGAAAAGTTCTCCAGGGCAACACCAGGCTAGTACAATGCTCTTTCCAACATGATCTTGGACTGACACAATGGATAGAATCTGGGTGTTTCCCTTAACTAATTAGATGCTACACTCTAGGTCAGTCAGGGAGACAGAATGCTGACCTTTCTGAGCAGATAAAATAGAGGATCCGTTTGTTGACAGAAAGTGAAGCTTGAGCTTCAAGGAGCCTCGGTCTTCTACTCAAACCACACACATTGTGTCCTTCTTCCTCTTCCTTCCTTCTTTCTTCTCCCACAACAGAGGTGAACAGGCCAACAGGTGAAGAGCTGTCAGCAGCTGCCACTCTTCCTTTCTCGTCTTTGCCCTTCCTGTCCTTTTCCAACATTTGCTTCCACTGTCTCGCCCAGGTTGCTTAGCTGCCTCCATTAGCTTCCTCAGCTATCACACCCTTGGCTGGAACTGGCTGAGAAGGCCAGACATGGCTGACCAGTGGCAAGTTCCTGCCACAGGAGCCTGTGTAGTCAGAATGCAGCCAAGGTTGCTGTTGCTGCAGGGTGACTAATGGCCTTCAGGAGTGATTCTCTCCTTCCTGAAGAGCAGTCTCACATCACAAAAGAGGAAGGGCGATGACCTTAATGAGGTTGTTGAAGCCCAGCGACCAGACTGCACAGTGTCAACAGCACACCTTGCCTGCTCTGTGGGTCTGTTTATCTAAACTAGTTCCAGCAAAGAAGTTCAGTAAGAGGACATGCGCCAGAGCGGATAACTAGAGCTCACCTGCCAGGCCCTCTGAGGACTTGGGCTCCCTCTGAAGTTCCCGCCTAGCCTCTCTTTAAGATGTCTGAGAAAAGAGAACCAGGGACCTCTCTTCCTGGAAACCAAAGGGGTGTCCATAGGTGCTAACTAGTTTTTAGATGCCTCACCAATGTTCAGATGTCTGGGCTATCCTTGAATCCCTGCCCTTTAAAAGAGAGTAGATGAAGTCAGGGACAGTAAGTGATGCTCTCAAGTCTGTGGTTAAGTTGATGTAAGGACAAAGCCTTCTATCTGCATCACAGATCTATCTTGCAATAGGAAAAGCCCTTTTGATGGGCAGTTTAGACTGTACACAGGCTTGAATTGAGTCGCAGCTCCTCTGTGGACAAAGGATAGCACTTTCAACCCGTTATTTAGCCTAAGAATTGACTCTTCATATGAAAAACGAATGTGACTGTCATACAGGAAACACAGAAAGTGCTCAACAGACACACTGCTGTAGTTGTTACCACAGAGGCAAGAAAAATCACCCAGGACTGAGCAGAGCTGTCTGGGTCTCAACCTCGAGCTTCTATAAAGCCTGTCTTCTTGTTCTCAGGTTTCACTCTTTCATGGAGCTGCTTTGGGTTTAGGCATGCTGTGCTGTCTTTCCTCAATAATTCCAGGTCTGTATTATTTCTGTTAAATATTTAATAGCTATGAGTCAGATCTAAATAATGACAGTAAAACAGATATTAATGTTCAACACTTGACTTAAGAAATAGGATGTGGGGACTGGGAAGATAGCTCCGTTGGTAAGATGCTTGCTGTGAAGGTGTGAGGGCTTCCCAGAACTTAGATAAAAAAATTCAGATCTGGTGGCACACTTGCTATCCTAGCTGTGGGGAAATAAGCAGGCAGAAGGAATTCTGGGGCTCCATGACCAACCACCCTCACCTAATTGACTCAAGGCTGGGGGAAGGGCCCAGTTCATGTCTTGATAAGGGACCTTGTTCAAAAAGCAAGGTGGACAGTGCCTGAGGAACAGTGCCTAATGTCCTTGGTCTCCATATACACACTCACCCTCCAACCCCAAACACACACAAAACCAAATAAGATGCTCCCATTGTCTGGCAGACCCATGGGCCCCTTCACCCCGAACCCATTCCCTGGAAGTCGTTCACCTGAATTTTCCTTATTCCCTTCAATGATTTTATCATATATGTATATGTTTTCAATATAATTTGTTAAGTGTCTGACCTTAATATAAATAGAACCATGCGACATTAGTCTCTTTTATTTTTATTTAATATATTTTTAAGTAAAATATAATTGCATCATTTCCTCCCTCTAACCCCTCCCATTTTCCTCCAGTTTTCCTCTTATAGCTATAGCCTCCTTTTCTTTGATTATTGCTATTACATACATATATATGTATATCTCTATATATATGTATGCAGTTACATAAATGCAACTTGCTGAGTCTGTTTGTGTTGCTTGTGCATAAATGATTTCAGCATTGACTACTTTGCACTGGGTACTCAATTGAGAGGCTTATCTTTAGGAAAGGTTAATTCTTCCTCTCTCAGAAGTCATTAGTCACCTACAGAACTCCATGAGCTTTTCTCCCTTCTGTATTTAGAATGTTTACTGATATTTCCACTGTATGGTCTTGTTTAGACAGTCATTTCTAGGAGGCATTAACTTCTTTTGAAAAGTTTTGCTTAAATATCATATGTGTGTCACATGCTCCACCGTCGTCGACACCTGGAGGTTAGAGGTGACTCAGAGTTCTTCCTATCATGTGGGACCTGAATAAATTCAGAAGGAGTCAGTCTTAAGGCAAGTGCCCTTACCCACTGGGCCGTCTTGCAGGCTTGTATATTTGCTTCTTCAGTTTGTCTTTATTGCTTTAAATTATTTTAAAAACTGGGTGGGGCTGGAGAGGTGGCGCAGTGGTTAAGGGCATCTGTGTTCTTCCAAAGGACCTGGGTTTGATTCCCAGCAACCACATGGAGGCTCACAACTGAACCGTTTGTACCTAAAGTTCCAGGAAATCTAACGCTTTATGCCCACCCTCCTCCCCCAGAAGTATTCAAGCAGGTGTATAGTAATAAAATAAAATAGTAATAAACTTTTAAAAAGTTTAACTTTTAAAGAGAAAAATATTATTTTTGCTATTTATCCACAGTGATACAAGTGGAGCTCACTGGTTTTCACTGTTAAATAGTATTTGTTTATGTGAATATGGCACCAATCATTCATTCATTATTGTCCTGTGGATGGACAACTAACTGGGCCATTTCCGGACTGGGTTTTTGTTTGCCCTCTTAGGAACAGGAAAGTAAGCTGGTGTTCAGTGGTGCAGCACTTGCGTGGCTTGCACTTGCGTGGCTTGCACTTGCGTGGCTTGTCCAAGGCTCTGAAGGAGGAGGGAGCAGTGGCACTTCACTGAACATTCTGGCATGCGACCTTGGTTTATCAGCCTTACAGACCCTATGACCTACGTTCACAAATATGTGCACCATTTAACACTAAATGCTATCCAAAGTGATTGTGCTTTAAGGCTCTCTGGGTGGTGTATAGGAATCACGGTTGTTAAAAGGCTGTGTCTGGGCATTTGCATTAATTTGGTGATTCAGTCAGCTCTTAACCTGCTGTTGTAACCTGGGCCCGGCCTCAAGGCCTAGGCTGTGGAGTCACCCTGTGAGGTCTCACTGCATTAACAAGTCATCAGCTGAGATTTGGTAAACGTCCGGTTCCCATTCATGCTTAGCCCTTCTTGGCAAGCCTTGGCAGCAGGAAAGCCACTGGTTCAGGCTTGGATCATTGAGCTGAGACACGCCACACACACCGGCCTGGAAAAGCAGTTTCTCGTTTTCATCAGTGCTGGGCTGAATACAGTAAAAAGAAGAAAGACAAGCGGCTGTAAAAAGAAAAAAGAAGAAGTGTAACCCTCGCCCCTCTCTTCTTTCTCTGGGGAAATAAGAAGTTGCCAGACCAGGTGCTAAGCAGAGTTGGTGGAGAGGAAAGTCAGCAGGTCGACTGGGAGCATTTTACCATAATTCAGAAGGAACAAAAGGCTATTACCATCCCCCTGGTCAGACTCTCCTGACCCTTGATGACATCATACCTGTTTTTCATGTTCCTTTCTGCTAAGCGCTGAGAGGGGCGGAGCAGGGAACTAGATCTCCTTCAGGATGTATTGCAAGAAAACCGTGCAGCCTGATTAGAGAAAGCCAACAAGAAGCAAGTGATCAAAATTTTCTCATGGTGACCTACTCTCCTGCAGAAAGACCTCACCCTTCAACCGCTCCTAAGCATCAGCTCTTGGACATCCTGAAGAATGGGAAATTCAGAATTAGTGCATGAATGTGAACAGTCAAGGAGCCAGGGGGACAGAAGGGCTTCTGTTTGAACAAAGAACCGGAGGGTTGGGGAGGAGGGAGAAATCCAGTTTTGCTCTCCATCTCTTGTCCTCCCTTCTCTGCCTGGTCCTCCTTCCTGCTCTCTCTTCAGCCAGGCCTTGGAGCTATAACAGGAGAGAGGACTGAAATCCCTCCTCTTTGTACCCCCAACCCCCATGCATTCTTTAGACCCAGATCGATGGTCCTTTGATAATGTTCAGAACATAATCTCCTTTCACAAAGGTGACTAGGACATGCCAGGTGACGGCAGTGGGGGTGGGGGTATTCATGTACAAGGGGAAGAAAGAACACCCCCTCTCCTTTTTATTTTTAATTCTTAACCCTAGCCTGCCTTCTGCTCTTTAACTCACAGATAAATCAGAAGCTCATAGAGTAGGCAGAGGAATGGGGGGGGGTGTCCTTGAGGAGTGTAGCAGAGCTGTCTGGATGGGGTCAGTGGCAGGTGTGGGATCTCACTGTGCTTGGGATACCCCCACACCTGACATACCACATTGGGTCTGATGTGAGGTCAAAGACATGGAGGGGAGTTAGGAGGCATCAGGCAGATACCCTGTGTTGGGAAATCGCTGGGCTCCTTCTCAGCCGACTTTTGAATTTATCCTGTATTTATCTGTAAGTGTCAAGCTTTCGGCAAGGCAGTTCCACACAGCCTACATAAGTCACCTTTCTTTACCCCTAAGTGACCTTGACCTTGCACAAAGAATCACCCATCCCATTTTTCAATGACCACTGCTGTGACCTCGGAACCAAAAACTGATCACTTCATGACTTAGTTCTCTAAGAAGAAAAGGCTAATTCATGGCTTTATGCAAATGAGCAGAAAGCCCCCCCAAGAGTCATCCAGATATAATTGATTATTCAGCTTTTCCTTGTACCCGAAAAGTGGCCAGGTGACTCTGGCCATCCACTAAAAGCACGGACTACCTAAGGTTTGGGACAAACAGGAAACTCAGCCAGGAGCTTATTCCAACCTGGCAACAAACCTGGTCGTAAAAGCTGCTGGGACGGGATTTGCATGCCCAATAAGGTTTCACTACCGAAGTTTACACAACGCACAGTAATCAGCCCGGCCGGCTGACTCCCCGGGGATCACGTGACCTCGTAGAAACATGAAACTTGGCGATGCGCTCCAGCGAGTTTTACTTCCCCTGTGCAGGGGTGTTTGCCAGCTGCCTGAGGTTGCTCTCAGAAGTCAGTTCCAGTGGCATGAGCTCTTGAGGTCAAAGCCTTACCATGCTGCTCTGCAGGAAGTCCAGGAGCTGCTGACATTCCCTGGACAGCGACTCACGTCCCCTCTCAAGAAAAATGGACAAGCTGAATAAGATAACTATCCCTGCCAGCCAGAAGCTGAGGTAAGATTTTCCCTTCGGATCCTTACTCCTCTTCTTTCCCCCTCGACGGCTCCTCCAGCGCTCAGAGGCACCAAAACCATGGAATACTTGACCAGTTCCAATTGGTTAGCAATGGCTACAGGGAAGTAGATCAGGTTTTTAAAGAACTGTGTAGGAGGAGTGAAGGGACCTGCTTTGGCTGGTTTTTGCCAGGGCTAGGACAAAGAGTGAAGCTCTGGAAAGGCAAGAAGATAGAAACTTTGATGACCCACATGCTACCAACAGCCAGCTCTCTGAATCTGAATTAGACACTGCTGAGGAGGGGCTTGTCCCCTGTGTGAAGAGCGTTCGTGGTCACTGTCGGTTATTGTCTTTTGTTTGTTTCGTGGGTGTTCGTCCTAAGTTTACTGGGGGAACTACATGTCTTTCCTCATGATTATCTATTTTAAAAAGTGCTTAAGGGCCAGTCAGATGGTTCATTGGATAGAGTGCTGACTGTGCAGACCTGATGACCTAAGTTCCATGCCCACAACCCAGATAAAAACGGAAAGAGAGAAGCAACTCCACAAAACTGTCCTTTGACTCCACAGTCACTGCCCGGCACATGTGTGCCCTGACACATCATGCCCACACACACTTCACACAAGCACACACACACTAATAATAACAATAATAACAATTTTAAAAACAGCTTTGGCAATTAAAAAATATAGTATATATATTATATATTCTTAATGTTTTATATATATATATTATATATTAAGAAAGAATAAGCCAGCTGTGGCCTAAGGCATAAGTCAAGAGACCAGGCAAAGATGACTTCCCAGTTTTTGAGTTTGAAGAGCTTTGTCTTTTGTAGTGGTGCTGATGACTTTCAGAGACTGGAACTTCTAAATGTTTAAGGGTGTTTTATATTCCATGTGCAGACTGGAACTTTGGACTTCCATGAGGGCATACTTAGGAGCTGAAGAACGGGAGATTCTGAGACAAATGATGAGAAATGACCTGGAGTTGGTAGAAGGACAGTCTTTCACAGTGTCACATGGGTCTTCTCACTCTGAGGGGTCTGGTAAGAGGCAGACTGAGATGTACTAAGGGGTCCAGACCAACAAGCAGCATCCGCTGGTCAGCCATTTTATAGAGCATGCCCAAGAGAGCCACAGAGCCCATAACACGGAAGTCAGAAGGTCCCACAGACACCCTACATCTTTTACTGTGCATCTCATGGAGGGGAGGGGTGGAGCGGAAACAGTGGAAACAATACGGTGCCACATGAGGGCTGGAGTAGCCGAGACATCTTCATGAAGATGATGCTTCAAGAATCCAGCTTTTGAGAGGCAGCTGAGATAAAACAGATGGAGAACTGGGGGAATGGGTTACATGCTGAGTAGCTGTGACCTCATACGTACAGGTTGATGTGAGTACAGTCTCAAATGTGGGCTAGGAGAAAAGTCCTGCCCAGCAGAGGCCATGGAGTGGAACGTATGGGGTGAGAGGTCCTGTCTGATAGGACCAGCTGCAAAAGAGCCAGTGAGGGTCTAGCCATATAGAGCTGGGCAGCGGCTGTGCTATTAGAGAGTGACCAGGACGGATTGCATAGGGGAAGCTGAGGGCACAGATTCTGGGGGTGCTTGGAACTTAAGGATCCCAAGCATCTAGAGTTAAAGGCACAGCAGTGAGAAGGGACAAGCAGGGAGAAGTCAGAAGACCTGGTAGAGAGCTGGCAAAGTCCCAAGCAGAGTTCCCTAACCTAAAGCCACCCAAAGGCTCAGAACATGCTCCGGGGAACCTAGATGAGACTTGAAATAAAGAGAACAATAGAATTTTAATCACTTTATGATCCCCCCCTCTGGGACGAAGTCCAGTCTAATCATGGAGTGGGTGGCGGACATTATGTAATTATATTATAGGCTAGAAGGCCACAATTATCTTGCAGTTAATCACATGCTATGTCCATCTGCTGAGAGCAAAGCATCATTTTCCCCGCACTTTGTTACAAAGTTGTCTGCACAGGTTCAGCCCGCTTTTATGAAGTGTGCAGTCAGCGTGGACCTTTGCAAAGAAATGCAACTGTAAACAAAACAACTCAAAACAACACCTAAAATATTTTCTGTAAATACGTGACATGGCAAGATGTTGTCAGCGGAGAGTTGAGCAGTGGTTGTGCTGTTAGAGAGTGAACAGAATGGATTGTGTAGGGGAAGCTGAAGGCGCGGACTATAGGGGTGCTGGGAATTTAAGTATCTCAAGCATCTAGAGTTACAGGCACCACCGTGAAAAGGGAGATTGTGTGCCCTCTCCTGACTGGTCAAATAGCAATGTAGAAAGAAGGTTGCCCAGAGACTTACTTGTCTCCAGATTGCAATGTAAATGTGGAATGATGTTTGGATTCTTTCAAACTCATCAAATCTTATAGAGATATGTGATCAAAGTAAAGCCAAGCAAACAGCAGTGATAGAACAAAACCATACAGTGAGTATTCTATTCACAAAAGGGGATCAATGGGATGACCAGGATTCAGAGCCTACATGTCCAGGTCTGGAGAGAGACTAAGAACAGAAGGGATAAGTAGGAAGGGAAGCAGGGTCAACCAAAGAAACAAAGACAGGTGGGATCGAGGGTGTTTGTAGGGGATCCTCAGTGTGAAGGATGGAAGTCTCACAAGGAACCCCAGGAGGTGCTCACTGACAGATCTACCACGTACCGGAACTGAGGCGGCAGAGGTGACCAGGAGTGTATGGGGCCATGTCTTTGTTAACATAAATTCCCAGACTTTCATTCCTTTGTTCTTGGGTCTTAGTCATGATTTCCCTTGGAGTTTTAGAAGATAGTGACATCATCACAAACTCATCTGAGACTTGGGTTCTCATTCTTCAACATCAAACAACCCTAGCCACATACAAGTACCATGTTGCTGTGTGAGCACCCGGGAATCTACAGCCCTGAAGAGTTCTGGCAGCCAGTCTCTTCTGGTTACTGTTAACTAACTTGAAAATGAAATTTTACATTTTGAACAGCTTCCCCACTAGCAGATCATTTGCCCTTGTGCATTTCCCTCTGTACCACACATGAACACATGCCCATTTGTTTGTCTCAGTGGAGAATGTCTTTAACGTAAGGCTGATCAAATCACACTTTGTCAATCTTTCTCTTATTGGTTCCACATAGTGTTGTTTTTGGTCAGACAAACCAAGGTTTTTTGTGACTATAGGCAAGTTTACTTAATTTCCTTGGCCCCAGTTTCTTCCCCTGTAAGACAAAAAAGGTTACAATAATAGCACCAATGCCACCGAGATATTGAGGGAATTAAATCAATTGTCGCATGAAGCAACTGACACCATGACCCAGGCACCATAATTACTGGGTCCAAAAAAAAAATTGTTATTAATGTAGCCATCATGATCATTCTTATTAATTTTGTAGCTTGCAATTGACTTTCTGGACATAAACAGAAGGCTTTATGCTGGTCCCTGGCACATCTCCTGTTGGTTTCATTTCTTCTTTCTATTTAGGACATTTTTGTTATTGAGTCTGGCATCAGCAGCATTTAGCTTTGCATGGATTGTAGACATGACACACGTCTCTCAGACCTCGTCTAAGTGGCCGGTGAACCAGCTCAGGACGGCAGGCTCTGTCACAGGTGTCCAGGCCTTGCTGGCTCGGGTCTTACCTTGGGATCCTTGCTGGCTCGGGTCTTACCTTGGGATCCTTGCTGGCTCGGGTCTTACCTTGGGATCCTTGCTGGCTCGGGTCTTACCTTGGGATCCTTGCTGGCTCGGGTCTTACCTTGGGATCCTTGCTGGCTTGGGTCTTACCTTGGGATCCTTGCTGGCTCGGGTCTTACCTTGGGATCCTTGCTGGCTAGGGTCTTACCTTGGGATCCTTGCTGGCTAGGGTCTTACCTTGGGATCCTTGCTGGCTCGGGTCTTACCTTGGGATCCTTGCTGGCTTGGGTCTTACCTTGGGATCCTTGCTGGCTAGGGTCTTACCTTGGGACTTTCTCTGACAGACTCTGGGACAGGGCTCTCTCTTCGTGTCCTGAAGTTTGCCATTAGGGTTTTCAGTTCCTTGATTTTCCACATTAAGTTATTTAGAAACCAATTCGTCTTTCTTTCACCCTTCCGCCCCTACCTCCTGCCTCTCGGGCCCTCCCTGTTTCTACAATGGTTTCATGAGCAGCCCTAGTTCTGACTCATCCTCCTTGCACTGCCCTCAAGCCGACTCACCTGCCACACCCCGCGGTCTTCCTTTATTTCACTTCTGTGTTCTCCTCTTCCACACCATCCCAGGAAGGTCCTCACCATCCCTTGTGTCCCAAAGTGTCTGATTTATATCCCTCCATAAAGCAGGTTATTTGGTCTAACAACTCCCAAGTCTCTCCGTAGCCCTGAGCTCTTGTGACCCTGTAAGTATGGGTGGCTGGAGGGGGGAATTTCTGAGACACACCTTACATTTTTTCTAAGCTACTGTGTTCTCCTTTGAGCCTCGAGAAATACTTCTGATGTATTCAGAAGAAGGATGGGGCTGACTCCAAAAGTCTGCTTTCAATTGCCAGTTACCAGCCTCGGGTCCCAGAGAAGTGAGGTGTTATGTCTCAAGGATGAAAAGAACAGGCTAAGGAGATGCGGGGCTGACCACACACACTCGTTATCTATCCTTTAATATCTTCTTAGTCACATATGCAAATCTCCAGCAGTGTTTTTGAGACAGATTTGCAGGGATCCTCCCTCAGTCAGCATGGTACCCCCAAGGCTATCTATCTTCCTTATTGAGTACCCATCAGGCTATAGGAGTAGATTTTGAGAGTGCAATTTTTTTTTTCTGTCAGAGTTTTACCTGGCACTATTATAAATCAATTCCATATTTTCCCTCCCTCTATAAAATGACTCTTTGTTTTGCTCTTATCACGGTCTCTTGAAACGGTTTATCTGATTTTATGTGAAGGATCCAGGTCTACCTTGCATTAAGTGGGGTGTTCAAGGCTGGCGGCTGATCCTAGATCCTGCCTCTAAACTCCAGGAGCTTCCAGGCTCCTGCCTTCTGTAAACAGAGCCTCAATAGAGCCTTGAAGCCTGCTCCCCTGGAATGTCACAGGTGCCTCTCTCAGACACCTGTGACTCTGGGCTTATGATTATACCTCAGTGGCTTCTCCTCATGTTTCTGCATTTCCTCCTTTAAATCCTGACAAAATGCATGCAACGTAAAAGTCGCCATCTGAACCCTTTTCAAGTATACAGTTCAGTAGCATTGGGTGTGTTCATAACCTTGTGCAACTGCCATCACCATCCGTCCCCAGGACTCTTTGGTTTGCAAAACTGGAACTCTGTGCTCACTAAGCAGTAGGCTCCCATTGCCCTCCCATTCGGAAACCACAGTCTACTTCTTGTCTCCTCTGGGAACCTCAGATACCTGGAATCATGCTGTGTTTGTCTTTCTGTGCTCGACTTACTTTGCTTAGTTTAACGCTCAAGGTTCACATGTGCTGCAGCGGGGCATCATGTCTTAATTACCCTCGTTTGTGGGCAAGTGGCACTTGGCTCCTTCAGGAGTAGCCTTGTTTCTCTCTGTTTGCCTTGTTGGATGATGATGCTTAAAGACTCAGGGATGGAATTACTTTTCTCATCCTACAATCTTGCTGGATTTCCTAGGTCCCCAGGGACTCAGGATCCTAGGGACCAGTGCACATTTGGTGTAGGGGGTTGGGAGTGGGGTGAGAGAATGATATCTATCACTCCAGAACTGTAGCCTCCCAGGGGGTGAAATTCCATCCCTCCTCTCAAGGGTCCCTCCAAGAGAGTGGGAATACCTGGGAGGTGACACTGGGGTTGTCTTCTAGGTCTCACACGCCTCCACGCTCCCCAACTCCATTGTGAGGCAGCAGCCTCTGTGCTGGCTGATGCTGGTCTCAGGGAGGAGCAGCTACTAAGAAACCTTCTTTAGGGGAATGCTGTCTCTTGACAGTGTATCGAGATTCTTTATTAGTGGCACATCTTCGGTTCCCCGGGTCTCCGTTTACCAGTGTATTAATCACTTCTCTCATCACTGTGACAAAAATACCTGACAGAACAACTTAGGTGAGATCAGGTTGGTTTTGTTCACAACCCAATCATGGTGGGAGGGTATGGCTTGGTCAACAACACTGGGCACCTGCAGTGTGGTTTGGATACATCTTGGAAGATCAGGAAGCAATGAGTTTGGGATAGAACCAAGAATAGATATTACCTTCAAGGTCTGCCCCGAGATACCCACTTCTGCTGGCTAGGCCATGTTCCCAAAAAGTTCCACAGCCTTCAAAGACACCATTAAACACATGAGCCTATGGGTCCTTTGGCATGTAAACCATGATAACTGGAGTACGTTTGTCTTTCTCCCTTCTTTCTTGAGTTTTTCCACAGCTGAGAGGTGTTTGTTTCCCAGAGGTGTCCTCCTCCAGACCCCTGTCCCATTCACCTGATCCACCCTGTTGGCTTGTCTTTAACTCCTCTCTGAAACAGTACACTGGCAGCTATGCCTGTAGCCTTCGTTTTCATTCTGGCGTTCTCACAGCGCTCCAGGACTATGGAGTAGGCCTTTAAAATGCCATTTCCCTCAGACCAACATGTGCTCACCAATGCCCATTTCAAAAGCAAAGAAGCCAGGGTGAGAACACTGGGTGTCCCCTTGTTGGGCTATACTTCTCTGTTGACCACTTGCCTGATGAAGGGACCTCAGCAACCCAGGGGCATCTCTGCCTCCAGGAGACTTATCTGGGGTCCCTAGACCTTCTTCAGACTTCTCTCCCTCATATAAAGACGGCAGGATACATGCAGCCAGGCTACTGATCTTCCTTGGGTGCACGGTCACATACACTGAAAGACCCACATGTAGGTTAACATGTTGTCACAGGCTTTAGTAACTGCAAATGAGAGGTCTTGTCATTTTACGCTGGACCCTGGGAATATGCAGCCAATGCTGGTCAAAGTGTCTATGTTGTGACATGCCTGATTACCTATGTAAAGATGTGGTGTCTACAATAAGCACTGAGGCCTGCCTTTCTAGGACATGAGAGGCATTTCTCAGGTCCCTGTATATCTCAGGTAGAACAGCTGAGACCAGAAAGACAAAGTCATGTATGCAAGTTAGAGCTAACAAACCCACCTCTAACACTTACACCTCTGTGCTGCCTTTGATGAAGAGGGGAAGTAGGCTACCCACCGTCCTTTCTCTCCTTCCCTTTCCCTGAGCGATGTACTGACCAACAGAATGTTCTAGCTTAGTCAGTGTTCTATATATATACACCCTTTCAAGAAGCTAAAAGGGATGGGCTGGACAGTCAGCTCAGTGGTTAAGAGCACTTGTGGTTGCAAAGGACTGGGGTTTGATTCCCACCACCTACATGGAGACTTGCCACCTCCTCAGGCATAAGGCACACATGTACTGTACAAATAATATACAGATGTGCATGCAGGCAAAACGCTCGCACACATAAAGTAATAAAAATAAAAATAGATTAAAAGGAGCCTGCTAATTTTTCAGAAACCTCCAGGGAGCTAGACTTGGGTGTAGTTACAGTTATCGCAAACTGTCAAGCCCAAACTTGAATTCCATTGACTCGGGTTGAGTGGTATCACACACCGATGTGTTTTACAGTGCCTGAGCCTGCAGGGGTTCCCATTGTCTGTGGGTAAGTTATAATTACAAAGAGCATAGCTGGCCTTACCTGCCGGCCAGGCATGCATCACCAGTGCAGTATAATTTAGGAGGCGCCTTGGGAAAGTGTCTTTCCTGTGATGGAAAGAGAGTTCACATTGGTTGGAATCAGGTAGACCCAGGACTGTCTGCCTGCTCTGCACTAATTAGCTCACAGTCTTTGAAAATGGCAATAAATCCATTTAACCTTGGCTCATCTGTCTGGAAAATAGAAGTAATACTATGTGCTAATAATACACAGTGTATAACAGGGGCACTGTAACAGAGAATAAAAAACCAATTGTGGGAATATTTTCTTCCCCCAAATAAGCACCGGCCTCAACTTCCCTGTTGCACCAAATTATGCCTTTAGAGCTGTCCACGGTACACATCACTAAGTATAGTAGTTACAGATCCTAACTGTTCCAACACCAGCACCAGCCAGGAATTATTGCTTCAGACCCAGAAGCAGATGCTATGCTCCTGCCTTAGACACAGAGATTATTTAGTAAACAACGATTATGAGTTGAATGAACAGAACACTGTTGTGGATAAGGAGGTCAGAGGTGAATACACACCCACGGTAGGAGGCTCTGCGTATGGGTGTTAGAACAGAAACTGAGGGATCTAGGCTTATACATTAGAATGAATGTTTTCCTATGTCCCCACACATACTTTAAGTCAGTGGTTCTCAACCTTTGCGTTGCGACCCCTTTGGGGATTGAAGGACCCTGTCGCAGGGGTTGCCTAGACCATTGGGAAACACAGATATTTACATTATGATTTATAGCAGTAGCAACAAAAGTAACTTTATGGTTGAGGGTCATCATAGCATGAAAAACTGTCTTAAAGGGTTGGCTGTAGCATTAAGAAGATTGAGAACCACTGTTTTAAACTATCTGAGAGCTGTAATCCTCTGTACTCTGTATGCAAAAGAGTCATGGGTACAAGGCCAACCTGGGTAACTTAGACTCTGTTTCAAAATAAAAAGTAGAAGGAGGAACTGGGGCTATAGCTTAGTGATAGAGTACTTACCTAGCACAATGACCTTTGACCCTTGACCCAATCTCCAGTACTGAAAGCATAAATAAAAACAAAATCTATACTTGGTTTAGGTAAAAAAATATGTAGTAAGAAGAATAAGGTTTGCTATTTAAGTGTAAAAATTTGCACATATGTATATACGTATATACATTCACACGTACACACACACACACACACACACACACACACACAAACCAGGAGACAAGAAATAATTTCTTTCTATGTGTATATGATAGAGTCAAGCACATATAGGAGAATATACTTTCTTTTATAAATTATTATTTTATGCATGTGTTTTGCCTCCATGTATGTCTGTGTATCATTTGCTTGCCTAGTGCTGAAGGAGGCAAAAGAAGGTATCAGGTCCAATTGAACTGGAGCTACAGATAGTTATTAGCATCCACGTGGGTCCAGGAATTGAACCTGGGCCCTGAAGAGGAGTAGCCAGTGCTCTTTACCGTGGAGTCACCTCTCAACCCCGGATAAATATGTTTAAAAAGAAGAAATGGAAAGCCAAACATGGTGATACACACCTGTAATGCCAATACTGAACAGGGTGAAGCACTGAGGCAGACAGAGAGTTCAAGGCCATCATGACCTACATAGTCAATTCCAGGCCAGCTTGGGTTTTATGAGGTCTTGTCTCAACAAAGCTCAACCAAACAACCAAAATGCAGGAAAGAAAATGAAAAGTGGAATTTCTAAATTCGTAGAAAGCTAAATTCTACATACATGTAATTTGTGACGGTTTTGGTTTAAGCATGTATTAATTGTATTAAGTAATAGGAGGACGTCTGGCTCTACAGCATGCCCCCATTCAAGGATCTCACAGTTGCCATGCCAACCACAGATGGCTGGGCCTGTATGCCCAGTGCTGTATTTTAGGGTGAATGCTGTCATTTCTTAGAATGATAACACTGCTGGGGATGAGCTCTGTAGGAGAGCCTTGCCTGGAAAGTGCTAGGCCCTGCATTTGGTCCTCCGTCACACAATCACACATAGTTTGTACAGTCACACACAATATCATACAATCACACAGTCTCATACAGACACACACACACACACACACCACAAAAAGCTATTCATTTAATATCTCAAAAATAAATTGAAGAAAGTAATATGCTTTAAAGCTATTACTGACTGCTCTGTATGGCGGATATCTGGATGGCGGCAGTGGCTGTATGACTTTGTGAGTTTACTAAACATTACCATATAAATGGTGAAATCTGCATTGTGTGTGTTTTGCTGCAATCAAAAACTTGTCTGAGCCAGAGAGACAGCTCAGTGAGCTTGCCAAGCTGAGGTCCATTCCCTGGACCACACGGTGGAAAGAGAGAACTGATTCCCAGAGTTGTACTCTAATCTCTACACGGCACCATAGAACACATGAATATTAGTGTGTGTGTGTGTGTGTGTGTGTGTGTGTGTGTGTGTGTGTGCATGCACGCGGATAGATAGATAGATAGATAGATAGATAGATAGATAGATAGATAGATAGATTTTTAAAAATTGATAATGCAGTCTATTTAAGGGGTCATGGTTAATTATTTCTTTGACCAATTAGATATTACTTCATTTTCTTTAAATGTATTCCTTTGTCTTGTGTTGTGTGTGCATAGATGTGAGTTTATTGAAGCATATATAACTTAGTGTATGTTTGTACATGTGTGCACATGTGTTTGGAGGCCAAACACCCAAAGCCCCAGAGATCAATGTTTCATGTTTTCAATTGCTCTCTGCTTTTATTGTGAGTCTGGTTTCTCACTAAAGCTGGTGCTCAAAGATTGAGTTAGACTGGTTGGCTAGCCAGCTCTGGGGCCATCCTGTCTCTGCCTCTGTAGTGCCGAGATGACAGGCACACTCACTGTGCCTACCTTTGTTACATAGATTCTAGGAGGTCACACTTAGGTACCCATGCTTGAGTAGCAATAACTTTATGGAGTGAGCCTTCTCCACAACCCTAAAGGTATTCTTGATGGACATTTCTTCAGGCTTTTTGAGAATTGCAAAGTTTCTTTTCAACCTTCTACGCCCCCAAAAAACACAAGATGTTTCCCAGTGTCTCTCTTTTTAAGTCAGATCCCAGAAAGAAAAGTTTAACCGGGTCAAATGTTTTCAGGATATAGGAAACTTATTCTTTAAACTCGATCTTTACTCTAAACAATGTTTTGAGGTTTAGCTGCAGGAATGAATGCCTTGTCAAGCAGGTGGCAAGACTGCAATACCATGTGGTCACAGGCAAGATTCTTTTTTTCCAGTTGAGTCAATTAAATTTTGTTTACGTTAGCATTCATTAACCATACACAATGGGTTTTGTTATGAGATTTACACACACACACACACACACACCATTTTGATAAGTACACTTAAACATTTTTGCCGACATATAATAATTATATAAAATGACAGGATTCATTCTGAGGTGTTCACGCATGTATCTAATGCACTTTGATCATAGGAGGGGTGAACTGAATGAATATCACCCCTCTGTTACCCATTAAGTTAGCTTTAAAAAGGACACACTCAAATTCTTTAAGCACATTCATTTCCTAGAAAAATACTTCCAGAATATTCTAGGAGCAGGTTTGAATGATTTCTTGGCCACCTGCTTTTACAAAAAGATTTCTAGCTGCTTTAGTTTAGAAACTCTGTTTTGTTGTTGTTGCTGGTGGTGGTGGTGGGGTGTGTGTGTGTGTGTGTGTGTGTGTGTGTGTGTGTGTGTGTGTGTGTGTGTCTGGACATCCTAAGCTTCATTAAACAGCACCTGGTAGAAACAGTGAGTATATGAGAATTAATTAACAGGTGTGGTCTCCCTCTCTATGGACGCAGAAGCCTCCTATAATTGTTTGGGCTTATAACTTGCTTTTTTTTTTCAGTCTCATGGAGAGTCTTTACTCCCTTCCATGGGCAGCAGGGCCCTGCATTCTCAGAGAACAGCAAAAGCTGTAGTAGCCTTGAAGGCACCAAGGGCTTCTAGCCACTAAAGTCAGGAAGAGGAAGAACCGTGTCAATTTTTATGGTCATATCAAGTGGCAAGTTTTCCAAGAACATGTTGAAGACAAGATAGCACAGGTTTTTGGTCAGCCCATCTCTCTCAATGAGGAGAGTCCCCCAGCCAATCTGCCCCTGACGGGGTAAATGGGATCAGAACTTTGAATAAGATGCTTGATATTGGTAGAATCCTCTCTGTTCCTGATTGTACCAAGTGCAACCCAATTTCTGTCTGTTTATAACCTGGCTCAGCAGTGCAGACACGACAGCCACCAACAGCAAATAGTTGTAGCTCTTGGTGGGAAAACAGAGAAGGGGAAGGGTGCCGGAAACATTTGTGATTAGTGGCTGTTAGCTGTGAGGTATGGTGTCAGGCTGACGGGAGCTTTATGTTCCAGACGACACGGGGCCTTTCTACCCAGGCCATTAAACAATGGTGCTTCCTCCAGCTTCTCTGCTCAATCACTACCAACATGCTCCAGACCTGGAGAACCCCACAACATCCCCTTCGACTCTCACACACTATCCTCTCTTCTTACCCTCCCACTGCCATCTGCCTCTTCCTCTTTTCTTCCTGCCTCTCCCCAAAGGCTGAGCTGCACTAAGAACTCACACTCCCCTCCAGCAAAATGCTTGACCTTGGGAGCCAATAACAGGGCAGGGGAGAGGACACATGTGTCCCAGTATGACTGCCGGGCAGGTAGGGGGACTGTGTGCCATCTTCAAAGACAGAATGGAGGCTGGCCTTAGAGGCTCACGGTGAAGCTCGTCACCTCCCCAGAAAAGGGCCCAAGGTGAAATAAATCAGGGTGCCATCCAGAGCGGTTATGCACTTTGAGGTCACATTTCAGTGTGTGAATCACCTCTTCCTAGCAATAGCACTAGGTGAATCCTTCAACTTCCCTGACTAGGTGTTCTCATCTCTATCAATGGGGATCCCATAGCAGTGTGAATATGTTTTGCCCTACTGTAGATGTAAAAGATGGTTAAGAATGTTCTTGTCATGACAGACAATGGGATAAAACCAGGAGCTACACGTCCAGGTTACGACACAGACAACACCTGGCGCATGATACACAGCAGAGGCCAAGGGATCCTTCTGTTCTGCTTCCTTCTCCGAGGCTCTGGTCTGGCCTGAGGGTGGGTCAGTCTTTTAGCCTTGTCTTGCCCGGTCTATGCTTTAGTCAGAATTCTGGGTTGTGACCAGGATGGAAGGGGTTCCTCATTCCCATAGGACAACACATATCCCAGTAGGAAACCTGAGCCAGGTGGGAAAGAGTAGGGAGAGCATTTGCACAAAAGAAACAAAGCAATTTTCTACTAAGCTAACCCTGGGACAATCACCAGATCTCCCTAGGACTTAGCTCTCTCCCCTCGGGGCGAGAGGAGACTGACCCAGAACATGACAAGGTCTCTACTGCTTCTAAATTTCTATGACTTAATAGACCAAATAAAGAGCCTGAGTTTCAAAGCTCGACAGTTTGGAATAGCACCCGGCTCCATCTAGGCCTCAGTATTTGCATCAATAAAATGGAATGGGAGCCCTAGGAGGTCTACTATGGCTACCCTGCCACGGAAGGAACCACCAAAATGTCTCAGTCATTACACCACATTGTTCAGAAGGAAGCGACCATGGGTGCTGAGTTCACAAACCTAAATATAACACCATCGATGTCAGAGGAAGGTCAAGCTGGAGGAGGTGGGCATGGGGAAGTTGAGGCCAGAATATGGAGGAAGGAGGCTAGACATCAGGGGGGAGAAGAAGAAGAAGCCCGTTGGGGGATGTCTGTGGGATGCAAATAGCAGAGCAGTCTGTTTCAGAATGGTGGGTCAGGAGCCAGTGATGTCTCGTTTGAGTCCGAGTTTTCAGAGGCTAGAGGATTTGGGCAAGCCGGGGGGAGGGACCTGTCCCTGCACCACAGAGGGCAGGATTTGTATTCAGTTTAAATCTGGATTCCAAGCTTGGCCAGCTCCTTGAATTGTAAATAAGACAAGCGAACAACGACAAAAAAAAAAAATCGTGACACCAAACCTCAAGGAGTAGTCTGGAAAAGGAAGTAAATCAAGGTAAATAACATTTTGAGCAAAATAAAAACCATACCAAAAAAAAAACCCCCACTAAGAACAAAATATTGAAAATTGAAATGTGAGGTCAGGGAGATGACTCACCAGTTAAAGCAGAAGGACCGCAGTTCAGATCCCCTGAGCCCGTGAGAATACCCAGTGGGCATGGCGGCCCTCCCGTAATCCCAGCCTCGGAAGGCAGCAGCCGAGGACCCTCAGAGCAAGCCAGTTAGCAAGGGCAGCCATATCGATGCGTTCTGACTTTGAGGGACCCTCCTCAGTGAAGAAGTTGGAAGAGAGAGAGAGAGAGAGGGAGAGGGAGAGAGAGAGAGAGAGATTCCTTCTACATGCACCAACACGCATGTGCACACAAGTCTCGTGCATGCATCACACAGAGAAAAAAAAATTAAACTAAAGCAGGGCGTTCCTCTTGTTAGTCATTCTGCCTCAGACTCCAACACGGCACACTGAGCAGAACTTTAACACCAGATTTTTTTTTTTCGTTTTGTGAGAGAACTAAAGACGTGGCCTTGTGTTTCATGTGCTCGACCCCTGAGCTGCCTCCCCGGGTTTGCTTTTCTGAGACTAGCTAGGCAGCAACGTCACGAATTCCCAGGAGGAAACCTGACATCCTCCTTGTGTCTTCACTATTCTGGGTGCAGGCTCAGCAGAGAGAGGCCACCAGTGTCCCCTGCACACAATGTCCCCGTTGTCCACCCTGAATCATGACACACCCCAGGAACGGTCTCTGAGCACTTTCGGCTGCCCGGGACTCCTCTCATCATGAGCCTGCAGAAAGGTTTCTGCACCTGCTCCCTCCAGTTAGCCTCACTTTTGACCGCCCCCATTTCCGGTTAGCCTTACTTTTGACCGCCCCCATTTCCGGTTAGCCTCACTTTTGACTGCATCCCCTCTTACAGCAGCCCCTGTTCTTTTCCTTGCTGCTCTGAGTTTCCCACCAGGCCCCAAAGATCCCAGACGATCCTGCCTCTGAGCTTTGCACTTCCTGTTCCTGAGTGTCTGGCATTTCTGTTCATATGACTGGTGACAAAGCACCAGCAAGCTCAGAGACAACTCAGAAGCTTCAAGCCTGACGATCCTAGCAGACTACAAGATCCATTCTTTTCCTTTTCTATGGCTTCCTGGAAGTTTTTCTTTTTTTCTAAATTAAGTATGTATTACAATTTAATTAAAAACTAAAATGTGGGCTGGGGACATAGCGCATGCCTAGAATATGTGGGCCCCACGTTCAGTTTCCTCCCACCCCCACACTGAAAATGGAAGTCCTATGAAAATGATAGGTAACATCTTACAAAAGAATCCGGAGTCAAAACTATTAAACCATGTAAACACTCAAAAGGTATCAGAGATGCTGTCTCAAAACAAAGGCTGGCAAGATGGCTGAGCAGGTAAATTTGCTTCTTACAAAGCCTGGTTCCTGGGACTTACACGGTGGAAAGAGAGAACCAACACACCAAAAATCCGATAGACCTAGGAATGTTCATTAAAACACTTTTAATTTAAAATGTAAGCCTAAGCCAGGCAATGGTGCTTATATCTTTAACCTCAGCACTTGGAAAGCAGAGGCGTGTGAATCTCTTTGAGTTAGAGGTCTACAGAGCAAGTTCCAGGATAGTCAGGGCTACACAGAGAAACCCTCTCTCTCTCTCTCTCTCTCTCTCTCTCTCTCTCTCTCTCTCTCTCACACACACACACACACACACACACGCACGCACGCACGCACGCACGCACAGAGACACATAAAACTTTTTTAAAAAAGATTTATTTATTATTATATGTAAGTACACTGTAGCTGTGTTCAGACACAACAGAAGAGGGCGTCGGACATTACAGATGTTTGTGAGCCACCATGTGGTTGCTGGAATTAGAACTCAAGACCTTTAGAAGTCAGTGCTCTTAACCGCTCAGCCATCTCTCCAGCCCCGAGACACACAAAACTTTAAACAAATATATATTATATGTAAGTTTAACACAAAAGCAGTTTTAAACATACATTTATAGTAAAAGGTAATAAAGATGCTGGATATGCCTTTTATACACACATATAGAGACAGAGAGAGAGGGCCACAGAGACAATATTACTCCAAATTAATCTTAGAACCAAGCAGCTAGAAACACCCCCACCCCTACTTGTATCAGCACAGAGGTCCTAAGAGGGCCTGAGATGGCAGCTTCTGCAGAGATCAGGGGGAGCTCCAGTAGTGATCAGCCAAGATAAAAGTGTCGAGCTAGGTTCCGTGGACACACATCGGGGAGCTACAGCAGACTCGGGGGGGGGGGGGTAGAGCCTGGCACAGCACTGCCCAGGTAGGGAGGGACGCTTAGGCCCAGATCTGCTCAGGTGGCAGGGCAAACCTGAAGTGTGAAATCCTAGAACTGGAGCTGAGGCCGAGATGGATGAAAGGAAATGAATATGTCTGCCCTTAGCGGGATTTGCTCTCCTTTGAGACTCTTAATCCGAAGACCAGGCCACAAGGGGATTTTCTCTGATCTGGTTGCTTTGCATTCAGTCTTCTCTGGGAGAGAGAAGTGGAGCAATACCAGCGTGTCCCCTCTCCATGGTCCAGCGAGTACAGTGTGAGGTGAAGGAAAAGCAAGAGACTTCACACACACACACACACACCATGCCTTTGATAGGCTTTAAAATTACGCTTGGGGAAGATAAATGCTACTGTTTTTTTGAATCCTCTTATATCCTTTATATTTAATAAAAAGATAATGGGGCATGAATCTTGTAAAATGTGAGCTCTCTTGGACTCCTGCTTGGTGACTGGCTATACCTCAGTACAGCTGCTCTCCCCAGATCCCCTCACTTTGGCGTCCCACAAACTGTCCTTCCAGAATTTGTCCCACCCTCGAATGCCTAGGGATGTTCTGGTGTCACCCGGCTCTGTGTGGTCCTCCCCAATGCGTTTTCTCAAACTGGATCCCCAGATCTGGGGTGCACAAAGCTCTCCCACCTTGATAATGCTGTCTGAAGCTCTCAGCTTCAGCAACACATTGGAAACTCCTGAGGGTTAATGACTCTGGGTTCAGTGGTCTGGAGCGAGGCCTAGGTATCAGGATGATTACAAGCTCTGGGTGACTCTACTCCCAAGTTTAATTAAGGCCCCTTCTTTTTTTTTTTTTTTTTTTTTGGTTTTTCGAGACAGGGTTTCTCTGTGTAGCCTTGGCTGTCCTGGAACTCACTCTGTAGACCAGGCTGGCCTTGAACTCAGAAATCCACCTGCCTCTGCCTCCCAAGTGCTGGGATTAAAGGCGTGCGCCACCACCGCCCGGCAAGGCCCCTTCTTTAGCTTAGCCTAGCTTCTTCCATGGAGAAGTTGTAATGAGATTAATTGCCCATGCACTCACTGAGGAAGACAAGATGGTAAATGATGTTGGTGGACTTTGTGGTTTGTGGGGTTGACATTGATGCTCTGGTACCCAGCATTCCTTGTTGAGCTTAGGTAAAGGAAGACTGCAGGCCACCAGCAGCCAGAGCTCTCCCCTCCTGTTCTTCACACATTTAAGGTAGACAGGGGTAGTGTGCTGTTGACTAAAACAGGAAGCTGGACACTTTCTGTTTCCTGGGCAGTGAAGTATCACCTCACGCCAGTTAGAATGGCCACTAACAAATTGCCAATAACCAGCTTTGGTATCCGTGGGGTGGTTGAACCGAGGCAGGCAGCAGATGGGGGTCAGTGCTTAGAGCCGCTGACAGGGGTTGGTTCGGATAATGACGGGACCTGCTGCCTATAGCAGCCAGTGATTAGAGAAATTACTCAGGAAACTTTTCTCTGAGGGAAGAAAGCTTAATTTACTGGCCGGGCACTCCCTGCAGCCAGTGAGAAGCTTTGAACTCTTAACTCCTTGGGGCCCACAAGAAAGAAAAGGAAAGAGAAAGTTCATGCACACATTATACAGATATATATATATATATACACATTGAGTAAATGAAGCAAAAGGCATATCTAATAAACATATATACAAATACATACGTAAATACATACATACATGCATGCAGACAGACAAGCACATGTACATTCATACATAGAATGGATGGAGCCAAGCTCCAATAATCAGGCTCCAAGCATCTCTCTCTCTCTCTCTCTCTCTCTCTCTCTCTCTCACTCACTCACACCACACACACACACACACACACACACACACACACACACACACTTACTTGGTGAATGGAACAAGCTCCAACACACACCCAGACAAACTTTACATACAGTACATATATACATACATACATATTTGATGGACAGAACAATGTTTCAACAATTTTATTCTTTCTCCTATGGTCTATATGTCCAAGCAAAGTCTTTCAAGCAGTATAAAATTACAATGTGATTATGTCCTAGTTTTCTTCTAGTGAGTGACTATGAGAAAAACAATGTGTTCCTCAATACCCTTACAGGAAATAACATTACGTAGTATAGGTAAAGAGAACAAAGTATTCCCCCAAACCCATGTACATTCCTAGCTAAGCAACTTGTTACAGATTAACAGTGT
This sequence comes from Tokudaia tokunoshimensis, assembly GCA_036184795.1. Taxonomy (NCBI): domain Eukaryota; kingdom Metazoa; phylum Chordata; class Mammalia; order Rodentia; family Muridae; genus Tokudaia; species Tokudaia tokunoshimensis. The sequence continues at coordinate 159,267,757 of BTHU01000001.1, read as the reverse complement.
GAGCAAGCAAGGGAGTTTTCTCAGCCAGTTTCTCTTACTGGCAGGCAGCAACTTGTGGTTACAAAGAAAGGATTAATTATTTTATTATCTATCTTTAAAAATAATCTTAAAAGAATCACAAATCTAAACTTGTACATAAAAATCAGTCCTATCTACTTTAAATCCTCAGAATGCATATCTACTCATCAGAGATTCTTAATAAATATTATCAGGAGGATGAGGACCAATATGGGTATTAGAAATCAATCATTGCCAGTCCAACCTCAGTGAGTGTCACGTCAGCCAGTACTGCCGTTGTTCTTGTTCCCTGACCGTAAAAGGTCCCAAGCTTAACTAATAAGAGTGTGTCTTTCTTTTCTGATCTTCGAATTGTTCCCTAAGATTTTCCATATTCAGAGCCAGTATCAAAAACAACTTAACCTAGCTTTACTATCAATTTTATTTTTCCAAATGTTTTCTAAGGGTGGCTAGAAATCTACATCTCTAAGTTCTTCTCCAGGGTGGTGATTGAATCATAAATCTGCTCTAGCAATGATGTCTGAAAGAGATCAAGTCCTATTGCTGTGAGTGCCAGAGATACTGCCCAGTGAGGGGCTGGAAGCCCCCTTTGAGTTATCATACAATTCTTAGATCAAGAGGGATGTGAGGGCAGCAAGCAGAGCAGAACTCTGTAACAGCATGAAGTCCTCAGGACACGTGGTCCTCAGGGTCTGCCACAATCGAGGTGAACCCATCATGGTTATGCTAACCAGCGGGCTGAATCCCATGAGTTCAAAGCCATCCATCGTTCCTCCTGCAAGGTCCTCGCCATCAAATGTAGGATTACCAGGGTGTGGAGCAAAGGGAACACAGTATGGTGGGAATAGACTGTGGTAGTTAGTATTGTGGAAAGCAGTATGGAAATTCCCCCCAACATCAGAGAAATAAAACTACTGTACGATCCAGTGATCCCACTACTTGACATATGCTGAAGGAAATGAAGTCATTTGTCAAAGAAACAGCTGGGTTCCCATGCTTTCTGCAGCACTGTCCAGAGGAGCAAAAAAGTAGGAACCAGAGTGTCCACGATCAATGAGCAGAAAAATAAAACTTAATAATACAAGTTATAGAGTATTATTGTCATTAAAAACATAATGAGGATGGGTAAGGAAGTGGAGAAATGGGATGGGAAAGGCTGATCAATAATTAATAATTAATAAAATTATAGGGATGTTTTTCCTTTTTCTTATTGAAAATAGATTTTGTCCGTACAATATATTCTGATTGTGGTCTCTCTCCCGCATCTCCTCTCAGACCCCCTCCACCTCCCCACCCACCCAAATCCGCACCCTTTCTTTCTCTCTGTCACTGTAAGAAAGATCTAAACTCATCTAAAAAAAAAAAACGAAGAAAAGAAATAAAATAAAAGCCAGAATAGGAAGGGAAAAGAAAAAGAACATAAAACATACACACACATTTGCATACACAGAAATCCCATAAAACACAAAATCAGAAACCATAATATATAAACAAAAGACCCATAAAGTACAAAAGTGCACAGACAAAGCATTATGAGACAAAAACCTCCCAAAAAATCATTGAGTTCGTTTTGTGTTGACCATCTACTGTTGGGCATGAGGTCAGATTTTAGTTTGATACTTAGTTTGATAGTACAAATAAGTTCTGATATTCTAGGGAAAGCGAAATTTTGTTCCTACCACAGTGAAATGATAACTGATTAAGGAGATCTGTAGCATTTGGCCTAATGTGAACCCTATACAATGTATACATGTATTGAAATGCTACATGGATCCCATAAATACGTTCAACCTTTATGTGTCAGTTGAAATAACAATACATGATATTCATTTTTAATTGACTCAAAATTGAACATATTTCTGGGGCATCATCCGTATACACACTTATATTAAGTAGAAAATGCAAGGTCAAGAATGGCCTCAATTGTATAAATCAGATGCTTCTCTATACATCAGCCTTGGAAGCTTGGGTGATTGTTCAAAGGAATGTTACTAGTAAAGACTGGAATTAAGACAAGCATTTTTAGCATTGCTTCCACAGTACCGTCCATGGGATCATTACACAGTCACGTGTACTAAATGGGTCTACTATTACAGAACCTTATGGATGTTTCTTTCACGCTGCACCCTTTCTGACCTTCGAGCATGTAGATGCCATTGCGTTTTTATCTTCTCTGTAGCTTTCCCTTCTCCACAATGTCAAGTACACAGTTGGAATCAGGTAGCACATAAACTTTTGGAATTGGCTTTTCTTTTTCACTTGGCATATATTTTAATATAAAGTAGTCATAGGTCATACTCCATCACGAAGGAAGTCAGGACAGAAACTCAAGGCTATGGAGGCGTGCTATGTACTGACCCCCTCCTCATGGCAAGCTCAGCCTGCTCTCTTATAGCAGCCAGGACCACCTGCCACAGTGAGCTGGGCCCTCCCACATCAGTTATCAATCAAGAAAATACCCCTGGCTTGCCCACTGGCCAAAGTGGTAGCCATTTTCTCAGCTGAGGGTCCCTCTTCCCAGGTGACTGACTCTATCTGGCTTCATGAAGCCCTTCAGCACACTATGCCAGGGTTGTACTGTTGAGCTACATTCACAGACCCAGAACTGTCTATCCAGTGGTGGATGCGGAACCAGCATGTACCTTACTACCAAACAGCATCTCCAGCTTCCGCCATTCAAGTTACAGTGCCCAATGTCATTATCTCCTTAGTGATTTCTAACATACCCACTAGAAATGACAAAGTTGCCCTGGTAGTAGGTTGTAGTGAGAATTTTGGTTTCTTAAAAACTCCAGTTATGCTATTTGAACATGTTTTTATTTTAATCCCAGGGGTGAGGTACGGGTCTGCTTCAGATTATCCACAGCAGCTGACTATTGGCCTTGTGTGTGCCCTGGCAGGGGTGTGATTGTGCTGGCTGGAGATAGTTTAATTCTGAGGACTTTGGAGAGGGTATAAATGCCAGAGACCAGAGAGGGATGGGGGGGTGGTTTCTAAAGGAGGAGGAGAAGGAAGAGGAGATAAGAGGAGGAAAGGGAGGAAGAAGAGAAAGAGGAGGAAGGGGAGGAGGAGGAAGAAGAAGAGAAGAACGTAGAAGGAAGAAAAAACAGAAGAAAGCTGCTGCTTCCCCTCTGGGGCTTCTGGTTGGTGGTATTGTGGTTCATGAGTGATCAGAAGCAAAGAGCAAAGTGACAAGAAGAAGTTGGAGATATCCTGACTATGAAGATTGGACTTGTCTCACAAAACCCAATGTCCCTAGTTAGCAGGAAGTAGTTTAAAGACACCCATGTCTCCTTCTAACTTTCTTTCTCTCCTATCTAATGTTGGGGGAGAGGGTTGGAGGGGAGGAAGAGATAAAAGAAACCAAATAAGATAGCTTTAAAAAAAATAGGCCAACAGTAGTTTGTGATCCAAATAGGACCATCACCTTTTATTGATGAAGGTAAAAATTGTATTGCAAAAATTAGCCTAGATGTTAATATTTTTATGCTTGTGATTTTTTTTTGTTTTACAGACAGCTTCAAAAGATGGTCCATGATATTAAGAACAATGAAGGTGGAATAATGGACAAGATAAAAAAGTAAGTTGGTCACTATTATTTCTTTGTAGTAAGTCAGTCGGTGCTGAGTGGAGAGCAAAGCTCTCTCAGCCGTGGAGACCATGCTGCCTGCCTCTCCCCTTCTTACTAGGGAGTGAAGTGGAACTCAGAGATCTGCCATCCCCATCTCCCTGAGGAGGGATGCTGGGTCCACTCAAGGCACCTAGCAGGAGAACCACTTGGATGAGTATTGAGCTGAGACCAGGGGAATAAAACTGGAGAAACCAGTAAGAACACAGGCAACTCGGCCTGGCTTCTTTTGTTCAGCGTTATCTAGGTGCTGCTGAGGCAAATATGCCTTGCTTTTTGGTGATGTCATGTCACTGGTCTACAGTTTGGTTTCTGCTTTGTTAATTGTTGCCTTAAAAATCACGTTTCATCAAGCTCTTGAAGAGGCAAAGCCACAATCCTGGGTTTTCATGTGCACCAAAAACCCCTTAATTAAAAAAAAAAAAACCAACTCACAAAACCAATGCAAGTTGGGCTGGGTGTAATGGCACACAATTGAAATCCCAACTATTTGAGAATTTAACTCAGTTTTAAAACACTTACAGGGTCCTAGCATGTATAGGACCCAGGATTCATCCACCCTCCCCCAAACACACTCTCAAGTATGTGTGCACACAAACACACCCACACACACCCCACAGAAATTGTATATATTTCTTGCATTCACTATTCAAAGTCTAAGAGATGAAAAGATGATGAAAAGATGAAAAGAGAAATAGCATTTTGTTTTGTTTGTCTTTTGAGATAGTGTCTCACTATGTAGCCCTGGATGACTTTTCAACTTGTAGACCAGGCTGGCCTCAAATTCAAAGAGAGGCACCCATCTTTGCCTCCTGGGAGAGTGCCAAGATTAAAGGTATTCGATATCACACTCTGCCTAACATTCAACTCTTAAATTCGCTTTTGTTTTAAATTAATGTAATACAAATTCACCATGAAAAAAATTCACAGAATTTTGAAATGTATTGGGACTGCTCACTTTCTCATAGGCCCTCTCTGAGCCCCTCCCCCAAACAGGCACCGTCCAATGTACTATCCCAGGGATTCGTGCGCACTTATCTGTCTACACTTAGGCAGGCATGCACATGCCTACGCTGCGAGTGCTTACACACAGGTGTTTCCATCTCCAGCAGCACCATGATGGCTCTCCTAGCTCGTGGTGGTAGTGTTGTCATGGATTTCATTAGCATGAGAAGATTAACCATAGTTTTTGTAAGTACTGCCTAGTAGTCTACTATAACTGAGATGATTAAATAAACCAACTATAGATCGGTGGGTGTGTTAAAGGGGAGGGTGTGAGTTTGAACCCATAACGTCTCTGCAGTGATAGTTTCCTATCAAAAAAATTCCCTAGCCATTCCTTTCCATTTAGTTGTCAGAGATGATACTACCGTGAGGATCTTCTCAGGCTCCACATGCTCCATAAACTAATCTGAACTCTTGAAATAAAATGTCTAGGTGGACGTTAAAGTTTTAGCACTATTACCAAATTTCTTCCCCCCAATTTTATGCCAATGGCAGCATAGGCCTTTCATCTCTCCATGTCTGTAGAAGAGTGTATTCACTCTCTTTGATTGTCTTTAGAACCTAACATGTACAGGAGCCTCAGCATACATGGGCATTGGAAAGCAGAGGCTGTGGTCCTCTGTAAGGGGAAAGGTTCATCTTGTAAAGGAGGACAGGCTCTGTCCTGGGGCTGGCAGATGTGTGGGGTCATTTCTGTTTATCCTTTTTCCACTATGGAATCTCATTCCCCACACTAGCCACTGTCAGAGTCGCTAGCAATTGTGGCTTGCCCCAGTTGCCAGATTTGCAACTCTGATGTTCTCAGTGGTGTGAGGTTTCTCTCTCGTTCAGTCATATGACAGAAGCCATGGGTAGCCAATGATCCTGACAGTTTCTATTTCAAACATTCTTCCTACTCTTCCTAGAGCTTGTGTGTGTGTGTGTTACATGTACACATGCATACAGAAACAAGTCCTGGATTTTGGGCGTCCTCCTCTATTGTTCTCCAGTTTATTACCTTGAGACAGGGCATGTGTTACTGAACTGGAAACTCACTGCTTTTGCTAGGCTTGGCTGGCCAGAGAGCTCTCAAGATGTGCCTCTCTCTCTCTGTTACCAAATTCTGTGGTTACAGAGATGCACAGCCATGCCTGGCTTCTTATGTGGGTAACAGGGGGATATGAATTCATGTTGTCATGGTTGCAGGGCAAATATTCTTATTCTGACTCCCCAAGCATCTTTCTAGCCTCTAGAGTGATTTCTTGACGAGCCAAGTTTCCAGATGGTGGAAAATCTGGCCACCACGGCCATTACCATGGAAGTCAAGGACTCCTGGCCTCAAAGGAACTGCAGTTGGGCTCCCTTGTGACTCCGGACAACATTCTCCCTTGAGAGGCGGAAACATGGTTGAGCACAGTTTCCTCTATCACAAAGACTGAGACACGAACTGCTGGGTTTAGGGTATAGCCGCCAGCTCCTCACTACTCTTACACTGTGACCTCTACACTGTACACTGTAGCTGTTTTCAGACGCAGCAGAAGAAGGCATCAGATCTCATTTCGGATTGTTGTGAGCTCAGTGGTTAACAGCACTGACTGTTAACCACTGAGCCTTTTCTCCAGCCCCCAATCTCTCCATTCTTAACTTTGCCTTTCATTTCCAGATGAGTTGAGCTGTTAAAACAGTCTCGTCTTCTGACTCGGGGATGAGAGTGGATGGTAGCTGACTGGAGCGTTTTGAAATTTTGCTCTTCCTGGACATCACACCTCATTTTGTTCCTGTTTCTCTTCCCTTTGATTCCTTTGGTGATCTCTTTGTAGACTTCATCACAAGTTTACTTCCGTGAGAGTTGTTAGCTTGTGAGGAGAATGGGAGCAAAAATAGATACGAAAGCCTGCAGTGAGCAAGGGAAGGTTCCCAGATGAAACCAAATACTGTTATTTTTACAATCTGCAATTTTGGTTTGTAAGGAATTTTATATATTTCTAAATATACAATTTTTTAAAAAAATAAATGCAAAAGATACATAATTACTTCCATATATACTGCTTCTATAAAAGGAAACAATATTTTAGTAATTAAAGGCTACTAGATAAAAGTTGTATGTGTGTGTGTTTTAAATTTCATTAAGGAAATCACTCTTAAGTAACATGGGTAATTATTATTAATTGGTAATTTATTATAAACCTTCCATCTTGAGATGATACTTGTCTATTTGGGTTTTGATTTGTTTTATTCCAATGCTGGGACTAGAACCCAAGGTCTTTCACATGCTAGGCAAGTGTTCTACCACTAGGCCATAGTCTAGTCCCTACTTGTCACATTTTGAAATGGTGAAGATAATTTTCATTCAACCTTTGAGCGAAGTACTTATTATTGATGATTTTTTTCCCTTTTTAAAAAAGTATTTGTGAATTGTTAAAACACAGTTCATCTTCTCTTATTGTCCTGTCAGTCAATGAGAACTGATCTTCCTCTGAGTCACTGAATGCAGTGTTAACTAGTCCTTGAATGCAGTGTTAACTAGTCCTTGAATGCAGTGTTAACTAGTCCTTGAATGCAGTGTTAACTAGTCCTTGGGCCTCACAGAGCCCTTCCATGTCTCAGCCTGACTTGGGCCGAGTCATAAGCTTCCTGTGCACTGTAGAGAATACTGGCTTCAATAGATTACAATACGCTAAACCCAATGCAATGGGCACAAAAGATGTTCTAGCAGTTGTCTATCTCTTATCTCTGTTGACTTGTGCTGTGAGCCTTGGCAACACTGACCCTTGTTCTACCGGTTCTCATCCATAGGCTAAAAGTCAAAGGACCGCCAAGTGTTCCTCAAAGGGACTATGCACTAGGTAAGAATATTTCTAAAATATCTTAGGTGACTTTTGTCTAGTGCTCACATGAATTCCTTGGGGATTGAATTATGCTGTACTCATTTGAAAGCAAAGGATGCTCAGCCTGATTTTAATAACAACTATATCAATGGAACCTTTAACTACAGTGCAAATGAACTCTACCCATTCATCCACTCACATATTCACCTATCTATCTACCTAACCACCCATTCATCTGTCCATTCACCTACTCACCCATCTATCCACCTACTTATCCATCCATCCACCTCCCATCCATCCACCCACCTAACCATCCATCCATTCACCTATCCATCCTTTTGTCTTTCCATACATCCATCTATATGCCTATGTGGCTATTTATCAAACACATTCTATGTGCCAGGCATATATAAGGTATTAAGTAGGAGCCATAATTACAAGTGACTTATAGTTTCCCCTGCCACAGAATTGATATCCCTAAAGGGAAGACCGATAATGTTGGAAATAGCTACAATTTCATGTAGTATGGAAAGTGCAGTCCTGTGCAGTACATGGCAGTGAGGACTAATTTATCCTGCACATAAAGCTATTTATGGAGTCAAATGGCTCAGTCAGTAATGTGCTTGCAAGCATGAAGACCCAAAGTTGACCCTCAGAAACCACATAAAAAGCTGGGCATGGTGGCATTTATGTGTAGTTCCGGGACTAGGGATGTGGAGATAGATAGTGCCTGTGCCCTGCTGGGTAACCATTCCCAGTGAGAGCCCTGTTAAAAGCAGCAGAGGGATCCTGAGAAACGGCACTCAAGACAGCTCTGAACGCCTCCCACACCTGCACATACACAGCTCCATTTCAACCAGAATCAATGTTGGCTGCAAAAAGACTACTCTTGAGATTAGATTTGCAGCAATGGTGACCAAAGTCATTTCTTGACAACTTCATCTAGAATAGACAGAGGCCCACTGTCAAGCATTTAGCAAGCTTATACAGATAGCCATGGGATTCCTGCGGAGCGTGAAACTAAGAAATGGGGATTTTTGCCCAGGAATTCAAAAATCTATCTAATCCATAAGTCAAGGAAACCTTGGTTTCTTAACCATGGCTAAATGAGAATAAACCATTCTCCTCTCCAAAGATGGGGAAAGGAAACAACTCTGACCTTTTTAGTGTTCAAAAAGGAATGATGGAAAAATCGTGGAATGAAGGATTCTTGTGTGTAAGAGGTGATTCAGGCCAATATGTAGTCTGGTCGAATTCCTACCCCCACCATCAGTATCCTCACAAATAAGGTCACCTCCCATGATGGTTTTCAGAGCTTACTTGATCCCTGAGAAATGGACTTACTGGATGTAGGTATTACTCCTCTCCAATGTCTCCTAATGGCCACCCAGTACAAGCTCTGAAGCCTCAAAGGGCAATAACAGAGCTGGCTTGTGTAGCAATTCCCAGAAGTTCCTAGGCCAACTAGCTCAACACACACACATACACACACACACACACACACACACACACACACACACACACACACATGAACACACACATTTTAAAAAATAAGTAATTTCCCAAGCATCATGGCTGCTATGGAAAACAGGAAGAAAATGGCAGGGTACAGTGGCAAAGAATCAGATGGGATGGTCTCTCTGAGGAGTTGACATCTAATTCAAGTGCTAGGGGACAAATTGCAAGCATGTCTGTCCCTTGTAGATGAACCAGCAGCATTGGAGATGACAGACTCAAATGCTGGACCTCAGAGTCAGTCCTCAGAGGCCCATCCAGCTAAAAGAGGGACATCTCTCATCACGGTTGCTTGGTCATCCCTTCCCCATGGCCGCCTCCTTCTGTTTTCTTCTTTGGTGAAAGACAGGAAGCATTTGCCATGTTTTCATCTTGTTGCCTAAACCACATGCTCTTTGTCAAGCCCCACTGTTCCTCATCCTTTGTGAAAAGGGCAAGCTTCATCTGAATCCCTCTGATTCCACCTTCAAGTATCTTTCCTCTCTGTTGCCATGGCTGTAGGTCAGACCCTCACCATTTCTTGTTTGTCACTGGACAGAGCTTTTAAGTGGCCCTCAACATATGATTCCATTCCTAGTTCTCATCCTCCAGCAGAGAATTGAGGTATAATACAAATCTCTTCATCTTGACCCCACTGAACCCTTTTGGCTCACCAGAGTGCAGTCACAGGTCACAGGGCTAATCACATGTCTAGCCACTAACTGGCTATGTAACTGTGGACATCACTCCAGCTCAGCCTTGTCATTTGAGGAATGGAGATCTGCTGGGTTTTGGTCCTGATGCTACAGTGAGCCTCTCTGACACTGGCTTTAGGAATGTGTGTCTTCCCATCTGCAGGACACCAAAAAGTGTTCTCTTTGACCTCAAACACCTGATCTTCTCCTGAAATGTTCCATTTAGCCTTTCCTTGTGTGGTACTGTGGCTCAAAGCCAGGACTTCATATATGCTAGGCAAGTGCTTTACATATGAGCTATAGACCCAGCCCATCCACATAACCTTGATATCAAGATATCTGGGTCTCTTGGAACACAGGAATATGGCTTGCTCCACAGTCTGATTTCTAGTTTGGTGGCGGCAGTCAGCTGGCAGCTTGTTAGGCATATATGCCTCCACCCTGCACCCAACTACTGAGTCAGAATTAGCAAGAACTCCCACATATAAAAGTGAAGCAACCGTGCTTTAAACCAAATCCACCCAAGTTCCCAATCTTACAAATCGGTGCATTTTTCCCACAGAGCCTGCTCCAACTCTTCGCTCCTCCCCTTAGTCCTTGGAAACTTATCCTTTTGGCAAATCCAACTTCACCACTTGCAGTTGTGTCTGTCCCTCCTTGTCCTGTCCTCCCCCACACCCAGACGTCCATGACCCAGGGGTCTTTTAAGCCGTTGCCTCTATGTTTTGGGGGTTCCCAGTCAACTGCATGTTCCAGCTCAGAAATCAGCCCCAAAGCTTCTCAATCCAGGGATTCTCCAGGGACTTCAAAAGAAAGTTACCTAAAGAGACAGGCAGAGAGGGAGGCAGACCTATAAGCCAAATCCAAAACCTCTCCAAGTTGCTTTTGGTTATTGTATGCAAGGAGACGCAGTAAAGAAGCTGCCAACATGACTGCTCCAGGGTATGATTAGGCGAAAGGTCTTATTGCGCATAAGAGAAAGAAAATGTACAGGGGCATCTGGAAGAGTCCAGAGCAGGGAGGAAGCAGACTGCACATGGCCTGGGCTATCTGCAAGAGAAGGAGGAAGAGCTGGAGAAAATAGAATAGTGCACAGAGGGGATAGGGAGAGAATAGTGCACAGGTGGGGGTGGGGAGAAAATAGTGCACAGGGGTGGGTAGGGAGAGAATAATGCATGGGGATGGGTAGGGAGAGAGTAGTGCAAAGAGGGGGGAGGATGAGAATAGTGCACAGGGGGGCAGTAATAAAGAGAGCAGGGATCTGAGGCAAGGAGGGCCAGGATAGGGGCTGAAATACATAACAAGTACCTGGAAACAGGGCTTCTGGGAGTCTGGGGCTCAGTCTGGGCCTGCAGTCATAGGTTCATGTCAGTGGAGAGCCATTGTCCCTTCTGCCAGAGGTAAGAAAAAAAATCCGCAAATGGGAACCAGTTTTACAAGTTCCTGAGAATTCCCGGCTCTTATCTCTCCACCAGAAATCCCCCTAGAGTCCAGTTTGAGCTGGGCCTAGACTCAATTTTGGACTGAGTCAGTGGGCCTACCCCTTGGGAGGGGAGTGGGGGTACCTTTTGGACCTGACAGTTATGGAGTTTATCAAAGCAAAAAAAAAAAAAATGGACAAGTGTAATGTTCCAGAAATGTCCCATGACAAAGGCAGGACCGAGGTAAAGGGCCCCACTGTTCTGTTCCTGTGGGACTTATCTTTTGGGCTTTAGGTTAAGTTTTCTGAGAAAGAGATAGAGAAAAATGAATGGCAATATGATTGTCATTACTGTTCAAGGCCCACAGAAAAGCGGCCGGCCTTGGTGCCCGTGGGCGGCCGGCTCAGGGGTCTATAGACATTACACGTGCCTGTGGGTCAGCCAGGGCCAGGCGGCTGGATTCATGCTTCTCGCTCTGTGTCCCCCTCTTGTTACAGACAGTCCAGCGGATGAAGAGGAGCAGTGGTCAGATGACTTTGTGAGTGTTTGCCCCTGGGACCAGGAGGGTGCCGGCCTCTCCCTCTCAGGGAGACCTCTTAAATGGCTTCTTTCTGAACCACATGCTGGAGGTGGCAGTGACCTCTGACCTCGCTTCCAGCTGACTTGACCCCCTGCTCACCACAAGCCAGGCCGAATGCTTTTATATGTAACCTTGCTTTAGTCCACCAGAGCCCTGGGAGGTAGATATTCTAACCCCATTCCTTGAGCTCACAGATTCCCAAAACCAGAAGTAATGCATGCATTTAAATAGTCTGTACTGATAGGCATACTTCTGACCTAAGCTGTTCACTGCTCTCTTACCCCCTGACACAAGACAGGAGACCCACCAATACAAAGAGTTAATGCTGGTACACACATATAATATCAGCACTTGGGAGGCTGAGGCAGGAAATCTTGAATGCTTAAGGCCAGTCTGGGTTACTCGGAAACTTTGAGGCCAGACTACTAAGCAAGCAAAACCCTATTTTGTTTTAAAGGAGTTAATGATAGGTACAGGTACTTCTAGAACCAGAAAGGAACGTTTCACTAATTTGCAGTTTCCAAACTCAAACCTGGATCTTCAGAACCAGGCTGTCAGCTACCAAAGTACCTGCTATGACCAAAAGAACATCAGCCTTGCTTCCTAGGTCACAGAGTGAAAAAGAGGGACCTCGCCATAGTGACCCTGGCAGGTGATATTGCAGAAGAAACTGTCCCCCTTCTCCAAATGGCCCTGTAGTTTGTAGGGGCCCTGCAGGCACACCTGATGGAAACGGAGTCTTGCTGAGACCATGTATCTAAAGTTCTCTTTAAGATTCTCATGTCCATCCACAATCCACCTTCCACAATGTTACCAGGCTCTGATCGAGTTGCGATCTGTGAGGAGCCCTACAGGCACTACACCCTGACCTCACATATAAGGAAGCGGAGGTCTCCAGGACAGAACTCTCATTTCCATTCTCCCTCACCGGGATGAGGACTCTGAAAGCTTTCAGGCTAGTGTCTAGAAACGAATCTGTGTTCACCACCTGGAGTGGATGTGGTCTTTAAGACAGCAGTTCCTCCTCCTTCAACCGCAGAAAAAAGAAAAGAAAAATAAGAGGAAGGGTGATCTCATTGCGGGTCACTGGGGCATGAAAGTTCCTCCTAGAACCCAGTGTAGCAGAAACCAGAGTGTCGCGGCTGCGCCCCCTGCTGGCTTCAACACAAGATCACATCTGCGGCAGGGAGGGAGAAGACAGCTTGCTGGCTGAATTAAGAATTTGAAAGATAGGAATATCGGAGGGTTTGGAGGGAGAAAGGGGAGGGGGAAATGGTGTTATTATATTATAATCTCGAGAAATAAAAGAAGTAAACTTTACAAAGAAGGTGTAGCGTGAGGAACCCAAAGTAAAAATTAACCCGCAGAGTAGGGTCTGACATATTAAAATTAAACAGCCAAGATGAACAAGAATTGGTTAAATTCCCCTAGCAGTTATTTTCACTTTGGTGGGTCTCCATAGCAGATAGTATGAAACACAGGCTTGTTCCTAAGGCCTTTAGGCCAGACGGAGGAACCCCATTATTACATCCCAACAGAAAGGGGACAAGTGTCTGTCTCTGCACTGGGAAGTCCTGTGTGATCATGGCAGGAGCTGTATGGAGCAGGCAGATACAAACAGTCTCCATCAGCATCTGCTTCCTGTCCTCTGCTGTAGGAACTCCTCCTGCCTCCTAAGGTGGGATCTGTTTATCAGATGGCACGTGCAGGGGTACCAAGCACATGCTTACATTTGCAGGACAGTGACTATGAAAACCCAGATGAACATTCAGACTCCGAGATGTACGTGATGCCCGCAGATGAGACGGGTGACGATTCCTATGAGCCGCCTCCGGCTGAGCAGCAGACGCGGGTGGTCCATCCAGCCCTGCCCTTCACGAGGGGCGAGTACGTGGGTGAGCCTATTGTGGACACTGGATAGGATAGGGAGATGATGGGCAAACATAGCTGCTGCTTGAGGGTCCCCTGCCTGTCTCCACTCTCACTGAGGGGCAGAGCAGGTGCATGGTGGGGTGGGGGTCTTGGGTCGGGGGTCAGGGATGGCACAAATGGTATGGCTTTCTCATTTTATGGGGAGCATTTTCCCCAGATCGGGAGCATTAAACAGATTCTCTGAACTGATAAAAGGAGTGCACCCTAAGGATTACTCTCCCTGCCCCTCCCTTCCCTCATAGCCCCACAAGAAGTCAACCTAGACATTAGTTCTGTTTCTCCTGGGAACTCCTTCATCCAAGGCTCTGGAACTGAAGAGAAACCCACACAGAATAACGGTGCCCTCCAAGAACCCGAGTGTCCATGAAAGCCCCTTCTTTGTTCTGTTTCAGACAGCTTTGCACACAGGCCAGTCAGACTGTGGATGTCCAGTGGGGGGTGGGGGTGGAGTTAGTGAGTCCTGGGTCTGCAACCAACCTCTTAGGTCAGTTGACACTACACAATCTTTCTTTGAGGCATGCCTTTGGTGGTCCATCAAGAAGTCTGACATGGTAGCACAGGTCTATAATCCTAGCTGGTGGGGAGGGATGAGGCAGGAGGATCCCAAGTTTCAAGGCCAGGCAACTTAACAAGACCACATCTCAAAATAAAAAAGTTAAAACGCAAAACATAAACAAACAAACAAACACAGGCTGGCCGTGTAGCTCAGTGGTAGAATTCTTACCTAGCTTGTGTAAGGTATCAGGAGGAACGGTAAAAAATCATTTCTGTTCTTATCATAGCAAGGGACTAGGAGGTTCCCTGAAGGCAGGCATATTGAGTGTGTTCATAACCAGGGCAGTGTTTGCACGTGCACAGCAAGATCATCCTCACGGTGGTCGGCAGCCTCTCCGCAGGGTACCAGTTGATGCTGGTTCTTTGTTCCACAGTTAGTCTGTCGGGCCCTTACTCTGGCCAGCACCATGCTCGGCCCTGCGCATTTAGCAGCGAGCAAGGCAGCAATACTCTTGCTATGTTCTATATATTAACAGGGCAGTGCTTTATAGTGAAGGCTTCTTATCCCTGTCAGTATTGTGGAACAGGGATGCATCTTCACTGTATAGGGCAAGAGGAGACTGCAGGCAGAGGGCTAACTGTGCCAAAGTTATATAGGTGCAGAAAACTTGGGTGTGAGCTAGGCCTCTCAGCAGGCCTTAAGCCCTGCCCCATGCACTCTCCCACCGGATGTGGTAAATGACTTTGTTCACTCACAGCAATGATCCCGAGAGGGAAGAGGCTGTATTATGTGCTCAAGGCAAACCAGAAGCCACAGTTTAAGGTTTTGCTGCTTCTCGTGGGTTTAAACATTGCGTTGAAAATTCTGTATAAACACCAAGAGCTGAAATCAAATAAAACTGTCAAAGTGGATGCCCTAGTGGTGTGAGCACAGTAAATGTGACATTGGCCACATACCTCAGACAAAGAAGAAATAAGTTCTGAGAGCGAGAAGGAGCACCGAGGAAAGCAGAGTGTCGGGGTATGACAGGCAAGGTAGTGTCACAGGAGGAAGCAGGACTTCTAGCATCGTGCTGCAAGGCTCTGCGCTGCCTGGGGTGGGGATGCTAGGGCATCTGTATGCTAAGAACTTCAGAGAATTCGTCGGCCTAATCAGAACGCAGCTCACAGCTTCGCTGGGCAGGCTGGGTATCTGAAGCCCTCGCAGAGCATGATGGGATCAGATCCATTTACTAGCCAGCCATGTTGCACCGGCTTCGTTCACTGCAGTTTTTCTTATTCCTACAATTAACTCCAAGGGTGGGTAGGGTGATCTGCTTTTAAATGAGGAAAGGAATGCCTGAGAAACTGTAACTGATGCAAACGGGTGGGGTTAGTCGACCCTAGAGCAGAAGGAACCCAGACCCATCCAGCATCAGCGCTTCCTCAGATTCCTGCTGTAAAGGATAGTCCTGGACAAATCAGGCTCATCTGGTTTCTCCAGGAATTGAGGGAAAGAACTCCTTGATATATTCTGGAGAATGTAAAACCCATGACAACAGAGTGCATCCAGAAGTCCGGGGTAGGACCACTTTTAAAGCCCCCAAGCTGTCTCCACTGTGTAAATGCAGCTGAGAACCAGATTCTTTGCTTCAGCATACTGTTCCTGCCCACTGCGCTTAGCAGAGCGTTGGGCTCTCAGCTCTTCCCACCCCGTAGGCTCTTATCATCCCCCTTCCCAATGAGGTCTTGAGGAACTTCTGTTAGTTAGCACACAGGTAAATAGACAGTTGACACTTTCTGTCTACCTGTTGACTTGTCTCCTTTAAGAACCACGCTGATTCTTTGTGGTTAGATAGATGCCTTTGGCTGTGTGTGTTTTTAGATCCCCACGTCCACACAATGAATGACCCAGAACCTCTTTTGTGTTGTTTTGTATTTGTTCAAGATAATCGATCCAGCCAGCGGCACTCTCCGCCCTTCAGCAAGACACTTCCCAGTAAGCCCAGCTGGCCTTCAGCGAAAGCGAGACTGGCCTCCACCCTGCCAGCCCCCAACTCTCTACAGAAGCCTCAAGTGCCCCCCAAGCCCAAAGATCTCCTTGAGGATGAGGTAAAGTAAGCCTAGGAGGAGAGCTGTGGGAACTGGGGAAGTAGGTCTGGAGCGACTTCCCTTCCTCTAAGTCTTGCTGGTCTCCTGTCCTCCATGTCCCTCAAGGTGACACTGAGGGGAACTTGCTTTCTCTGAAGTAGCCACATGGAACCCATTTCACTCATCTCAGCTTTCCATTGAAATGTGTGTGTGCTGGATCTGACCCTCCCCTGTCTTCCCCACAATGCCTCTCAACAACCTTCACTGCCTTTACTTCCGCTCCTGCACCCAGCCCCTGGGAATCCGGAGACCCTCCTCGTCAACCTCCCCTCTGTCACTGCCTGCCCCCTGGGAGTCTTATTCCGCTTGGGATTGTCACCTCCTGAAAGTAACCCAGCGAAGTATTCAGGTTGTGTGACAATGGCTGCCCCAATCTAGAAGTTCCTGGCTCTCATAGCATTTGTGTTTTAAAAACAAAGACAACCTTTTCGTGTGGCCCTTAAGGTGCTCCTATAGGAGGGCACTGAAGATAGCTCCAAGCCATCACCAGACAGAATCTTAGAGAAGCTACCCTGAGAAACCACTTCTTTTGAGATGCCTACAGGTACTAAACTGGTTGTGAAATGACCTTCATTTGTGTCTTTATATGATTTCCAGTAAGGAGACAGAAAAGAGAACCTTTTAAAGCATAGTAGAGATAACATCTAGGTCTAAATTCTTTCTGATCCTGTCAGCTCTGGGGTTTTAGGCAAGCTGGCCGACCTCTCTGAGTCTGTTTTCTTTCTTTCTTTCTTTCTTTCTTTCTTTCTTTCTTTCTTTCTTTCTTTCTTTCTTTCTTTCTCTCTCTCTCTCTCTTTCTTTCTTTCTTTCTTTCTTTCTTTCTTTCTCTCTTCCTCTCTTTCTTTCTTTCTTTCTTTCTTTCTTTCTTTCTTTCTTTCTTTCTTTCTTTCTCTCTTCCTCTCTTTCTTTCTTTCTTTCTTTCTCTCTTCCTCTCTTTCTTTCTTTCTTTCTTTCTCTCTTCCTCTCTTTCTTTCTTTCTTTCTTTCTTTCTTTCCTTCCTTTCTTCCTTCCTTCCTTTCTTCCTTCTTCCTTCTTCCTTCCTTCCTTCCTTCCATCCTTCCTCCCTTCCTTCCTTCCTTTCTTTCTATTCTTACTATTTTGATATTTAATAGATAGATATAGTTCTTACCACCCCCCCCACACACACACACTGGGTGTCTATCATATTCTAGACTTTTTAAAGGTCAGTTTTCTAGTTTCTCCTGAACACTGAGGGCGTCAGTGTCCCACACTGAGTCAGAGCTGCTGAGCTCGTGGTAGCTCATCTCAGTTGTAAATTTCTCACTTTCTATGGACTCACTGTTCTTACAACATATGCACACATCGTGATCCTCAAAGGCTCCTCACGTCTCTCACCTCTACACATTTCTGTGCCTGGTTCCTGCTCTGGGGGATAGCGAAAAGACTGAAGATTGAGGATTTCTCAGTCCTCAGTCTGTCCGCCAGAGAGGTGACTTAAAGAGACATTCCTGTCCCTTTAAGGCAGGCACGGGAGAGGGGGACACAGTAGTATAGAAGAGAGAAAGGGGGACATAAAACTCTCTTAGTCCTATTCTTAGTCCTTAGTCTTAGTCAAATTCACTTGAAGATGTGACTTTAGGCACAGAAGCAAAGGGCTGTGCCAGGATCTCCACTTCTGTGATTAGCTGGGAGGGAGCTCAGTGAGGCAGGACGGAATTCTGCACATACCATCCTGCAGAGATGGCTCTAGGAAGCCCGGACCAGTGGGAAGGGAGTAGAGAGGAGGCAGTATTCTGGAAGGAGCAGATGGAAAGTTGACATTAGAAAAGGGTTACAGACTGGGGGTAGTGGTGTACACCCTTAATCCCAGCACTAGGGAGGCAGAGGCAGGCAGATTTTTTATGAGTTGGAGGCCAGCCTGGTCTACAAAAGCAAGTTCCAGGACAGACAAAGCTACACAGAGAAATCTTGTCTTAAAAATATAACATCATCATCAACAACAACAACAACAAAAAGGTTACAAAGAAAACAAACTGGCTAAAGTGTTTGCCTTGCAAGGAAGAAGACCAGAGTTCATTTCCCACAGAAGCACATAAAAAGGCATGGGTAATGATGCTTGTCTATAATCCCAACACTGGTGGAGACAGGTTAGGGAATGAGTCCCAGGCCAATGAGAGGCCCTGCCTTAAACAAACAAATAAAATCACAGCCAAGGCTAAACAAACCCTGTCTCAAACAAACAATAGGTAGATAGATAAGTAGATAAAGAATTTGAAAATAAATCAAATAAACAAAGCTCACAAAGAGAATGGCCCCTGAACAATGGCACCTGAGGTTCTTCCCTGCGCCCATGTCTTTCTGCACCTGCACACACAGAGGACCAAGGATGTGACTCTGTTGGTTGAGTATTTTTCTAGCCTATACAAAGTACTGGATTTCATAACCAGCACCACATAAATCAGGAGTGGTGGCAGAGATCAGTAATCCCAGCACTCAGGAAGGTCAGGGTTCGTGGTAATCCTTTCCTACAGAGTAAACTCAAGGCCAGGCTAGGCTGCATGGTACCCTGTCTTGGGAGGGAAAAAGAATCTGTAAAAGGAAAGAGAAAAGAAAAGGCAAAACCAATACACATACACACACACACACACACACAGAGAGAGAGAGAGAGAAAGGGGGGGGAACCTTGTGTATCTCCAATAGTTTATTTATGATTTATTTTGTTTGTTGTTTGGAGCAGTTGTTTGTTTGTGGTTGTTTTCTTTTGTTGAGAGAAGGTCTCTATGTAGTGTTTGCTATCCTAGAACTCACTATGTAGACTAGGCTATCCTTGAACTCACAAAGATCTGCTTGCCTCTGCCTCCTAAGTGCTGGGTTCAAAAGCATACACCACTACACCTGGCTCTCTTAGTTTTATCTCTATGCAATCTTGATAAACTGTTCAGCCAGCCTTGAACTTGCTGTGTTCACAGACTGACAAAGTTATGATCCTCCTGCCTCAGCCTCCCAAGTAGCTGAGACTACAGATGTGTATACCATCTCTGGCCTACTTATATCTTTGACTCACACCTTACAATCACTGACGTTTCTCAGCCAGGTGGAGGCCATGCTACTTGCATTTAAAGGAGCAGTTGATAGCTAGGGGTGATGGTTCATGTTTGTAATCACGGATCTCAAGAGGTTGAGGCAGGGGGATCTGTAGCTAAAGTCATTTTCAAATATTCAGCAAGTTTGAGATGAACCTGTGATAAAAGAGATCCTGTTGTTGTTGTTGTAGAGTAATTACTGCTCATACTACAGTTATGCTTTTATGGATTATTTATGGGATAATGGAGTTTATATCAGAACCTTACAGTAATTCCTGTGGGCTCCTGAGGGTGCATATTGTGATGGAACTTCATTATGTACTTATAGCAAGTAGCAATTTCAAACCACAGACTTGTAGGACCAGAAATGCACATTGCGAGTCTTCTCTTCTTGAACAAACAGAATTTGTTGGGAGTGAGTCCAGTCTTTTCTGTCATTTCCCTTTTGAAATAAAAATATCTCAGTTCCAGAAGTAGCATTATTCTAAGTAGATTGGGTTCTAGATGCTGTAGACAGGATGACTCCTGTTGAAGGTGAAGAACAGATGAGAAACGACAACTAACCAGAGAGAAGGAAGAACTCTAAAAGAGGAGTAGAAAGGTGGAAGGGTGGGCTACGGGAGACAGGCGAGTGGCTGTGGAGTGCTGGAAGTGACTGGGCTCAAATCCTGTACCTATTGCCTTGTGCAAGCACTGTGTCTTCTCCATACCTCAGAGTTGGTGGTAGTACCTACCTGACAGGGCTGTTAAAATGACCGAGTGAGATGATGTTGGTTGGTTTGTTTTTCTACTCCTGGTACATTTCTTGTCAGTCTACCAGGACAGATTAGAAAATCCATCTTTAAGATCTAGGTAGAGCGTTTGTATTTTATCAGTACAAAAAATATCTTTCCCTTTGTACATTTGTGGTCAACTGGTTGTTGACAAAGACCAAGAAAATTTAATAAAGAGGTAGCTGATTAAAAAAAAAGTAACAATGCTAGAAATACTGCATATCCACATGCAAAATGAGAGAACTGGACCCTGTTTCATACCATAGATAATATCAACCAGAAGTGGATCATAGACCCAAATGTAAGATATGAAACTTTTGGGCTCTTAGAGGGAAAAAGCATAAATGAAATCTTTATGGCCTTGAGTTAGGCAATGGTTTTTAATGACACCAAAACACAAACAGCGAAATAAAAGATACACAAATTAGACTTAAAATTTAGATCTTTGAACCTGAAGTGGTACATCAAAAAAGTATGAGCAAGGCCCATTACACATGCCTGAAATCCCAACACTGGGAGGACTTCAGCTCACTGCTGTTGTATGCCATATAGTGAGACTCGAAATAGGAGAAAAAAAAAATGCAAGCCATGGATCTCATATAGGACTTAATACCTAGGACATTCAAGGAACTAATACACCATAACAGTAAAAGGCCAACAACCCAATTAAAAGTGGGAAAGGGTATTAGTAATCACCTGAAGAGATGCTCGGAAGCATTAGCTATCAAAGAAAGATGAATCCAAACTACAAGACATGCCTAACATCATACGAGGTATTTTAGAAGCCTAGAGATTAAAATACTCAAGCATTGGCTGAATACTGACATAGTGGTCTGAATGAAAATAGCCCCCATGACCTCAGGCATTTGAGCATTTGGTCCCCAGCTGGTGGCACTGTTTGGGAAGGTTTAGGAGGCGTGGCCTTGCTGGAAGGAGTATGGCTTTTGGGCTTTTATAATCTCACCCCCACCTCTATTTAAGCCTCTGTTTCATGCTTGTGATTAAATTTGTGAACGCTTAGCTTCCTGCTCCTGCTATCACCTCTTCCTTTTGCTATTGTGCCCATCCCCCAATCCCCTGCACACCATCATGGACACTCATCCCTCAAGATCACTAGGACCAAACAAACTGCTCTTTCTATAGCTTGCATCTGCTCCTGATGTTTTTATCACAGAAAATACAACTGATATTATCCATTTTTTCTTAAGGGACTTCAGCAGCCATGAACTTAGCATTCATGAACAGAGTCTGATAGACAAGCCCCTGTAGATACAATGGATAACTAAATGCCAAAAGGTACCTCACTGTAAGCAATTTTACAGTGTGTGAATTACAGCCCATTAAGGCTTTTATAGACACAAAAATCTCGTTCTCCCACAATTAACTATGAATGTACAGCAAACGTTCTCTTCACTTCTATATTTCTTTTAGGCTGACTATGTGGTCCCTGTGGAAGATAATGATGAAAACTATATCCATCCCAGAGAAAGCAGCCCGCTGCCTGCTGAGGAAGGTAGGCGTTTGGAGTTTGGAGTGCTTGAAAACTTCTAGCCGATAGGTGGCAGCAGGCTGCTCAGCAAGTAAGCACGGGGAGGTCAGACCAGACAAGTGCCTCTCCTCTGTAGCCACGCCCCCTCTGGCTAGGGGAGCATCTGCTTCAGAGCCTTTCTCCTCCCTCCATGTTCACAGGTTTATTCCCAGGTTATAAAAGCACTGGGTATCATCATCAGCTTGCCTTCACTCAGAATGGTTCTCAATAGCTCTCACTGAACTGCAAGCCACAGGGTTGACTTATAAACAGTGCACAGCTAGAGCTCATGGGCTCTGCACCCTGGCTTGTTCATTCCACTGTGTCTCAGGCCTATAGGACACTTGGTCTGTAAATCCTGCTGGGAATAAGAAATGCTATCACGAACACATTGTCTCAGATCAGACATGAAAGCAGCACCTTCCAGAAATAGTGACTTTGGAAAATATAGTCCAAGGCAGGTGATGCCTCTTCAGGTGATGTTTCTCCTCTAATAAACTGGACCGGAGAGGACAGAGGACAGAGAGAACAGGTCCTCACCTCTTCTGATTTTTACAACGACTCTTCCTGTACACCCCAAGCATGCGCCACAGCTCAAAGACCAAGCCACCCAATGAAAAAGCAGCACCTATACATCCCCTCTCTTCTCTCCTCAAACAACCTCAAAATCCAAGGGAATTTGTATATGGAAGGAGGCATGATCAATTTGGCATCACCATGTTTAGGTTTAATATATTTTTGATTAAAATGAAACAAAGCGAAACTTAGTCTCCCAAACCTCCAGGAGCTGATATTCTGATCCAGTATGTGTTTTAACAGATTATCTTTATTTCATTTCTTGTTTTTTTGTTTTGGTTTGGTTTTTTGTTTGTTTGTTTGTTTTTTTGTTTTTTCAAGACAGGGTTCTCTGTGTAGCTCTGGCTGTCCTGGAACTCACTATGTAGACCAGACTGGCCTTGAACTCAGAAATCCACTTGCCTCTGCCTCCCAAGTGCTGGGATTAAAGGCATGCGCCACCACTGCCCGGCTATTTCATTTCTTTAATCACTAATAAATACACCCATCCCAGAGCTTCCCCTAAGGAGATTTATTTGAATAGCTTATGGGATTAATGAAGGTCATGGAATCTTTGTGGATTCTCTGGTTTGACTGATCATGTTTATATCTACAATAACTTTCCTCAATGGAACATGTTTGCAATCTCTCTGCATGTGCGTATTTGTGTGTTGCAGCCCCCATGGTGAATAGATCAACCAAGCCAAACAGCTTCTCAAAGCACGTGTTGCCTCCAGGGCCTGTCGCAGGTAAGTAGATGTGTGGTTTGGTTTGGAATCTGTTCCGAGAGATATGTGCAATTAAGATCATACATGAACAATCACCTATATCCCTAAGTTTCCTAGGACAGGGAACAAAGTCTTAGTCTCATCCATGCCCACAGGCTTCCTGGAAATGGCCTGACCTCTACCCACTAGACTGTAAAATCATCTCCCTAAACATGATGGGCAAAAATATCCCCACATGGTGCCAAGTATCTCTGAGTTGGATTCAACTTCTAGCTGGGTAAGAACCATCAGTTTAAACAAACCAGATATCTTAGTCCATAGGGACTTGTCTTCCGGTGAGGGTAAAATCTCTAGATGGTATTCAGCTTTTAGGTGGAGAAGATACATAGAATCTGTATTTCTGAGCTTTCTCTAAATTGGTTAGGATTTAGCCTTGGAGTACCTTGGTGGGTCGATCCTGGACAAGGTATGCTGCAAGGATCATACAATGCAGCAGATCTCACACAAAAGACTTATTGGCATGTGTGTGTGTGTGTTGGGGGGTACAAAAGGATGTCTTGAAACAGAGTTACGAGAAAGATAGAGACAAAGAGACAGGGAGTGAGAGACATACGACATACAGAGACTGGGAGACAGAGGAGGCTGTGATAAGCGGGGCTTTTAAAGGGTTGGTAACTAATGAGGATGTAGCTGCTGGCACTGAGTCTCTGAGGGCAGACTGGGGCGCACCTGATTTCTAATAGGTATCATTTAAAAGTGTGTTCCTCAAAAAAAAAAAAAGAAAGAAAGAAAATACACCCTTGCCAGGCAGTGATTGAACATACCTTTAATCCCAGCACTCGGGAGGCAGAGGCATCTCTGTGAGTTGGAGGCCAGCCTGATCTAAAGAATGAGTTTTAGAACAGACAGGGCTATACAGAGAAACCCTATCTCAGAAAAAAACAACCAACCAACCAAACTAACAAACTAACTAACTAGCTAAATGAATAGGTAGGTAGGTAGGTAGGTAGGTAGGTAGATAGATAGATAGGTAGGTAGATAGATAGATAGATAGATAGATAGATAGATAGATAGATAGATAGATAGATAGATAGATAGATAGATAGATAGATAGACAAACCGTTGAAATTCACAAATCCCCAAAAATGTGAAAATTGAGCTTCACACTAATGCAGCCAAAATTGTTGCAGAATTTCTGGGTGGAATCTTTTGTGTGTGTGCCTCAAAATACAGGATGCTACATACTTTAACAACAACACCACCACCACAGACTCCAAGATGCTTGCAGAGAGCTGGAGCTCTGGAGGCTAAAGTGCTGATGCTGGGGGCAGGGTAGGAAAACAAAACGGATGTTGAATGTGAAGCTCAAATAGAGTGATGTGCAATACACGAACGGAAGCAGGACGCACATGGGACAGGATGCACTGAAGCCCTAAAAATGAATTCCTAGCTGAGAAAGTAAACAGCAGCTGATACCCTAACCTGCACCTTTAAAACAAACACCTCAGGACAGAGAGAGACTGAAGCTTGTTTTGTTTGTTTTGTTTTGTTTTTCCTTCTACATTTATGCTTTTGATACACCATCTACCACACTTCTCCCTTAGAGGGTCCCAACCAAGAGTTGCGCTCTTTCAGAAAGGGAAGTGAGTGCCGGGCACACCATTGCCAGGGTCCTGCTGACGTGCCCCTTGGTCTGGCTGCACTCTGGGAGAGTTGAGGACCTGGCTGGTGAATAGAGGAGTCTGTCTCCATTCTCCCTCACAGAAGCACCCTCCTTCCTCTCCAGAAGAGAGGCAAGGGTGACCTGCCAGCAAAACAATATGGAGTCATGGCTGAAAAGAGACGTCCCTGCCTGGGTTCACAGCTCAGGTGGCTCTGCCCCTTGCCCTCTCTGAGTCTCCATTTGTCCCACCTGGTGTTAGGTAGAGAGGGTGCAGCTGCAATCCCTAGCTCTCTGCCAGCACCCAGAGACGCTGGGGTATTCATCACAAGACACTAGTAATAATCCTGTTTACTAATCCTTCATGAGTTATAATTTGAATATTGCAAATCTCATCCACCTTAGTCCGAAGTCGATGACTTTTATGAACGATGATGTTTATAGTAACGCATTATGTAACTGTTGCCACAGCTCGCTGTAGAACATTTCCATGCCCGCCCAGCCAAGATCCCTTATGTCTATTTGTATATAGTCAGTGCTAGTTCCGCTCCTGGCTCCAGGCAACCACGCGTCTGTTTCTGTTGCTGTAAACCTGCTCTTGCTGACATTTTGTGTAGACAGGATAACTCACTATGTAGCCCTGCACATCTGGCTTCTGAACATCTGGCCCTTTCCCCTCACTATCAAGTCTTTAGTCATCAGATATATTTGCTCCTTTCCCAGCTTTATTGATTCTGGCTGTGTCCGACTGATTTTTAAAACGTCAGATTTATCCTGTTGTATGATCCCCCAAAATGAATTTAATAAGATGACTGTCCCCATTTCACAGGGCACCTGAGACGGTGTTTGTAAGAAGTCACCCAGACAATTTGGTGACAGAGAAGTAACTAGAATTCTGGGTGACAGAGAAGTAACTAGAATGCTGTCTTCCTTACCCCTCCCCCCATTGGATATTTTCTTACATTACATTTCAAATGTTATCCCCTTTCCCAGTTTCCCCCCCTTCCCAGAAACCTCCTATCTTATCCCCCTCCCCCTGCTTCTATGAGGGTGTTCCTTTACCCACCCACCCACTCCCCCCTCCCTGCCCTCAATTCCCTTACACTGGGGTATCTATTGAATCTTCATAGGACCAAGGACCTCTCCTCCCATCAATGCCTGACAAGGCTGTCTTCTGCTAAATATGCAGCTGGAGCCATGTGTACTCCTTGGTTGGTGGCTTAGTCCCTGGGAGCTCTGGTTGGTTGATATTGGCTCAGCAGTTAAGAGTATTCTCTGCTCTTCCAGAGGTCCTGAGTTCAATTCCCAACAACCGCATGGTGGCTCACAACCATCTGTAATGGGATCTGATGCCCTCTTCTGGTATTACTCATATACATATAATAAATGAATGCTGTCTTCCTAGTGTAAGACCACGGATAGGTTGTTGTTGTTGTTTATGTATTTATCAAGGGACAGAGCATGCTCATGTCATAGTACACATGTGGAGGTCAGAGGACAACTGTGTAAAGTCAGTTCTCTCCTTTCACCAAGAGGATTCTGGGGACTGAACTTAGGTCCTCAGGATTGACTGCGAGCACTTTATCTGCTGAGCCGCTTCACTGGCCCAAGAGCACCATGGTGCCTCCAGGCAGAGCTGGAGCGTCCTCCTCTGTCTGCTGGCTAAAAGCTGTTTATGGAGAGGAAAGAAGAGAATCAGGCAGTGGGTCTAACAAAAGCTGGGGTGGGGGCAGGGTCTGACCTTGACCTGTTTCCTGGGTTCTCAGGCACTCTCTGGCCTAATGTCTTCTGTCGGGGTGTGTGTGGCTGGCCTGTTAGCAGCGTCAACCTTAATGTTCAGTATAACTTAGCAGTTAGACAGTGGGACTCAAGCACCATGGTTGGATGACACTTCAGTTTATTTTCATGTGACATATACAGCTTACTGTGTGTGAAGGGACACAGTTAAAAAACAAAAACAAACCAACAAAAAAAAAAACTGTTGATGTGACCGTTCCATTATTAGGGGGAAGGTTTTCATTGTGAGTAAGAGAGAAAAAAATATCCAGAGGTGCCTGAAAGAGTCCAGAGCAGAGAAAAAGAGAACAGACTGGACATGGCCAGAGCTAGGGATGCAGGGAGAGGCAGAGAATAGTGGAGATATTAATAGATAGAAAATACAGCACACACGTACATGTGTGTACACACACATACACATACACACACACATACACACACACATATATACACATACACATACATATACACCCCCACTCCCAATACACATAACCCTCACAGACCCATACATATATGTATACACACACATATATACATACATACACACACATACACACATACATATACACCCCCACTCCCACATACACATACTCTCCCACATACACATACACATCCACCCACATCCACACACACACACACACACACACACACACACACACACACATGGAGGGGGTGTTTGAACAAATCTAGTAGATTATAAGAAGGATGAGTAGCCAGGGTGGGGTGGGGGAGGGAAGTCCTGGATGCTGGTGTGGTCTTTGAAGTGTGTAACAGGTACTTCTGATACTGGGGGAGCCTGGAGGCCAGCATTGGTGTTGTTGATATGCTAATAACTACCTTAGGTGTAGGTCAGTGGACAGCCAAGAGAAATGACTCCAAGCAGGTGGGGAAGGGTGGGGGACCATTTCACACATTTCTGAGGAATGATGGCTATTATCTAACTGCCTGGAATCCTTCTGCCATCCAGCCTGAGGTCATTTCTGGATATATGGACAGTCTGAGACCTAACACTTAGAAATGTGGTTCTCTTTCTTACATGTTTCCTAAAATTGAATCTAAGTCAGGCAAGCCATACGTAGGGGCAGTACTGGAGAAGGCGCGGCTCCACAGGGTGCTGGTGAAGGCCCAGAGCCATCTGGACCACCCACTCTGGCATTTAGTGACATTAGCACCCAACTCAGCCAGTACTGTGTGAAGAAAAAGAGTAGAGGGTCTCTGTGCAGAAGTCGAGAGAATAACCCTGTGGCCAGACTTTCACTACTTTCCGAGGCCTTTTTCTTCAGGATGGGATATATGAGGAGAGTATGTCTCTCCTTCTGGGGTCCTTCCATGGAGCCTGGGAGTGCCTCCCAGTGCCTACCACAGACCGGGTCCTCAGTAGTATTTGGTAACTAATTTCTGTGTTTATGGCAAAACTATAACACTGGAGAGGGCAGCAGATCTTACCCAAGCTTACAGAGTATCCCCTGCATGTCCGTTAGGAACGGGGGACCGCTCTATGTAGTAGTCTCTTAGTGAGTTGATTATTTGGGTCTTGGGAGATGTCTCAGTGAGTATGGCATTTACTGATCAAGCAGGATCTTGGATCTGAGTTTGGATCTCCAAGCACGCATGTAAAAAGTCAGGCATGAGTACAGTTGCAACTGTAATTCCATCACTGAGGAACAGAAACAAGAGGGTCACTGGGACCTGACGGCTGCCTGCCTACTTCCAGATTTAATGAAAGACCCTATCTAAGAAGCATAAGGCAAAATAATGGAACAGGACACATGACACCCTCCTCTGTTTTCTGTGCACACACGAACAAACACATACATGCATATACACCACATGCAGTGTTTATTCAGTTCAGTTTGATCCAATAAAAAGTCTCATCACGAACCTCATGCTTACTGAGTAGTGTCCAAGAAGCCATGCATGTAGGGAAACTGTCATCTCTTACTACCTCCTACACGTTGTCTGGCTTTATTTTCAGGCAGGAAGGTGGGGAGGCTGTGGATACAAGGTCAAGGGTCCCTTCTATAACTTCAGAAGATTTGATGAGGGGAATAACCTCGAATTTGCCCATGAATCTAAAAGGATCTTCTTGTTAGAATGACATTCTGACCTACAGCCTACAACAGAGTTTATATGTTAGCATTTTGTGTGTGTGTGTGTGTGTGTGTGTGTGTGTGTGAGTGTGTGTGTGTGTGTGCATGTGTGCATGAGTGAATGTGTTAGCATGAGTATAGGCACAGATATATGGGTGCTTGTGCATGGGAAGGCCTCAGATTGATGTTGATCATCCTCTATTACTCTTCCACCTTATTCATTGAGGCAGGCTCTCTCAATCAAACTTAGAGCTCATGAATACGGTGAGTCTTGCTGAGTTTCCTATCTCTCTACCTTCTAAGGTTGGCATTACAGGAAGCTACCACACCCTCCTGGCATTTACATGGATTCTGGGGATCTGAACTCTGGTCTTCACACTTGTGTGGCAAGTGCTTCAACCACTGAACTGTGTCCCCCGGCCCCTGGATTGGTATTTCAAATTTCTCATCACCTGTGTCCATTGGTTTGCTCCTCGGCTTCAGTGGCACCAGACACACACACTTCAGTAAAAGTAACACACAACACACATGTCTCCAAAAGGCGTCTCTGAAGGCGGGACACAGTGACTGACTCTTGTTTGTGCTGTGCAGGTCGAAACAGTGGGGTCTGGGACTCCAAGTCATCTTTGCCCACCGCATCATTCCCACTGCCACGGGCTGGGTGAGTACTGATTCAGGAGAGTGGTTCTATGAGATCTGGGTGTGTGGGGTTGGGGGTTGGGTGGGGAGTCACTGCCCTGAAGACTCCTGTTAATTCTCCATTTCCATGTCAGCCTTCATGCTGGAGCAGCCACTAAAATTGGAAACAAGGAGTCTTGCTTCCCATAGAGTCAGATTTAGCTACTTTCTGAGTTCATTGGCTCACTGTTATCTGCATGGCACCCCAATTTTCAGCAAATGATAGCTCTGAGACCTCCAAAAAGGTTCCACCTTTACTTTCTGCTCCCTAGTTTTATTTACAAGTAGTGTATCAGACCATGCCTGGCATCAGACCATGCCTTAGGATATTTTGTGGGATATAGGATGCTGATGAGATATAAGGTGGCTTTGTAAACTGCTGGGTGAATATTACGACATGTTATTAAGTGACACCATATTAGTTACTCTTCTATTGCTGTGATAAGACACTATGGCCAAGGAAACATAAAAGAAATATTTAATTTGGGCTTAGTTTCAGATGGTTAGACATCATAGATTTGAATACTTGGGGAGTGGCACTATTTGAAAGAATTAGGAGGTGTGGCCTTGTTGGAGGAAGTGTGTAACTGAGGATGGGCTTTGAGGTCTCAAAGGCCCACACCAGGCCCAGAGTCAGTCAGTCAGTCAATCTGTCTGTCTGTCTGTCTATGTCTCTCTCTCTGTCTCTCTCTGTCTCTCTCTCTCTCTCTCTCTCTGTCTCTCTCTCTCTGCTTATGGGATCAGGGTGTAGCTCTCAGCTACTACTCTTGCATCTGACTGCATGCTGCCATGCTTCCTGCCATGATGATAATGGACTGAACTGTAAGCACTGCCCCAATAAATGTTTTCTTTTATAAGAATTGCCTTGGTCATGGTGTCTCTTCACAGCAGTAGAACACTGACTAAGACATTTAACCCTTCTCCATCTGTTGAGAAGATCAGCACAGTTAAATCCTCCATCTGTCCCTGTCTGTCCTTCAAGAGCAGTTTTGCTAGCCACTGTTTTCACTCTATGGTTTAGGTCTAAGGAGAAGATGGTAGTTCTATCTCATCTTCCTCGTGTTTTAACAAGGCTAATCTTTTATTCCCCAGGAAGAAATCAGCTACACCACTTAAGACTGTAAGTTGATTCTGCACTTGAAAATGTTCACATTTCCTGCAATATCTATTGTTATCCACTTTCTTAAGGTCATCAATGCATCCCGCTGTGCTTAACACAGCAGGCTTAGCAACTGAAGCTGCTACCTAGACAACCAGAGAAGCTTCTAACGTCCAGGGAGCTGGGAAGATACCACTTCCTGTGCAGTGATCCTTGCTGGATACTATTGGACTCCCTAAATGCATACATCAGATAATAGAGAATGTACAGGCATCCGTGCCTGCATCATTGCAGAAGGGCTCCGTCCACTTCCTGCCTTGTTGATCCCAGATCAACTGGCAGACTACTATATATCAGATAAATAGCCACAAACGAAACTTGGCTTCTAGCCAGAACAGGATGACCCTGGGACAGCCCATGTTGCAAGGCAGCCCAGCTGGACCCGAGCTTACTTTAGAGCCTAGCGGTGACTATCACATCGGATACACAGAAGGTGGGACCATAAGACCAAACCCAGATGTCCTCTGCACGAGCACTGCTGCCTAGAAATGGCTGAGGGGGTTGCAGTGTCCATCAATACTGTTGATAGGTTAGTGATGTCCCCACAAGGAAATGGACTGCTCCTCCCATGAGACAAACTCATCCAGTTTTCAATGAAAGAAAAGGTTGGGTGAGAAACTGCCTTAGCTTTTTCATGACTTAGAGTAGCTGCAACAAAGCTCTAACTGCATATTTAATAGTGCTCTGGTTTTTATCTCCATCTTCTGATGTGCTGACTTGTCTTTTTTTCTTAACATAGACTCCTGTTCCTCCCCTACCGAATGCATCAAATGTTTCTGAAGGTAAATGCATTTATTCTGAAGGTTAAGGATGTACTCTAAAAATAATTTTTCAATTAATGATATGCATGTAAGCTCTTAATTCTGAATTTCCTTCATTATTTATGAGCCAATTGTTAATATAAAGCCAACTCTTCTAAGTGATGATGGTCGGTGTTGTGGCAGTGAGCAGAAACATTAGCTTAGGAACCGAGCTTAGCGGGCACAGGCTGTGGACAAAGCTACACTATTCCTGCCTCTTGCCTATTGCTGATGGCCACTGGAAAGCAATATGGTGGTACCATGTTTCAGAATGAACAGCTTAGGTAATGCATTTTTAAAAACTGTTTATTTAAAGTTCTGTTGCTAAGTTTTCAAAGTTCAAATGCCCCTTGTGTTGGTACACACACACACACACACACACACACACACACACACACACACCATGCTTTTTGATGACCCCATTTTAAATATTTGTATTTGAAAAGCATGAATGGGGACTGGGAAGAGAAAGTAAGATTCATTCACGATGTCAACACTTAGAACATAGAGGCATTGACGTCCTGCCCTCACCCAGTGCTTCACACAGGGCACCCTGTGCAAAATCACAAGTGTGTCCTTTCCCTTGTCCTTAGTCAGTGTCTGCACAGAGCATGCTGGTGTCCCTGCTCATTAGACAGTGGCTTTTTGTTTTCTCCTGAGCACACACTACAGCTCTCATCTGTGCTTTTACTGCACTAATAGAGCCCCCACCCCCCATTTTATTTCCCTCTTTTTTTCCTTTCCCCAGGCTGTTTCTGCCCCCACCTCCTCCTCTCCCATCCTGCTGTTCTCTGCCTCCCCTTTGAAGTCTTTCTGTTCCTGGGCGTATACGCATACCTTGCATGGCTTTCCAGTTTCTCAAGTCTGATAAGCAGGAGCAGAGCAGAGTCCTAGTGACCTGGGGACTCTGTGCAAACTTTAAGGCTCCGGGAGTCTCCAAAACCAAGTCTGCTTGGGAGCCCTTATCAGAGGCATCCCACAGAGGGCTTGAGCAAGCAGCTTTCTTCAGACTCATTCCAAGAGCCTAGGCAGGGACCATCTCAACCCAAAGGGAGGTGAGCAGCCTCCTCTGCCCTGGGGAGGAGAACTCAGGGCTGTGAAAGACAGACAAGGAAATTAGCGACTTGAGACCATGCAGGACTTTTTTGGGGGAGGGGGTTACTCTGTAAGAATTATTGCCGTGGCTTGCTTATAAGCTGGGGTGCAGGTTGAAGTTTCCTTTTCCAGCCGGCATTTGGCCATTGCTGTGGTGGCCAGTGAGTAGTCAGTTAAAAGAACCTGAGATGACAGACAGACTGACAGACACATGACTGGGGGGCGGGGCTCAGGCAGGAATCCAGAGAAACAACCTACTCGAGATCGTGGATGTGAGTGGGTGCAGGGAAGAAACTGCTGACGGGACTGACCCACGAGGTGATTAATGTTTTTATTGGAGATATAACAGACAGAGGCATCTGGAGATGTCTGGAGCAGAGAGAGGAAGGCTGGGCGTGGCTTGGACTAGGGAAGCAGGAGAGAACAGTGGATGATGTGAGTTAGCAGGAGGTAGAGAGCGGAGCATAGCTAGAGTTAGAGAGGCAAATACTGAGGATGGCCAGTCACAGGAAAGAGGGGGCACCGGGGTGGGGGAAGGGCACTGGGCTGGAGGGAAGGTGTGGGGGGAGGGGTGCTGGGCTGGAGGGAAGGGGAGAAGGCCTAGGATACCAGTGTGGACTTTGAAACCTGTAACAGGTACTTGAGATACTAAGGAAACCCGGAGGTCGACATGGCCTTTAAGATCTTGATAGGGACCACAGGTAGTCATATGACTCCTTTTGGCAGATAGGAACCAGTTTCACAAGTCCCTGAGGAATGCTGGCTTTTATCTAGTCACCAGGAATCCTGCTGTCCAGCTTGCGCCCATTTCTGAGACCTGACAGGCTCTGGAAAGTAAATTACTGTAATGATGGAGACTGTCACAGCACAACCAAAACAGAGGAGGTTTTATAAGATGGAAAGGCCCTGGCTAACAGTATAGAGGGGATACAGTGTGGTCAGAGCTTAAGGCTGCTGGAACCTAATGTGGTTCCATTGTGCTCCTTTGGGGAGTTCTGCACTTTAAAGAAATGAGCATAGAACTAGCATGGCAGTTCAAAGAACCCAGCTACATGTTTGAAACACCTTTAGAGTCAAGGCTGCCTGAATGACTGAGTTCTCACTGTTTCTCTTCTTCTGACGTTCCTGTAACTTTTTGCCTTTCTCAATGCCTCACTAGTAAAGTTCCCTATGGGTTTCAACAGTCATTCCCCATTCCCTAACTCCCGAGATAGGGCCTCTCTGTATAACCCTGACTGTCCTGGAACTTACTCTATAGACCAGGCTGGCCTTGACCTCAGAGATCATCCACCTGCCTCTGCCTCCCAAGTTGCTGGGATTAAAGACATGGGCTACCTGGCTTCAACACATTTCTTAAGCTCCATATTTATGCCTATTTTCTACCCTCCCTCAAGAACATGCTGAGATCCAAATGATATTCACATTCGAGGGTGACCTAGACTTAGATTCAGTTAATTTTTCAAAAGGATAGATCATTCATAAATCCTAATATTTTACACTCATCAGCAATAAGTTACTTATACCACATCTCATGATTAATCAAGACACAGGAAGGTATGGTAACAGCTGAAGGAAGTCTGCACAGAAAGCAGGGAACGAGTTACACAGAGGTTGAGGAGCCTGCTCCTCTCCTGACACCCACCTGTGCTCAGGCAGTTAAAGTCTCCGTGTATGCCGCTGGAGGAGTTAGCATGACCCATACCACTTGGAAAGGGAATCTTGGTCCTAAGAGCGTATGCACCCCAGAGACTGATGCATACACAGACCAAGAACCCCTTAGGAGACGGGAAGACATCTGGCCAAAGAGGCTGTATTTGGGGATGGGGACAGACATTTCACTTTAATACTAATGTGAGACTCTCCTAATCCAGAAAAGCCTGTTCCTGCTGAGTGCCACCGAGGGTCTAGTCACAGACAAGACGCTGTACAGTCACCAGTGTTTCCTGCCCCCCAGAAGTGAGAAGCCTTTCATTCATTCATTCATTCATTCATTTATTTATTTATTATTCTTTATTTATTCATTCATTCTTTAAAAAATATTTTCATTTGTATTTATGTGTAGATGTGAGTATATGCTGCATGTGTGTGAAGTGGATATCAGAGGCCCTGGAGCTGGAGTTTCATGGTTGTGAACCATCCAATGTGGGCACTGGGAACTGAACTCAGGGCTTCTGGAAGGGCAGGAAGCAACCACTCACCCACCCTTCTTTTTATTTATTTACTTACTTACTTATTTGTCTATCTGTCTATTTTTTAAAGATGGGGTCTCGCTCTGTAGCCCCAGCTTCCCTGGAATTCCTTATGTATGCAGCCAGGTTGCCCTTTAATTCAAGTCCCTCCTTCCTCAGCCTCCAGAGCACAAGGATAATAGATCATGAGCTAGTTCTTTTCCCAGTAAGAGAATCCTTCTCTTTATGAACAAGTTTCTTCTTGTTGCTATGGGACTTTGTTGTCATGCAAGCTCGCACAGGGAACCAGTGTTTCGTTGCTTCTTAATTAAATCTGGAAAGCTATTAAGCAACGTATGAGACTGTAGAATCTCAGAGACCCATTCTTCAGGCCTCATCTATCATATAGCACGAAGGTCAGGGCTCCTCCTTTATCAGAGCTAAAGGGGAAGAAATCTTGGTTCTCTAAAAGGTTTATTGCCCCTCCCACCTTTAGATCAAATTATCCTTTGGCGCAGATTTTCCAGATTTTGTATTGTTTTCTGCCTTTCATGTAACTTGCATTTCTTCCTTTCAGACCTGTCCATCAAAAGCCTGTACCCCTGCCAAGTAAGTACAACGAGATTACAACTGCCAGTCATAGGTGGAAGGTAGGACTAGGCATGGGAGCAAATGGTACTGTCACTTCCACTGTGCCAGTGTCTGATTTGCTTCCTTGTCTGTAAAATGGAGCCAAAAATATTTCATAGAGTTGTTTTGAAAGGTAAATATTTTTTATCTTTTGTATTAGTTGAATATTTACTTATTAGCCAGCATCATTTTAAAAAAAAATACAATACAGCTATTTTCAAAACTCAGATTAAAATACCCAGAACAGTGCTTGGCATCTAAAAGATTCTCAATAAATGATAGGTATTTCATATAAATTTGAAATATATTTTAATGAACTCTATATATCTATAAAATGTACCCTAAAATGAGAACATGTTAATTAACTGTATAATTTTCTCAAGGTAAACATCACCTTAAAAGTACACTTCCTCCAACTAGGCCACACCTACTCCAACAAAGCCATACCTCCTACTCCAACAAGGCCCCACCTACTCCAAAAAGGTCACACCTACTCCAACAAGGCCACACCCCCTACTCCAACAAGGCCATACACCATAATACCTCTCCCTATGAATCTATGGGGTCCATGTTCATCCAAACGACCACACTCAGTCATGGTATTTTATCACAGCAAGAGAAAAGTAACTAATACAGTAGGCAGTCATTTCTCCTTTTTATTAAACTGTCTATTACTTAATCAAAAAAAGAAATAAAGAAAAAAAGCATATGGGAGAAAGGGTCAAGGCACGTACAGAATTTGATTGGCAGAAGGAATAGTTGGAAATAAGATGATAGAAGGACAGGTTGGACAAATTTAATAAGAAATTGAATGTGGTAAGATGTTAGATACCTGAAAAGGGACTGGGTTAATAGTGTAAGGTTGGGTATGCAGGGTCTTTTCGTGACTCTCTATATATTTACCCTCATAAGATAGAAAACAAAGGAAAAAGAAGAGCCATTGATAAGCCTTCATTATATACTCCTTATGGATTACTATTATATAAACTATCATATATGTTTATCCCACATATGGTATGTCATAAATATATTTTTTCTTTCTATGCTTATAACTATTATTTTTGTTCATTTTATTAATTATTCTCTTATATATTTGTATTTTTAGTAAATTAAAGCTTCATGTGTTTGGGTTATAAGTACTTATAATGTCACAATTTGGCAAATTATGCAAATTTACAGTAATGGGATTAACCTGAGAGCTTCATGCATATAGATATTGTTATACCACTGAGCTATACATGGAATATGATGTTTTATTAGTCATTCAATTAAAATACAGAATTAAATCTGGAGAGATGGATCAGAAGTTGGGTTCAGTTCCCAGTGCCCACAAAGGCCTGTAACTCCAACCCCAGGGAGTAATGGCTTCTTCTTGCATCTGTGAGCACCTGAGCTCTCTCTCTCACACACACATACACACACACACACACACACACACACACACACACACAAAGACTTTTTAATATATCCATATATTAACCAGATAAGTCAGACTCACAGAATGTAACTATTCCCGCTCTTCATTTTCTTTCAACTCAATGTAGAGGGTAAAAAAGAAAGGAAAACTCTACATGTAATTTGGAATGTATTCTAAATAATCAAGATTAACCATTCAAATAAACAAAGTAATTGTGATTTACAAAAACAAAAACAAAAAGCCAAAAAAAACCTTGTTCTTGCTATGTAACTTGATTATTTTTAGTTTTAATTGTACTTTTGGTTTACTTTAAATAAAATGAAACAGTAGTTTTTTTTGTTAATTCCAACAACACAAAGTGAAAATGATTTGTCTATAGAAATTTAATTTTTCTGTTTAAAAGCGTTATTTTATGTTTTGTTTGCCAACTGGAGTTCTTCTTCCATTTGTCCCTGATCATCTCTCCACCGTGTGCCAGCCACTGCTTGGGGTTAAGGAGAGACTCGTGTGAATCAATGGCCTTGTCCTGATGAAAGTTATGTCATTGCTGAAGGAGGCAGGAGTCAGGACAACAGACAAGGAGATAAACCTTCTCATACTAGGCAACCCTAAAGTGCCACACAGAGCAAGGTGGAGTGGGGTGGGTGGAGAATCTGATGGGGACAGTTAGAGCCACCATCTTAGATGGGGTGGTCTGGAAATGTCTTCTCTAGCATGGAGTACCCAGGTCTTGCTAAAAAAAAAAAAATGGAGCAAAGACAGAGACATCCCAGCACAAAGTCATGGTTGTAAAAATGTTAGTCTTGGGTACTCCGCTGACTGCCTGGCCCTCAGAAATCAGTCAGCACCCCATACCAGGTTCCCTGGGAAATCTGGCCACTCTCTCAACTATGCTGCTCCATCAGAAAGTGCTGCTTCTAACTGTCCTTGAAGCTACCTCAGTGAAACTGCCTTCTGGTTCATTGTTCTCAAGAGCACTATGACATTCGATGCTGTGTGGGTAAAGTTGCTTATGTCTTAATTGCTCAGCACTTTAAGTTCCAGGAAGGCAAAACAGTTTGTTGTGTGTGTATGTATGTATATATATATATTTCCCAGTGACTAGATCCACACATATCAGGCACAGAAAAGAGAGAGTGTGAGAGAGAGAGAGAGAGAGAGAGAGAGAGAGAGAGGGAGGGAGGGAGGGAGGGAGGGAGGGAGGGAGGGAGGGAGAGAGAGAGAGAAACACAGAGAGACACAGAGACAGAGACACAAGACAGAGAGACACAGAGACAGAGACAGAGACAGAGAGAAAAAACAGTGTTTTCTCTATTTCTTGTGTTTCTATTAGTCAGACTATAAACTTGAGGGAGTTTTTGCTTTAGTGAAAGGATTCTCAAACATTTTCCCTTTTAATACATTTAATACATTTCCACTTTTAATACTTTTAAAATTCCCTGGAGAGCCAAATACCTTTTGTTTTAACATTTCTTCCTCTTACTAATAAGTATATTACAAATTAAAGCTGTCAATAAAAGGATATGGAGGAGACATGCCAAAATACTTTATATGTGTTCATGAAAATTATCCTGCATAATAAAATAAAAATCATTAAATATTTTAATGACAAAAATATAACACATTTAGCAAATAGGCCATTTTCAAAGCTGTAGGTTAGAGCATGGATGTGTAGATTGACTACTCCCTTGTTTTATGCATTGAATAAGTCTCAAAATGGAGCATTAAGAGAGTGCTTCTCATTTTTAAAGCTTAAAAAATAAAAACTATTAAATAACCCATTTAAAAATTACATTAGATTCATTACACACTAACATAAATATTTTTATGAATACTATTCTGAGCTAAATATACATGTGCATGTTTGTATGTGTGTGTGTTTGTGTATCTGTGCGTGTATATGTGTTGTGTGTAGAGTGGCACTGGATTACATTTTACAAATTTTACTTACTCCTAAGATAGTGTCTCACTGTGTAGCCCGGGCTGGCCTTGAACTTGGGATCTTCCTGCCTCAGTTTCCTAGTAACTGATATTACAGCTTGCATTGCCAGGTCCAACTTGATAGAACTTTTAAATTCTAGAGCCAACAGTCTGTTGCTATGCTTGTTGAACTAGATGAGGAAAACCTAAGCATTTGTCAACAACAAAGACCTCTCAAGCATCTGGAAGGATCTTGAGGATGTAAAGGGGTCCTGGGGGCCCCTTCAGAGCAGTCCTGAGGAGTTTTCAGTTCTGTGTGTGGCCCAGGGAGCTCGTGCAGTAGTGAGACATAGGTACTTTAATTATACAGAAACTACTGAAGATTAATGGAGTTTTCAATTCTCTTCCAGGGTTCCCAGAAAGGGGAAGCCCAGCTGCAGATGGACCGTTACCTAGCTTCCCATTTAATTCTACGTTTGCAGACCAGGTAGGGTGAGCTTGATGTCATTGGACTATTTCCAATGGATCTCAGGAAAGGGCATGTCTTCTGAGAAGACAGTCTGGAGTATGGCTCAGGAGAGAATCCGGATTTTAATTGAGTTGGTCCGATGGATAAGGAATGTCCTGGTTTTTTTCAGTGACTAAGAGAGACCTCACCCGTTTATTCTCATTTCTATCTCAGATGCCCCAAATAACAGTGTTTCTTTAAAACAGGGGGGAACGTGTTGTTTTTGTTGTTATTCCTCTCACATTTATTTAAACTTTTTGATTTCCTCAGAATAGACCTGTGGAGGCTTAGGATCTTAAAGTCTATATCAAACAGAACAGCATAAAGAGACAGAGAAAAGACTCTGTGTGCCCTTGAAGGTGACAAGTGAACAAGTATCCTTATTTGTCAAAATCCAGTCAGACAATAAATATCACTGAGGCACCAGTTGAGTTGGAAATGTGCTTGTTGCACAAGCATGAGGATTTAAATCCCTTTTCCACCCCCCCCCAAAAAAACCAGAATAGAAGAAAAGGAAAAGGGAGTGTGATACTGTCTCTGTGTTTATAATCCCAGCACAGGAGAGACAGAAACAGGAGATCCCCAGGGCAGGCTGCCAGGCAGCCTAGCTTAGTCTTGGAGTCCCATCCTAGTGAGTGATGCAAATCCAAGAAGCCAGGTAGACAGCTCCTGAGGAGCAACATCTAATGATGCTATCTGACACACTTGCACATGCTTGTGTGCACGGGTGCACACGCTCCTGTTCACATATAAACACACATCCCCTGAAATTACGAAGCACTCTATTAAGCATTAAAAATAAAAGCATGGGCTGGAAAGATGGCTCAGTCAGTTAAGGGCACTGACTGCTCTTCCAGAGGACCCAGGTTCAATTCCCAGCAACCACATGGCAGGTCACAAACTGTGTGTTACTCCAGGATCTGACAACCACACAGAGACATACATGCAGGCAAAACACCAATACACATAAAATAAAAATAAATAATTTTTAAAAGAATATTAGCACAATGAGAAAAGAATATATAATTCATTCAGGAGGAAGATGGTTCGGGAACCTAGTGAGGTTCATTTATGTTTTAGGACTAAATTTAGCAACTTAATGCCAAATGGGAATGAGCTAGCCACATAATCTTTGTGGCTGGCCAAAGGAAGCCTGAAACTCATTTTGACATTACTGGTAAAGATGTAGATTATTGTTCCCATCTTGGTTTTGCAAAATGGGCCACTTAAGCAGGGAGGTTAAATTTTCATTTCCTTTGAGGACCAGCTCATGTTTCACAATGCTTTCATCTCACAGGAGGCTGAATTGCATGGTAAGCCCTGGTATGCTGGCGCCTGTGACCGCAAGTCTGCCGAAGAGGCCTTGCACAGATCCAACAAGGTTTGGGCACCCAAAAATCCCACACCGCGCGCGGGTCACCATTAATCCAACTCGTAGTTGCAGGGTTAGGTGCCCGGTACTTTCTCCTCTCTTGGGAGCGTTTTCTGCTGCTTTGTTCTTTCATCTCCTTCCCGTTTGTCTTTCATTTCAAGGCTCTGGGGGATCCACTACCCTCAAACAATAGAGAGAAGCAGGGTGCAGGGAGGTCCAGGGAAGAAGACCTGATGCTGCAGGAGCCCAGCCTCAGAGCGAGGGAGGCTATTTTGAACCAACTAGTGGGACTTAAGATATGGATAAAAGCAGAAGAAACTACCTGGAAGTTTGGGTTTTTTGTTTGTTTGTTTTGTTTTTGAGAGCTCAACATTAGGGACAGATGGGACAGTGGAAGATTAAAATTTCCTTTTCACTTCTGTTCTCCCATTTTTTTTAAAGCCTAAATCCCTGTCAAAATGTCACCAATCAGCTGGTGAGGGTATTTTTGTTCTGCCTAGACAGAAATCATCGGTAGATCAGAAGGCCTTCTAAAGCTGTCTCCAACAAGTTAAAAGTTTTCCTCAGTTTTTGCTTCTTTCTTGTCCAGCCCACTCTGGTTAGGGAAAAAATTGAACCCTCCCCCCCTTTTGGGAGGTCCAGTGCATCACACCAGGGAAGGTGGCCCTGGAGAGAGACTGGGTTGGGGAGAGGGTATGTTTTGGAGCAACCACAACCTGTTTGTATGGGCCAATCACACCCTTCCCTTCTTAAGACTCACAGTCTGGTTTGAACCAACCACTGACCTCCTTTGCCAGTCCTCCAGGGGAAGGGCTAGCGCTTTGGCCTAGGCGGAAATGGCTGCAGGGCTGCCCAGAGGTCAGGGGAGGTTCAGTCTTGCTGTCGCAGTTCCAGCGAGCCATAGTTGACACCACAGCCTTTGGAGGCGGGACTGTAAGCCGCAAGGTTTTCAGAGTTATCCTCAGGCCTCTCTGTCACTCTTGGGTGGTCATCACAGTCTGGCCCACTCCACTGCAGTCCATTTTAAATGCCGTGGCTGTCTCCATGGCTTTACTGCGGGTCACACATCAAATCTATTAGACCTTACTTAGTCTCCGTAAACCTTGTGAATTTTATTCCTTTGTTTCTGAGATAGGTCTTTTTTCTTTCTCTTCCGATTCATTCCTAAGGCTGAACACCAATTTCTGCATTTCTTCTTCCTATCTTTTGGGTCATGTTTTGTCTATAATTTTTTTAAATGTATGATGCTAAGCTATTTTAATAAAATATTTAATACACATTGAATTTTTTTTATAGTTTTTCTACTTTAGTATGTCTGCCGAGGTGAGCGTTTTCTTCAGCTAAAAGCTTGAATTCCCAGCTGCTATTTTCTTACAGTGTAGATGTTTACTTAAGGAACTTGCCAACACCGGCTCTAGCTCGAGAGCCTCTAGGTTTGATCTTCCCGTGTCCTTATGCATGTTTCTAAATCCCAGCGAGCACAATACCTCAGTTGGCACTTTAAACACTAGCACTGGCTTCCTTCACTCAAGTTTGTCTGAGTAGCCGTTTTGATAAACAGTATTCATGGAAAATAATAAAGCAAATTCTACTCAATAACAAAAATCATGGAGCTAAGTAATACCTGAAAATGATAAAATAACTCTTCACAAACTGATTTCTAGCTTAAAGAAATGTAACTAATACTATCACTATGCTCTACAAACAGGACGGATCGTTTCTTATTCGGAAAAGTTCTGGCCACGATTCTAAGCAGCCGTACACACTAGTTGCGTTCTTTAACAAGCGAGTATATAATATTCCTGTGCGGTTTATTGAAGCAACAAAACAGTATGCTCTGGGCAAGAAGAAAAATGGTGAAGAGGTTAGTAGCCGTTATTTCTCTACTTCATTATTTTCTTATTTTGAGAGACAGTCATAATATAATAGCCTAGGCTGGCCTTGAACTCATAATCCTCCTGAGTATGGGATTGCGGGAAGTATCACTGTGCCTTGCTGGTAACTTCCCTTTAACTCAGCTCTGTATCTATGTATTGAACACAGTGGCTCTATTAGGTGCCAGAGACAAGGAAAAGAGTAAGAAAGTACTTGGTCTTAGGGTTGTATATATGTCATAAGTAGATGATAAGATGAAATGTCATGTTTTGAAATACTATATAATGTAGTATATGACGCACACTGTGTAATAGTATATCCTATGGGAAGGCAGAAGAAAATGTGATACCTATGCTAGTATTTTTGTTTAACTTTTAAATAACATATGTCTGTGTGTATGGTGTGCATGGGGGGGGTGGTTGTGTGGAGGCCCAATGCTAAT
This sequence comes from Tokudaia tokunoshimensis, assembly GCA_036184795.1. NCBI lineage: Eukaryota > Metazoa > Chordata > Mammalia > Rodentia > Muridae > Tokudaia > Tokudaia tokunoshimensis. Next base: position 159,225,334 of record BTHU01000001.1, on the reverse strand, counting down.
ATTTAGGAGTGTTTCTTGATTGCTCCCCACCTAATTGCTTGAAGCAGGGTCTGTTGACTGAATATGGCTACTCTAGCTAGCCACGTGTTCCCAGTATCCCCTGGGTCTGTCTTCTGAGGACTAGAATTCCATGCAGGCCACTATGTCCGCCTGGCATTCTTATGGGTGCTGGAGATCTGAACTCCCATATTTTTGTTTGCATAGCAAGTGCTTTGTCCACTGAGCTATCTCCTCATCTATTTCTACCTGGTAAGGGAAATCTGATATAATTATTAGTCCAAGAAAACCTATAGATGAAAGTTAAAATGCCAAAGCCAATTAAAGTTGTAAGAATCAAGGTCATGAACTAGTAGTGTTCCACAATCAAGGCCTAGGAACTCAACTCTGGTCCTGAGTTAGGTGGCCAGGGAAGTACTTGAGAATTCAGAGCTTGATATGAAACATTAGGCTATAATTCTTGAGCCAAGATGAGCTTGTGTAATGAAATACATAGGCCTTAAATAACCAACAGAAATGTCATTAATTGGGAGCAAAATAACAGCTTAGTATGTTTCTGTACAGCTAGCCTATTCCCATAAAGGAATCATGGAGTACGTGTAAGAATCGCCTATTGTCTTTGTTAGTCATCTATTGCTGTGAGGAGACACTATGTATGTCCAAGGCAACTCTTCTTACAAAGGAAAGCATTCAACGGGGGCCTTGTTTAAAGTTTCGGAGGTTTAGTTCATTATTACCGTGGTGGGGAGCATGAGGAGCAGTAACTAAGAGCCACATCCCGATCTGCAGGCAAAGCGAGCGGCACTGAGCCTAGTGTGGGCTTTTGAAACCTCAAAGCCCACCACCAGCTACGCACTTCCTCCAACAAGTCCACACCTCCTTGGCCTTTTCAAATAGTACCACTTCCTTATGGTTAAGCATCCAAACGCATGGGCCTAAGGATGCCAATCTTCTTCAAACCACCACACCCATGAATGGTCCAGAGAGGAATACTTATTCTCACCTTGAATGATGGGTTGAATTTGAATCTGTGGAATGAAAGATGGAGGAAGGAAAAACAAAAAGAAAAGGTGGAAAGGATAGTTTAAACAGAGAAAGGAGCACAAGCAAGGTCCTAACAAAGAGACCATTGAGAATGAGAGAGGGTTGCACTTACCTGCAAGGCCAATGCTTGGGAAGGTGAGGTTAGAAGATTGTGAGTTCAAGTCCATCCTGGGCTTTAAAGTGAGGACCTGCTTCAAATTTTAAAATGGAAGAATGCATCTGGTTTTTTTCTAGTACTGAGGCACTGGCTATGTCTTATCCACTGTGCCTTCCCAGACCTGGAGTACAATGGCTTACTTTAGTAGATGCTGCATGAATGAATTCAATTGTTATAGGCAAGATTTTTTGTTTTGTTTTGTTTTCAAAAACAAAAATGTGGTTAAGACATACAGATCAAAATACTATCACAGATCTCTTGGTTATGTTTAGGTTACAGCTAGGCCTACAACATCATTATACAACTCTACCAACAATATATGAGCACTCAACACCCCACCCCATCCCCAGCACTGGTTACTTATCATTTCTGGGTTATTATAATAGCCATCTTAATGGATGCACCATAGTACCTCATTCACATTCCTCCAATGATTAGTAGTGCGTAGCATCTTTTTATGTGTTGATCGGCCACTTACACATCATCTGTGCAGAAGTGTTTATCGCACTCCTTTGTACACGTTACAATCAAGTATTCCTGCTCTTGCCGCTGTTGTTGGGTTTGCCTCTGCCTTCCTGGTATTAAGGTCGTGCGCCATCACGGCCAGCTCTGAGTTTGGGAATGTAGGAATATACTCCCCTTCGTTACTTGCTTTACCTTTTAACTGTTGATTTTTGCTCTCTGACAGACAAACAGATTGAGTTCCCTCTGTGTTTTCTTCAAGGGTTTTTATAACTTGAGGCTTTAAATAAAGTCTCAAGTGATTAGAAAAGTCAACTCTTTCCTTAGTTGTCTGAGAACACTAATCAAGAAAAGAATTGCATTGTCACTTAAAAAAAATTGTCATTAAATAACGGTTCTCACTTATTTCTCAGCCCTTGGGTTTCCTATTGCACTTAGCTTCCCAAGCTGTTCAGGGCTCTGCTTCCGCCCTCAGGGTATTCAGGCCTTTGTGCAAAGGTCAGGAAGCTTATCCGGGAGGATGGGTTTGCAGGATCTCCAGCAGCTTGAATGCCGGAGAGAAACAGCCTTCTCTGAGACAGTTTTCAGTAAAATAGCTTTCCTTTATTAGGGGTAACAGTATATAAATCTTGGGGAGTGGGTAGGGGGTTTTCAGGGTGAGCGTACATTATTGGTTGTTGGGAATGCTTCATTTGCATGAAGAGGAATTCCGAGTGCTTGCTGGACTTGTCCTTATAGGGAGAGAGGAAGTTAAACCTATAATTTGGCCATCGGGCTCCGTGACTACCTCAAGTGGGGCAGAGGTGGGGGTTGTGCAGGCTGAGTCCATGCAGACCCAGAGCAAGGAGGGAACAGCCCTAACTCAGGATGAGATTTTTGTGGTTTGGACACTTCTTGACCTCACTCTTGCTCTGGACCGGCTACCCTGGTCATCCGGCTTTCCAGCCCCACCCCGTGCTAAAATAAACAGAATGACTGTATGAATGCATCGTTGTATTTATCACAAAAGAGTTTCACTGGCAATAGTAAGAGGATTGGATGATGGAAAGACTCAAGATAAACTTACAGGTCCCTGCCTGCTTCCCCCTGCTTGTAAAACCTTCCACTCCTGCTGCAAACTGTCTTAAAAGTCTCTTTTAAATGTTCTTTTTTTTTTTTAATGTTCTTTAATAACAATCAGTGTTTGGAAATAATGGCGATGCTGACAGGATAGGCCCAGGAGTGCTTCATTTCCGTGTCTTCTCAAGGGCACAGCTCACCTTCCAGAGGCACGAATACGGGGAGCTGTCCTACTCACTGGTCCTGAAAATTTCTTGTATAAACTGAACTCTCAAAGAGATTGAGAGCTTCCTTGCAGGGGGTGAAAAAAAAGCCACACTACTCAACAGGAATTCCTCAATTCCTAAGAACCTTCTTCTCTACCTCAGAATTAATAAGTCAGCACTTCGCTCCACTCTCAGCATAACTAGCCCCTGGACTAAAATGTGTACTAAATTATTATAAAGGTGTCTGGCAATGCTGAAAAGCAACTTTAAAAATCTCTTTTAAATAATTTGTAAGAAAAAAGTGATGTTTTCAATATACTGAACATAAAAACAGGAAAATGAAAATTTGGGCTAATACCAACTATGCATATGTTTTCAAAGATTGTTTCTCTACTTCTATTGTATAGTCTGTGTGTGTGTGTGTGTGTAGCCAATAAGTAAGCAGTTAATTGTTTACCTTATCATGCAGTTGTTTTGGCTTGCACAGTACAGCAATCTCATAGCTTTGACAACTGCTCTATTTTGTTTTATGAGATGTTGAGCTATCGGACCAGCTGTTTTCTGTACATATGTGGACATCTCAAATATACTGAGCTAATATGAAGCTAAAAAAAGAGAACTGGGGGAAAGCAGCGACTGCACAATCCCAGTTCATCTTTTATTTAAAGCGCAAATGTGCTTGATCAGTTCTACTTCCTGTCTCAAATAATTCCACCTCAATTTAAATCTTCTCTGTTTCGTGAGTTCGAAAGACACTTTTTTAAAACTTGGAATTCATTGTCAAAGAGCTTGTGTTAGCTCATTTCCTAGCCTTTCTTTTTTCAAACTCTCCTGACTGCATTTGGCTTGACAAGAGTCTGGGCCTGCTTCCCCCACTCGAATGCATCATGGCATTTCTCACAGAGGAATTCCACTGGTAATTGAAAGAGCACCAAGTGACTGCCTCAGGTGAGGTAGTAAAGATGAAAGTATCTGAAAGCCCTACCACATGCCTCTCCTCCACAAGGCATCACTCAGATGGCCAGACGCTAAAACACAACTATTTCATGTAAGAAGTTGTCCAGCGTTATGAATATATTGTTATTCAATGTGGCGATCTTGGAAGCCTTCCAAACAATCAATAAAACTTTTAATTAAATTGCTTTGTTTCCTAGATAACTATCTGTATTTAACAGGTAAGGGACACAATGAAGTCAATAGATACCAATTCCATAAACCACGTGACTCTTGTAGACCAATTACTTTAAAAATAATAAATTACTTACTGATGACTGTACACTTTTATATGCGTAATGCATTTTGTTTCAGGGTCTGTGTTATATTGTGTTATATTCCTTTAATCTTTCATTTAAAACTTGGATCATTTTCAAAACAAACTTTCTGACATCCTTGAATGAGACTTATAGACATGGGACATTCAAATATAGAAAGAGTAACACGTATGAAGAGAATGTAGCAGGAAACTCCATTAGTACTTTGTCACTGAATTACCTCAAAGTTTGCATGCAGCTAAGTATAGATAGAAATAAGAGGGCTCATAAAGCTCCCCTTTCTTGTTCAGAAAAGAAAACAAAAATATGAATGTATCTAGGAAATATTTTCTAGTACTGAATCCTGAGTAACATTATATCATTGTGTTTCAGTTTGCTTCCATCACCATAACAAAACTACCTATCATAATCAACTTATAAAGATGAAAAGTTTATTTTGGCTCAGTTTTGAAGGTCTTAGTCAACAATAGATTGGTCCTCTGTTTTTGACCCCATGGTGAGTCAGTACATCACAGTTGAGTGAATTCACTCATGAGGAAGGACCAGAGTCCCCTGATCCCCCCAAGGGCACATCCAGAATGAACCAAAGACTTCCTATGAGGCTTGCTTCTTAAAGGTTCCACTAAGTTAGCAATAGTGGCACTGTGGGAGCCTAGCCTTTAACACATGGGCTTTTGGGAGACTGTCAAGATTTGGGCAACATTGAAGATAATTTCTGTTTTGTGAGGGATATAAAGAAGTCTACCACATGGCAGTTTCATGTAAGCAAATTTTAAATTATTTATGTTTTTTTTTTCTTTTTGGATCTTTAAGACAGACTTTCAAGACAGGTGACTGTTCTGGAAGTCACTCTGTAGACCACACTGGCCTGAACTCAGGGATCATCTTGTCTCTGCATCCCAAGTGCTGGGGTTAAAGTCATGCACCATCACACCCAGCTCAGAAGCAAATATTTTTTAAAACATTCAGTAAAACATTTAAACAAATCTTACATCATAATCAGTAACTTGTCTAAGTAGGTATTGTAATTGAAGCTGTCTGTGTGGCTTTAGACTTACTGAATATAGGAAAGTTCAGAGCCTACCACCCTGCAGGGTCCAAGCTTTGTTAAAATAGATGGATACTTCTGAGCAGAGTGTCAGTCGAGCCCCAATAATCGTGAACAACTTGAGAAGGGGGGGGAGATTAGGGGTGGAGAGAGGGCATGGAGAGGACATAAGCAGAAATTGACCTTCCATGTTTTCCTTCTCTAGTACTTTGGAAGTGTTGTCGAAATCGTCAAGAATCACCAGCACAACCCCCTGGTTCTTATCGACAGTCAGAATAACACAAAAGATTCCACAAGACTGAAATACGCAGTGAAGGTTTCATAATGAAAGAGACATCATCAACACCACTATTTCAGACACTTCCTCTGTTTCTTCTTTTGAGAAAACTTCATATTCTGGCTATGAATCATCAGCAGTAAGAGAGAAAAGATGAATGAAGTCACTGAGACTTCATGAATGAATAAATCACTCCTTCATAAGATGTTCACACAAGCTTTTCTATCACCCAACCTGACGAAGTCACAGCTGGGGAGGTTCGGTTATTATGCTACTACTATTGTCCAAATAAATGTATTTAAGAGAAACGGGTGTAATGCATTTTCAGTGATATAAGAAAACAATGCTGTATTTTTAAACTCTTTATACTCTTTCATACAAAAAAGCTGCGGCGAGTTTAGGCCCTTATGGCAATCACTGTACCTGAATGTAGTGAGGTTGTCTGCTGCTAATGCTTGGCAACTATATCTTAGTTAAAGTCTTTGTTTTTCTTTTTGAGAGGAAAAAGGAGAGAAAACAGGCTCTCACTATGTAGCGCTGTCTGCCCCGGAACTCGCTATGTAGACTAGGCCAGCCTCAAAATCACAGAGATCCATCTGCCTCTGCCTCTCAAGTGCTGGGATTAGAGACATGCATCATGATGCCCAGCTTTAGTTAAACCTATAATGTGTGGATTAAAATGTTAAAGGTAATGAATGAGTGGCAGATAAAGCAGCAGTGTGGGGTGGGGGTGGAACAGATCTTTCTATGTGGCTTCTGTTCAGAGGAGAAGTAGACAGGAATGAACTTTCGAGTTCTGCCAAACTGTGTTGTTAGCTCTGCCTATTGGAAATAACCATTCTCTCTTTGAGCTGAGTATCTATTGGATGGGATGCCTAACTTGGTATGAGTCTGGAAATGAGATGGTAGACCAAATGGAAAAGCTAGATGCTAGAAAAATATGCCAGAAAACATAGCAGCCAGACAGGTATTGATGAATACAAGAAATTTTCTTCTCTTGCTTCAATAAAACATCATATCCAAGGCAACCTACAGAGAAAAGAGTTTTATTTGGCTTACAGTTCTGAAGAAACAAGAGTCTACCATGGCAGCAGGCAGCGGGCAGCAGGCATCTGGGGCAGGGTGCCAAGAGCTCATGCCTCAACCACACACTGAAGCAGACTGGAAATAAGTGAGGTTTCTCCCTCTCTCAAAGCCACTCCCTCCCTGAACCCCCATTTCATACCAAAAACCTCCCCAAACAGATCTGCCAACTAAGGTTCACATGTTTGGATGCCCAAGACTATAGAGGACATATCTCATTTAAACAAAGTACTATCATGAACAGCCTTGCACAAGGTCTTAGGTCAGGCCAGAAATGTAGTCTAGATGGTGTTAAAATGGTACACATCCAATTAGGTCTAATAATCAAATGAGAACACACTGGATCACTGGATAAGATGGGAGCCTCAATGTATTTTTAAAAAGCCAGATAGCAATGCCCAAGACCATGGGTCAGAGCAACTCACACATGGTAAACAGAATGACATGTTTCTCAGCATCACTTTCATGACAAACTATGGGTTGAATCATGTTCAAAGTCTTTACAGATGAAGTCAGGTTAATATGGAGTAAATAAGTTGGTGCTTGTCAGGCGAGCTGTTCCTTAGGAAGAAAAGAGTGTGAATAGAGATGCAGCCACGCACAGAGGGAAGGCTGTGAGGAGAGAACACCATGTGATGACAGGGGACTAGAACCATGTACCTATGAACCAAAGACGGACAAGGATGGCTGACAAGTCAACAAACGTTAGACAAGGGCAAGGATAGATTTCCCTCCAGGCCTCAGAGGAAACATTGACCTGTTTATACCTTGATTTCAGACTTCCAGCATCTAGAACTGGGGGTGGGAGTAGGGGTGGTCAATAAGTCTCCTTCTTTAGGCCATTTGGATTGTGGTAGCTTGTTATAACAGCCCTAGGAAATGAATACAATTCATGGATACGCTTTACAATGAAATTGTATTCGCAAAGAAGTTCAAATTTTTGTGTTATAGGAAGTGTTTTCCTTTTACAAAAACTGGAGTTTACAAAAAATGGAATTGCTTAGAATGTACTAGAAGGAGCAATTTCCAATAAAGGCTGTCCTTTGTAATGAGCACCAGCTAATGAGAGGAAGTATAGACCCTCCTCTCAGTTTTGCTCAGTGTAGCATGGAAATACTTTTAATTAAAGTAATAAAATTTATTTTAAAATACACAACTCAGTATTGACATTTTTTTTAAGTCATCAAAATAATCTATAATAGTTAAATGCCTCTTAAATATATATGATATCTTCTGAAGCTAAAAGTAATATGCATTCAACCAGTTCTTAAAATCTATTTGGAACATTAAACATGATAGAAGTAGAAGAAAATCTCTTATGAAGTGCCCTATGAAAGGAAATTGTGAAAAGTTCCTGATTGGACAGAAACAGTTCCATCTCCAAGGGAGAATACACAGCGTAACTGTGGCTTCATAGGATGAATTGGGTGGGTTTCTTGGAGCAAAAGCTGGGATTCACAAGCCAGGCTCTGCAGCGGCATCCTCTCGGTTTCCAGTATTGGGAGAAATATGGTACCTAACATACCAACCTTTCTCCATCTCCCAGAAAGAGTCCCTTAGAGGGTAGGTAATCCTACCTGCTTCTCCAAAGCCTTCCTCTGCGGGTGGAATTCTCAGTGAAGCTAGGAAAACCTCCAAGAGATCCCATCAGCTTTGTCTATCACTGTCAATGCTTAATAAGAAATGAGTTTTCCCAGAGAACTTCCCAGGCAAGCTAGCTGATGAGATGGAAGAGGGAGTAGACATCATAGCGACTGAGGGCAACACCTCAGGCCCTGCTGTCTGTTTCAAGGATGTCAGCAGATAGCAGTTGTGGTGATAGGAAAGCTGCAAGCTTGTGCCATTGTACAGCAGAGATGGGAAGGTTGGGCCATCAAGAACCTGCCCTGGGCTGAAATGAACCAGCCACAGCAGAAACTTCATGACTCTGAACTCTGGGAGCTAAACTACTTTAGAGCAATGGGGGCAGGTTTACTTAAGAATAGAATGAATTGATGTGAAGCAAAACTAGGCATAGGCGAGGCATGAGTTGAGAACTGGACTGAAAGTCATTCAAAATAACTTTCAGGTGGTGTGAAACTCAACCTCTACTTATAGGTAAGGTTGCATAGCAAACATTTAAAGGTTTGCTCCCTGAAGTTTAGTTGCAATGAATGCTTCTGGCAGTAGCTGCATGTAAGCACAAGGTGAGACAGGATTGGCCTCAGAGCTAGGCAGTCCAAGATCTACTACGTACTGGTATGCTGTTAGGTGTGCTCCTTATCTCTGTTAGTATCAGTTTTTACATTTGTGAAACTACTTCTTTCTAGTAATGACACAAGAATGAATAAAGCTATTTTTTTTATATACATACAACTTGTGCCTGTTAAATATTAACTCTTAGCCACCTAGCTAAAATCTTATCTGCAGAGATAAAAGCTGATCTGTGAGCAACTTTCAAATATATCTGCTTAAAACGGCTTGTGGACATTTATTTCGATTGCGTGTCAGGAAGACACCTAAGATTTTTCTCTATCTGTGGGTTTTAATTTTTTTTTTTTTTAGAAGCTACAAAGTTAGCCATTCTCTTTTCCCAAGAAGAAAAGTACATTTAGGTACCTATCAGTTTTCTTGAGGTTCCTGCACCCCTTTTCTATGGACAAAATCCCCAAAGATCTAAGGCTTTAGGCCTGTGATTCAAATCCTTCTTAAACTTTATTATATCAAAATGGTTGAAATACTATACACTAAAGACCTGAACATCATTCCTCCAGAGTGAGAAGCAGGTACTGATGGGAGTTAGTACAAGGGCTCTTCAGTGATGCTTCAAATACAATCCCAGCCTCTGTGGCCACAGACTTGTGAACTTGGCATGTCACGCATCAAATGGAGATGGTAATGCAATTTATGTTACAGGACTGTTCAAAGAGTGTATTAAAATTGTAAAACATTAAGGAGTGTAAATTATCACTGACAGAACCAGTCAACAGTCCCTGAGCCTACCATGTGCCAGGTGGTACATCTGTCAGGCCCAGGAAGTGTGGTGATAAATCATCTTACATTTTTGGAAGCACCCAAATAACCTCCCAGATATTTCAATTCAGCATTCTCACCTTATAAAAGCATCAAACGGGATTTTTTAATCTTGGAATTACTGCTTTTAAAAGAATTTCCTCTAGTAAGACAAACTTCGAAGGGAAAAATGTAAGTAAAATAAAAATACTAATAAACACTTATTATCGCAATTGCAGTCTCATCCTTTAACCCCCCCAAAAAAGTTTTTTTTAAATCTTACCATTTTTTCCTTCTTATTCATAAGTAGGCCATTTAGACCTAGATTGAAATCCTGCTGCTATATATTCTCTGACAAGCTATTCAATGAGTTTGTTGTTTCATTTGGCTTTGGAAGTTTTTATGAGGGTATCAAAATCCCTGGAACAAAGTCAGTTCTCAAAATATGGGGTCATCATAGATAAAGATTCAAGTAACCCAAGGGAAAGTCTTGAGTAAAGGATACAATTCAAAGGCTATCACCAATAACCTCCTGTGGGGAGACAGAGACTTAAGCAATAGTAGTGAAGAGGGGACAATAAAAAAACAGGTGGGAAGGTCTGAGGAATAACACCAGGGAAGAGAGTTGACAACATGTGGAGGGCAGAGAGAGTCACTGCAGAGGGGCGAGCCACTGCTGTGGACTCCCATGTTTCAAACGTGGATGATTTAAAGAATGAAGTCCTCTGACGATGGGAGAAATGTCTCCTTCAGAGGTGACTCATTCAACATTCTTAGCCACACAGTACCCAGAGAGGAGTCTCAAGGGCAAGTCTTAGAACAGAATGATCCAGAATACTTCCTACTTCCATCTGTGTGTATAAACTTGTGTGTAAGAAAAGCTGCTGTGCTGGTCTGAAGAGAAACTTAGAAGGCTCTCTCTGCCCGCCCTCCCCCTTCTCCCTCCCCCTCCCTCTTGCTCTTTCTTCCTTCCTTCCTTCCTTCCTTTTCTTTCTTTCTTTCTTTGATCAAGACACACAAAGAGCTGTTCAAATGTTAACATGAATATCGGTAGGTTAACATAATTTTTAGTTTTCACGAAGGCATCGAGAAGTAATGTTTTTCTGAAGAATTTGTTATTTGCGGACAGTAAAGGGATGCAGCTGTGAATGAAAAGGCTGGGGGCAGCCGCCTCTGGATGAAGCCAGATGTGCTCTGCTGAGGCTCCGCATTAGTGGGCCACTATCCAAGAGGGATGTGAAGGAACGCTGTGTAGAGAAAGGCACTACAGGCCTTCAAAGTCACACAATACTTTTGAGACTCATCTATATTGTTGTGTGTGTCACTAGTGTGTGAGGATTGATGAACAGTATTTGTTTGGTGGATCAATGTGTTGTCCCACCCAATTGGTAATTCCATTTAGTGCTAAATGGACTGTCACACGCACGTCTTAGTGTGGGTATGTTTTCATTTCTCTTTGGTAAGCACACAAGAAGGTAAATGTGGGTCACGTGGAAAGTGTATGTATTGCTTTATAAGAAATTGCTAGGATGTTTCCAAAATGGATGTGCCACAGAATAGGCAATGTGGTCACTTGCTTCATACCCTGATCAACACTCGATATTAATGTCTTTTTAATTTCAGCCATTCTATTAAGGACTTAGTAATTTCTCATTGTAACCATAATTAGCACTTTCTTAGTGACTAGTGACACTGAACATTTTTTCATTCGTGTACTTTATTCAAATACTTTGTCTACTTTAATATTTAGATTTTTGTTCCTTTTAGTTTAGTTCAGTTTCAAGACAGTTTCTCTGTGTAGCCCTGGCTGTCCTGGAACTCACTTTTGCAAGACCAGGTTGACCTTGAACTCACAGGCATCCACCTGCCTCTGACTCCCAAATGCATGTGCCACCACTGCCTGGCAACACTGAATCTTTCTTATTTATTTATTGAGGAAGGGTATCACTTTGTCATCCTGGCTGACCTGAAAGTTTCTGTATGGATCAAGCTGGCCTCAAACTCATAGAGATCCACTTGCCTCTGTCTCCCAAGTGCTGGGATTCCATAGAGCAAGCTGGCCTCAAACTCATAAAGATCCACCTGCCTCTGTCTCCCAAGTGTTGGATTCCATGCCCTGTCCAATATTGAGTTGTTTTAATAAATGCCATTAATACTTTATATTTTCCAGATACAAGTATCTTGACAGCTATATATTCTATGCATATTTTATTTTGCCTTCCTGTAGTAAACTTGAGGTAATTGTTAAACAACATCGATTTCATAGTGCTGAATTTGATTTACTAATATAGCATTAAGGATTTTTGCATGTGTGTTCATAAGAGACACTGGTTTTCTTCAAGTTTGTTGTTGTTTGTTTGTTTTTTGAGACAGGGTTTCTCCGTGTACCCTGGCTGTCCTAGAACTCACTCTGTAGACCAGACTGGACTCAGAGATCCTAAATGCTGTAATTAGAGTGAGCCACCACTGCCAGCTCCTTCAAGTTTTTTACCAGTGTTAATGTTAAACCCACTGATTGGACAAGAAAAAGATCCTCTGTCTGTTTTTTAGCAGTTTCTGCAATACCAATGAATGTGTTGCTTCTGATAATATCTCACTAACCAGCAGAGCCATCTGGCCTGAGGCTTGTGTGTTGTGAATAACAAGCTCAATTTCTCTCAGAGACATGGGCTAGTGTGTGTGTGTGTGTTTATGTGTGTGTTGCTAATTTGTGTTTTCTAAGTAGTTATATATATCAAGTGGGATACAAAAAGTTAGTGATATTCTAATACAATTTTTAAAAATATGTAATAATATTCCCCTTTTGTTCCTGGAAATCTTTTCTATTTTCTAAATTTTTCATCAATCTTACTGGTCTTTCCAAAGAGCTGGATTTGCTTTTTGCCAGTTTTCTGTTATTTATTTTGCAGTTGATGACTTCTACAAATAGCTTTATTATTATTTCCCCCTTTCTACTTGTTTTTGGTGTAATTTGCTCATTGACATATTGTTAAGATGGAAGCTTAGGGGATTTAATTTGATGTTAGGACATGATTTTCTCAATTTACTTCTAAGTATCTCCAAATGTCCCATGTGACACCTTCTGTCACCTATGGAGTAATCAGAACAGTGCTGAGAGTGACTCTACCATTCTGGAAGGCAGCAGAACAACACAGTCACAATATAGAGCTGAATGCCAAGTATTATCCGTTAAAAAATCCCTTATCTACTGGGCAGTTGTGGCTCACTCCTTTAATTCCAGCACTCAAGAGGCAGAGAGACAGGCAGATCTCTACAGCCAGGGCTACATAGAGAGAACCTGCCTTGAAAAACAAACAAAACAAGAATCCTATTTCCAGCAAAACTATCTCCCCAAAAAGGAAAGAAAAATAAAGACATTCACAGGTAAGTGAAAACTGAGTGTGTGACTGGCAGATGTTGTACCAGAGCTAGAGAGATAGATGCTCAGTCCAGAAAGTGTTTGCCAGACCAGTGAGGACTTGAGTTCATCCCCAGAAGAACCTAGTTTTTTGTTGTTGTTGTTTTGTTTTTGTTTTTTTCAAATCCAGGTGAGATATGGTGCTGGTGTGTAATCTTCCAGCACAAGGGAAGTAGAAACAAGTAAGTTCCAGGCTACAGACATCTCATTAAAAAGTTAGCCTGAGGAACAGCCCCTAAGGTTGTCCTCTAACCTCCATATGAATGAGGATGAACACACCAACATATGCACCCATATCACCTGCACACAAATGAGTGCTCATACCAATACATGCACATAGAGATACTCGAACACACACACAATTAAAGGAAGTCTGTCATTAGCTTTCTATCACACTGCGATAAGTATCAGAGACAAATCAACTTATGAGGAGGAGGAAATTACTGTCCACTTGGTCCTGTGCCTGTAATGAGGTAGACAGGCACACTGTCATGACTGAAGCATGTGGTGGGAACAAGCTGGAGAGGGGTGGAGCCGTATTCTCTTCAAGTCTCTTCTCCCCAGTGACTAAGTTCCTTGTTATCCCTAAACATACCATCACCTCCCAGCAGAGCCATAAGGTGCACGCGGCCTTGAGGGGACAATTCCAGATCCGAACTATACCACAGTTTTTCAGGCTGAAAGGGACAATGGAAAGAAGTTAAACCTACCCAAAGGAATGAAAAATGACACACAAGTACACACACACACACACGTACACACGCACATGACAATGTAAATACACTTTTCTTTGTAAGGTCTTTTTCCTCTCCTGATTTGAGACAACTCCAAAAAGCAAATATAAATCTACAGAGATACACTAATGTAAAAAACTAATGTGTTTTGTAACAAGAACAGCGTGAGACATGATTAAGCTGCAGAAAGCAAACGCTTTGTTACTGAAACTGAAATTAATCTGAATTTGATGTATAGGTCAGGCCTATAACCTCCTGCATGAAAAATTCTACATTTTCTAAGAGTGTAGTTTTGTTTCTTTGGGTGCCATATCTAAGAGGCATTTGCCTGAATGAAAATCACAAGCTATTTTCCTCTGTTTTCTTGTTTTACACTTCTTGCTTACATTTAAATCTAGGATTGTGTAGCAGATTTTGCCTTTACTCTGGACTATGCTTCAGGTTGTAAAGTCTCTAATTTTCAAGTTTGTTAATTCTTCTACCAGATTAAACCTCCTGTTAAGATGCTAGTATTTGGCTTTGAGTCCAAATATTTCATGGGAGATCTTAAAAACTTATTTACTATCCCTATTGGATAAGGAACTACATTCTCAGTTCTTTGAATTGTTTTCCTTTAGGTTTTGAACATTCTTATCAACGCTGCTCATTACTTACCTGGTTTCCAGCATAGGTTTTCCCATGATATTCTTATGTCTGTATTTCATAATTTTTAATTGACATTGGACATTTTATGTAACGCTTTGCACCTGGACCCTTCTTCCTATAATCTTACACACAAAACCTCAGATGTGCTACTTTGTAGTGATTTGGCTGAGCTGAATCAGAGGTCTAGTTCTACCTGGAATGTTACTATTCAAGTCCCCCTAACCCCTGGATTTTTTAAGTTTGACTTTCTCAGGAGTTGCTCTTGAATCTGCATGATTAGTGGTCACCCCTCTGCATCTGTGAGGTTTACACTCTTTGTCACAAATCCCATGTGTCCTTAAAACAGCTCTCACCTCTTAGGGAGTTTACAGATTTGGCTGTGTTCATCCAGAAACTTGCAAGCCAGAATCCCCCTGGTCATTCCTTCGAGGTTATAGCCTGTATGTGAACTGATTGGTTTTCTTCAGGTGGTCACTTTCTCAGATCCTATCCTTAAAACTCCTGTGTGGTACCTGTTAGTATGACCCACAACTGTTGGCCTTCCCTACAGTTCTGACTGCCATTTTTAACAGTACTCTTGCACAGGAACTGCTCATGTTTCAGATATGGAAAAGACCTGTGATGTTTTTGAGGTATCACTTTGACTGAAATAAAGACTACTTTGAGAACTCATTTTTTTTTTCCTGTGTGTGTAAGGGTTATTTCCAAAAAAGATGGTGGAGTAGGTGAGCTTGGGGCATGCTGTCTGTTCCTCCAAATCTAGGACAGTGCACATCTTACAATTTTGAAGATATGAAAGCTAATTATCAACTAATAGTTTACGCTTCTTGCAATCTATACCTTCATTTTGCCTTTTTTTTAAAATCACATATATATGGGCATTTTGCCTGCATGTATAACTGTACACATGCATGCAGTGTCCTTGGAGAATAGGAGTCAGAACCCATGGAAGTGGAGTTAAAAGGGATTGTGAGTCAGCACATGGGTGTTGGGATCTGAAGCTGGGTCCTCTGTAAAAGCAGTAATAGGGTCTTAAACAGAGCCTCTCTCCAGGCCCTGACATATACTTGGACTGTTCTTTTCTCTCTCTCCTAGACACAGAAGGGAACCTATTCATAACAACAAAGTCCCTAAAGATCAAAAGCTTTCCTCAGCAAAGCCAAGGACATGTTATACTAAATATGATGTTTCTCAAAGTTCAAGTACTAATTTCTGAAGAAAACGGAAAGCCCCATGTTTATTCTGTAGTCTTCTCAGACATTAAATAGACAGAAGGGGAGGGAGAGATTTCCCATCAGACTTTCCACTAAGTTTTAGCTCAGTTTAAAAAAAAAAAAGGAAACTCTCATGTAAACACAAGCTTAAGTTTAATTGAAGAAAACCTTCAATAACAATGAACAAGGAAATTAACAATGCTTACCATTCTTTAAACATCATGTACATTATTAATATATACTGTGTATTTTCAATCAATTCCACTCAGGCTCAATTCAAGAAACACAATTATTACAGGTTTTATACAAAAAATACTTCACTAAGAAAGTAGATAAACTGCACAAAAACAGTACAAGTATAATGTGCATAGCAATACAGCTTGAAGCATCTATTTATGGCTTTGTTTAAATCAAAACTATTAGGGGAATGGGCCCATTTAGGACCTACTGTTACAGTTGGCATGTGTAAACGGTTCACATCATTTTTAGGCACTTGCTAACAATAGTGTTTAATCCCTGAAAAAAATAAAATGTATGTCCCTAACCAAAACAAAAAACAAACAAAAAGGTCAGAAATAAAAACCAATAAAATAACATGGGTACAGTCCTTTTTTTTTTAAATCACCCACTTTTATTAATGCATGCAGAGAACTAAAAAGAAAATACTTTTTGTGTCATAAACTTCTTGTGCAAATTTACACAATCAAGTACAAAAATATGTACATTTTTTGTTATATACAAAAAAGCCCTGAAATTTTGATCCAATCAATGAAAATGTCATTAACATGTATAGTAACAAAACAAAAAAAAATTACATAGATCATCTTCTAATATAACTTCATAATCTAATAAGACAAAAAAATTGGTGCAAATGTATACGGTAAATGGACTGCTATGAAAATATCCATTTTGAAATTGTTGGGCATGTCTCTTAGGAATTTTTCAAGTTTTATGAACTGCTATTGAGTCCATCATTAATGCTTGCTTCTCTATTTTCAAATGCCAACTATTAACACTATTTTGGGTTGTTGGTCTTCCTGAAAATGGTCTAGCCCAATGTGGACATGTTTAGGTAAGAACAGTAATTAAACACAAGCAAAAATATAATCTGCTTTGTTAACCTTGCTTCAAAATATTATCTCTGTAAAAATAGTTTTAGTTTTCAAGAAAAGCCATTCCCTCTGAATCGCTTCTATGTTCTTTCTGTTCATTTTGAGGGGATACCAACCAAGGGAGATTAAAAAAAGTCATTTGGTTATGGACACTTCCAATCAGATAAGCATAGTTCTGTGCAAGGGGATCACTGGAAAATAGAGAACCAAATTCAGGAAAATGTTGAAGTTAAAGTGGATTTTAGAAAAAGTTTGTTTCTCCTCTGGAGATTGCCCCATTTACTGCAGTGATGGAGACAGCCACAGGAAAAGACAATCATCTTGAGAGGGCATTCCAATCTGATACAAGGCAGAGCAATAGCAACAGGATTTACTTGCCCCAAATTCTTCAAGCATTATTTCAAGTTTAACTACAGTTCAGCAAGATGTAGCTTCAAAGAACATTAATACCTTTCAAATGAACTATGATAGAAAGTAACTTTATCTAAGCTCAGTCCATCTTTACAAGTAGTAGGAAACCATTTGTGAGAAGGTACTCCACCTCCAGAGAAACTCTTGTCAGCTCTGTAAGGCTTGTGGGAGAAGAAAGGGAATGGGGCTGTCTACCATTCCCTTCTACTCAGTCTCTAAATTGAATTGAGAAAACTCTTGTCAAAAACTTCCTTACTCCTACTGTCCCACAGATGCATCTTTACATAACTAAATCAAGGTCTGTGTTAATTACTTTCTTTCAAAACATGTTAACTGTGGTATTTCCAAATACCACATATAAAGCTTTTGTTCTTCCACAGAAATATAACCAAGTCTTAGAAATGTTCAAAACTATACCACTGTAGAAAATGCCTGAATTATACCAACACATTTTTTCTTTCTAGGCTATCTTTTCCTTGGTAATCACAGTAAGTTATTCTAACATATTCCAATCCCGAGTAGCTTCCACTAAATGTCTCTGTCCATGGCCAGCCCACACATCCTGATTGTCAAAAACTCTACCACAGAACCAACAGTTAAACTTAGATTTCAAGACATCTTCGGAGGTAGTTTTTACAATCTGGTAATTATTTTTGCTTGTCTTTTTGAGTGTTAGTTTTAGCACAAATCTTTCTTTCACAGAATTAACAGGTTTAAGCATTTTTTGTCTCCTGGAAAAGTCATTGTAAGTTGTTTCACAAGTGTTGGAAACTGGTTTCAGTAAAGCATTAATAGTTGTTTGTGACAATGAAACCTTTAGTACACGTCCATTAAACTTTGTGATAGTTTTCATTACACGTTCTACTTCTGGGGCATCTGCATCAGGATGGTTCAAAACCACAACTGGTTGGTTTCTCCTAGGACATTTCACAAGCTGTTTGGAACTGAAAGGGAAAAGTCTCAAAGTTCTACTAGAATCCTTTGGAAGCCTAGGTCTGCTAAATCCAAATGTTTCCTGGACATCTTCAGCATTAGCCCTTTCTTTACACTTTCTATGCAACGTTGACTTTTTCCTTGGAGGTTCTTGGTAATTATCAATGTACTTTCGTTTGCAGTTTCTGTTTCGAGATACAAAGGCAGTTTCAGAATCTTGACTTATACGAGTTTTAATTTTTGCAAACTTATTTTTACAAGTCTTTCTTTTATTGAAATTTCTCGCAATTGTACAATTTGCTTTAGCTCTTAACACTCTTGTTTCTGAATGTTCACTGATATATACTGGTTCCTCAGAAGATCCTGGGCATGCTGCAGTAGAAGAAAGAACAGTTTCATTTGCTGGCATCAAATCATGCACTAAGACTGGTAAGGCATCTCTAGAAGTTTCTGGCTCTTTTTGCTCTCCATGTACAGTTGGTTGAGATGGTACAATCTCCTTCTGGAATGAGGATGCAGAGTTGCTAACTGAAAGATTATTAACAGCACTCATATTTAAAACAGGATTAAAAATCTTTACAAGTATTTTCTGTGGTGCTCCTACAGGTCTCTTTGGCTGAATACGTTGGTAGGTACTATTTTGGACTAACTTAGGCTTAAGCAATTTAGTGTTATTTGGCATCATACACTTAAAAAATACAGCTTGTTTACCATCAGGCATGAGGGTGTAGAGAGATGCTTTTGGTAAATTTTCATTCTGTTGCTTTACTGTATTCAAGATATTCATCTTAGGGCCCTGGTGCTCAGGTAGAACGTTAGCAAAAGGAATAGCTTTCACTGAAGAACTTACTGATGTTTTAATAATATAAGAACCTCTCAATGGCAATGTATTCTCTGAGCAAGTTTTCATGTTCACACAATTGCCAATACTAGAACAAAGTCCAGGTGTGAGACAGTTATTGTTGGGTTCTGCCTTCAGAAAAGGTGTTTTGCAAGGTTCCTTAGTCACAGTTCCATAACTATGAACATTCTCAGTCTTCACAATGGGAACACCTTCAGGCTTCCCATTATTAACTGTCAAAACCATTCCAGGTTTCTTGTTTACAAGGAGAGTAGCAGGTACACTTTGTGTATTAACCAAAGGAACTGGTCTTCCAGAGAAAACATGCAATCCAGGCTTGTTAGCAACATGCAGTGGTATAATAAAACCTTTTGGAGTTTGAACAAATACAGGATTCCTCTGTTCTGAGGTTAGAAATGAATTCCGAACATATACAGGACCTGAATGTGGTGTTGTGGTTCGGAGTTTGTCTTTTACAAGCTGTTGTGTTATTATTGCATCTGATTGAGTCTTAAGTAATGTGATGATACTTGGAATTTTAGTGGTCACCTCTGAATCTCTCACATCTTGTAATACTGACAGCACTTGTTTTTCTTGTCCATTACATTTTGAATTCAGATCATTTGCAGGCACATTAACACCTACACTAGCAGAAGGAACTGGGATGATGTCTTGCATTTGGAAGTCTTTTGAAGATTTTATCACTTCTTCCTCGGACGTTTTAAGTGTTTGGTCACTATCAAGTGGAAGGTTTTTACTTGGAATGTTATCAGAATCTTCCTTTATATCAGATTTTGGTTTTAATGTATCTTGAAGAAACTGGTTTACTTCAGGTGACAAAAATTCTGAAGCCTGCTCACTCTGGAGAGAGAAAACTGATGTGATTCGAGGCATTATAGGGGAGCCAGCACTGGGAATATCATCCCATTTAGGTTCTTCAGTCACATTCAATAAATTTTGATTTTCATTAGTGAAGAGGCTCTGTTCATTAAAGTTTTGTGTTTCTTCTAAATTGCATGGTTCTTCAATTTCAGTTTTTATTTTTAAAGTTCCACTTAAAGGGCTGACAGAGCTATCTGTGTTGGAGCTCTCCTTTCTCATTAGTGGTGAAGCTGTATCACTATCACTAGTTGATTGTTGAGTAACTGTTGTATTCGAAGATTCCCTCTGAAGGTTTTCACACAGTGTTGCTCTTGAAAACCTACGGCGTTTATTATTTACCTTTGAGTAATTATGAAAAGGTAATGATCCTTGGTTAGAGAACTCAAAAGAGTTGGAGGATTCAGCAGGTAACTCAGAGTTGACATAATTAATGCAATAGTTATGCATATCTCCAGAACTGTATGCATTTGGCTTAGTAGTAAGGTTGACTTTATCTGGACTGTTGATGGAGGTACCTAATGCGTCTGGATGACTCTGAGTACTATGGTTTTCCCACAAGTCAGCATTATCTCTTGCTTCAACTTTTGTAGTCAAATGCACTGATGTAGTAACTGATTCTGATGTTGTTGGCAACGAAGATAAACTTTTACTCTCATCTACCATCTGAAGTATATTATTCTTTTCAGATATGAAAGTTGCTTCCTTTTCAGAAACTACTTTCCTGGAAAGTACAGGGGATGAACATGAAGGTGGAGCTGCTTTCACAAAAGCTGTGTCATTCACTTTGGTTGTTAATCCAGTGTTGTCCACAGCCTGGGGTGACAAATTAGCTGTACTATCCTTTTCTGTGTTCGATTGTAAGACTGGTGAAGGTAAAATCTGTTTATTGGCAGGCAACAATTTTATTACAATATGCTGTTTCCCATCTACCATCTTGAAGCCCATAAACTTAGCACTGTAGTTAGCAGGAATTGTTATCTTATTATTTCTCACCAGTAACACCGTAGGTCCTTGAACAGCACTCAAGACACTTGAAGTAGCACTTGCTCTCTCATCAGCTTTATTATATTGCCCAGTGGATAGCACAGTTGCCTTTTCTGACTCTGATTCTATGGGCTTATCACCATTCTCACAGTGCTGTCTTTCACCCTTTTCTTCATTTACTTGCTCTTGACTCTGGTCTTCAGATTTAGTCTGTGTTTTGCTCACTATATTAAACACTTGAGCATTTTTTCCTATACTTTCATCACTCCCACTGGTAATTGTCTTACGTTTCCAAAACGTCTTTGTTGGACCTATTTTGTATCTTTTAAGTATTAGTTTAAGTCCTGTTGTAGTCTTTGCCACTCTTTTATCATATTGGTCTCTTTCCAGTTTTTCTTTCGCATATAAGTGTTCTTTATGCAAGGTAATAACATGTCTGACAAGTTGGTCTTTATGAATGGCACCATAGCTACAGTAGTGACAAGTGAAAGGAAGAGTACCAGAGTGGACACGAAGGTGCTTCTGAAGCTCTCCCTTGGTAAAACACAGGTGATGGCATTTTCCACATTTATAATGCACTTCTTTATGTCTATGAATGTGCTGGACAAATGTGCCGACATCCTGGGTAAAGAATCTACACTCTTCACACTGAAAATTGCCGTTAACACAATGTTTAGATGTGAAGTGTTTTGTCAAGTCCAATAAAGTATATGAACGCTCACTGTTACAAATATCACATTTTACAAAAGTGTTCCTATGGGTTTTTCGGTGTTGTTTAAATATCTGGAAGTCACTTGCTGAAAAACTACACATTTCACAAGGAAATGAAGGTAATTCACCATGGTGCCACATTTCAAAGTGTTTTTGCAAATCATTTGGACTATACTGAGTACTGTCTTGGCATTTTGAACAACTAAAGTTGAGTATTTTTGCAGACATATTTACAGTCTCATCTTCAGCTCGCTCAGATTTACAAAGCCGTACACACTCCTCAGCACAGCTTACAGTTTTTACACTGATAGATTTCCTTGCAGTCTGTCGTTTACTCTGAAATAATATTCTGTATTTTTCAACTTCATGTTTCATTAAGATTTCATTTGGAATATTTATCTTGGGTAAACAGATGTTCACATTTTTTAGTTCATAATGAAAACTAGTTTCTGAAATTTTTGGTGTAGGTATTGATCCGATAGTATCTGCTATCTCATTTTTTGTATCAAATTTTTTCAAAGTAATTTGTTTTTCATCACAAAATAACTGTGTCTGTTCAAATGGCATGATTTAATTTAAAACAAACAAACAAAAAAAAGTCCAGTATCTTTTGTTCTGAAAACGTGTGAAGTTAGTTGTGATTTAAACACAAAATAAGACTGAGCTGTAACATCTTCAAAATAACCAGGATTTTCCTCAAATCAATTCACCTAAAATTAAACAAAGAACTGAAATTCTCATCACAAAATTAAAAGTAAATTGCATACTTTTAAGTTCATTCTTAATCAATAAAGCAGAAATGCTAATCAAACACATATACTAAAGACACAAAGACCTGATCTGTTAAGAACACCCAGGTTTAAAGGTGGCTTCATCTAATAACATGAACAGTAGTATCACTTTAGCTTTTGGTATCTTTCCTTCACTTAGGTTAGGCACCATGTGATGCCAAAGTGACTGTTCAAGTTAAAAGTTAACACCTTTCAAGGTACAGACTTAATGAAAGAACATATCACCCTCCTAAAGCAGGACAGTCTTGGCCCAAATTTTCTTAAGTATGATTCCCTACAGTAAGACACAGTTTTATGAAGGACCATACCTGATTACAGGTCACTCATGAGATCCAGAAGCATAAAACACCATCGAGCATGAACTGACATTAGTTGACTACTGGATGCGTCCCTAGAAGAAGAGCATTGTTACCAAATGGTAGGAATGCACAAAATAAATGCAAAAGCAACATAAAAACATATATAAGATTTTGTTTGTTCTTGCATAAAGTATTATCACAAGATTTTCATACCTTGACTTTTTTTTACTGTTGTATCATAGACTTCTTTCTAGGAACACTAGCATAAACAGACCTAGATCTCCCTTCTGATGGCTACAGAACATTTCGCATTCTTACTGGTGGAACTTTACCCCAACTCTTTTGCTACTACAAAGGCTGTTACAAGCTCTGACCAGAGAAACAATATCTAGGGTGCATCAAAGGTGAGCTGCTCATGACTGGATGACTTTGCTCTTGTGTTTTGTCTCTTGTAATGCACGTATTAAAAAATAAGTAAATAAATGCTAAATAATAGTTCCTTTTAAAAGCTAAAACAAACCAACAGAAAACCAAAAGCAGCTACAGGAACTCTACTTCCATCACATTTATACAATAAATATTTCTGAAATATATCTATAGATTTGCCTTCATCCTAATGCATACTTCTGCAGTTCTAAAAATTCCTTATATCCAACAAAATTAGAAAAATACACTGGAAATATTATTAAAGAATTATGCACATTAATTTTTCTCTGCAATGTATAGTCTGTATTTTTTTTGTGTGTGTTTCTTTCTGAACAGAAAGACAATGTGGTCTATGAGTAACATCAGAGCTAAATGTGTATTTACCTTTTCCTCATATATTAAAAAGGACTTAAATTGAAATGACTGTTAGTAGAAAATTAAAATATACTAAAACTCAAAACATAAAGAAGCAAAAAAAAATTATTAGCAAGCTTCCTATATAAGCAAGCACTAATAAAATTTCAAAGCAAGATTGTCAATGATGGTATTAACAAGGAAATTGTCATCAAAGTCACTATTTGATCTGATAAGCCTATTTATGGAGAGCAAACTAAGTTACTGACTCATAAACTTTTGAAATAGTGAACATAGAATGGGATGTTTAAAACTTTAGTATCACCAAAAGGGGGTGGGAGAGAGTTCAAGGAAGGTCATATGAAAGGGATGGGGGTCCTAAAAGAAGAAAAGCTACCAAAAGTAACTACAACTGTTGGGAAGCCAGGATATAAGAGTGTCTAACTGAATGCTCTCCTTTATCCAGATGGAACTTAAAGATAATTCAATAATGATTAGTTACAAAAATGCTTAATTTACAAATAAAAACCACCATAAGCTTTTAAAGTTGATAACTGTCAATTAATGTTGAATGTCAATATAGTATAGGAAGAGCTCATATATTTCAGGTATTTGAGGGCTTATAATCTGCTCTCAAATTCCAACTTTATCTGAAAAATTTATCTGATCTTGAAGCATGCCCTTTGTGTATCCAATGCCACAGAGAATAACTTACACTAGAGCTGCTACCTTTGGGTAATAAAAAAAGAAAGAATAAACTATGTTATAGATACCTCAGGTAACATAAGGACAGGAATTTTATAATTTGACCCCCCATCTATTAAGTTAATTTTTATTATAGTTCAATTTCCATCTCTACTAATAAAGAGTACCGGTTTTAAATGTGCTATCTAAATTATGGTTCTACTCACTTATAAGTTTACCAATGTCCTAAAGTCACTGAAATAAGACATTTTTGTAAAAGTAGTAAATTAAGTTTTCTACACAATAGTTAATAAAACTATAGGCTTTCTTCCCTCTACCAACTGACCAATGAAGTAACAAAAGAGAAAAAAAAAGATCTAAAAACAAATTCTAAAAACATATTACAAAACATTTGATAGGAAATGACCTAGTGAAAAAGGCAGATGCTGACTCACTAACAACCAACACTTAAAAAGAAAAATGTTTGTGACATTGGGTCAAGCTAAATTGGCTGTGTTGACCAAGCTAGCACTAAACTTCTGAGCTCAAGCAATTTTCCCACCTCATCCAATGAGTAGCTTGAACTACAGGTTTAAGTAGTACATTCAGATACTAACCATCATTTTGAAAGAGAAAGAAGTCCAATAGGAGATACTCATCAATAAATATTTAATGAATATCTTTTACATCCAAAGCAAGAAAATGGCAAAACTATGCCCCCTTTACTCACTAAACCTACCTTGGGAGAGCTGGAAGCGTGAATGAAAGATCAGACTGGAGCTCTTTAGATGAAAGAAGGCTCAGGTTGACATATGAGAAAGAAGGAATCCAGAATTCTCAGCTGAGTCCAGAAGCCAGGAAGAACGAGGAATTGCTAGTATTAACTGTCAGGAGAGATGTAAAAAGAAATTACTAAAAACAAACAAACCTTTCTGCAGTAAAGGCTATCTTCCTCTGCCCAGTACTGTATTTTCTTAAGTTATGTCAATATCAGAAGAAAAAAAATTCCCTCCAAATTTCACCTCTTCTTCTAATTAAAAAAATGAGAAAATCTTGTTTTATCTCATCTCAACTACTGATGTCATTAGAAAAGATAAACAGGGGCTGGATATGGACCTTTAATCCCAGCATGTGGGAGGCAGACAGATTTCTTTGAGTTTGAGGCCAGTCGGGAGCATAGTGAGCTCTAGGCTGGCCAGAGATATACAGTGGGGCCATGCCTCAAACAAAGAGGTAGGGGTGGGTGTGTGTGTGTGTGTGTGTGTGTGTGTGTGTGTGTGTGTGGGTGGGTGTGTGTATGTGTGTGTGAAGACAGACAGAAAGACAATAAACTACAAGAAGCAGAAATAACTAGATAAAGTGATGATAGGGGGTGGGAGGAAAGAAGGAAACACTTTATTCAGAGAAACTTTTTCTCTTTTCTTTTATCCAGAAGTGACTATACTGTTATTACTGTTAAAAAAAAAAAAGAATTTATTTTCTTTTAAGAATCAAGTAATACAACACTCCCTACCCCATATCCCCTGACCTTACATGGAGGATGGGAGACTCCCCTCAGTAGATGCCTGAAACTTGGAAGTACCTAAATCCTGTATCTAGTCATTTTCTTACATATATATATGAAGCTTACCTTACAAAACATAGTAAGAGACTAACAATAATAAAATAGAATACTATTATAATAAAAAGTATGTAGTTTCTGTTTACTACCTTGCTGAAATATATTCACAATTCTTCTGGTATGAAGCCTGAAGATACAATGCTCCCAAGGCAAGGTAAATGATACAGATACTGGCATAGCACTGAGCTACTATACTGCACACTGGGTAATATGATCTATGAACACGAAGCTGACAACCAATATACCTCCAAGTGACTAGCAGGTTAAGTAGCATAAAACACTATGGGCAGGCTAAGAATTCACATCCCAGGATGTACAGAAATAGACTTCAACACCCCACTTAGAGTAGCAGGTTATTAAAAACATAAGAACTGGTTATTTCTGGACTTTTCTATTCATCATTTTCAGACTATCACTGTTCAAAATGGAAGAGTTCTATAGTTGGCAATTACAGCAAAGAAAAAACAGCTAATGTTATAAGAGAGACAAAGTAGATAAGAAAAAAATAATTTTGAGGTTTTAAAAAAAAAGACTTGAATTTTTAAAATCGTTTTTTCCAAAAGCTAGGTAAAATTACCAGCAGGAAGAAAATATAAAACTCAACACATACAGTATTGGCTATAAGTGCTATGATATATGGAACATAAAACAGACATTTATAGAATTTTCAGAGGAAAGGAGAAACCCAAAAGTTTATTCTATCTCTAGTAAAAACTCTCATGTGAGAAAAAAAATATACAAAGATCAAGAGACTATATGATAAAATCTATAACATGTAAGTAAATATAAACAGCATTACTAGTATAGTTAGGAAAGCAGAAAAGATTAAAGGAACATATACAACATCAAATACATAAGAAATTCATGTGGGCTGGGCTGGTGCCCTGAGCAGACCTTTGGCGCAAAGTCTGCAGCCAGTCCTAGGACTCCCAGAGGAAGCTCCACTCCCAGGCGCTTAACACGCCCAGGATCAGAGGTGAGGAAGACACAACATCTGTCCCAATACTGGGAGTAACTGGGAACAGTGGGACCCAGGGAAGCAGGAATTCCACCAGACCAGTGGCTCGGGTTCCTTCCAGTGTGTCTGGGCCGGTGCCCTGAGCAGACCTTGGGTGCAAACTCTGCAGTCCGCCCCACAACACCCAGAGGAAGCTCCACTCCCACGCACTTTTACATGCCCAGGATCCCAGAAGGTTGGTCACACCAGGATCTCAGGGTCCCAGAGGTAGCTTGACTCCCAGGAGCTCTGAGACACCCAGGATCTCAGGATCACAGGATCCCAGAATCACAGGATCCCAGATTGACTCTGAGGAGTTCTGACACAACTAGGATAACAGGAAGGAGATAACCAGATGGCAAGAGGCAAGCATAAGAACATAAGCAACAGAAACCAAGGTTACTTGGTATCATCAGAACCCAATTCTTCCACCATAGGAAGTCCATGATATACCATCACACCAGAAAAGCAAGATTCGGATCTAAAATCACTTCTCATGATGATAATAGAGGAATTTTTTTTTTTTTTGGTTTTTCTAGACAGGGTTTCTCTGTGTAGCCCTGGCTGTCTTGGAACTCACTTTGTAGACCAGGCTGGCCTCAAACTCAGAAATCCAACTGCCTCTGCCTCCCAAGTGTTGGGATTAAAGGCTTGGGCCACCACTGCCCAGCACTAAGAGAGGACTTTAAGAAGGATATAAATAATTCCCTTAAAGGAATACTCTAGAACACAGGTAAACAGCTAGAAGCCCTTAAAGAGGAAACACAAAAATCCCTTAAAGAATTACAGGAAAACACAATCAAACAGGTAAAGGAAATGAACAAAACCATCCAGGATCTAAAAATGGAACTAGAAACAATAAAGAAATCATAAAGTGAGACCACCCTGGAGCTAGAAAACCTAGGAAAGAGATCAGGAGTCATAGATGTAAGCATCAGCAACAGAATACAAGAGATAATACAAGAGAGAATCTCAGGTGCAGTAGATACCATAGAAAGCACTGACACAACAGTCAAAATGCATAAAGCTCCTAACCCAAAACATCCAGGAACTCCAGGACCCAATGAGAAGACCAAACCTAAGGATTATAGGTATACAAGAGAGTGAAGATTCTCAACCTAAAGGGCCAGTAAATATCTTCAACAAAATTATCAAAGAAAACTTCTCAAACCTAAAGAAAGAGATGACCATGAACTTATAAGAAGCCTACAGAACTTCAAATAGACTGGACCAGAAAAGAAATTCCTCCCATCACATAATAATCAAAACACCAAATGCACTAAACAAAGAAAGAATATTAAAAACAGTAAAGGAAAAAGGTCAAGTAACATATAAAGGCAGGCTTATCAGAATTACACCAGACTTCTCACCAGAGACTATGAAAGCTAGAAGATCCTGGGCAGATGTCATACAGACCCTAAGAGAACACAAATGCCAGCCCAGGCTACTATACTCAGCAAAACTCTCAATCACCATAGACAGAGAAAACAAGATATTCCACAACAAAACCAAATTTACACAATATCTTTCCACAAATTCAGCCCTACAAAGGATAATAGATGGAAACCATCAACACAAGGAGGGAAACTACACCCTAGAAAAAGCAAGAAAGTAATTTTTCAACAAACTCACACAAACATAATTCCACTTCTAAAAACAAAAATAACAGGAAGTAACAACCACTTTTCCTTAATATCTCTTAATATGAAAATTAATATTACCAACATATCTTAATCGATTGAACAATCCATATACACTTTCTGCTTGTTTGTACCTGACAGTGTCTTGCTGTGTACCACATAATGGTCTTGAAGTCATGCTTCTCTTATCTCAGCCTCTCTATAAGTAGGATTGTTTATTTGATGTTTTTATACTATACTATGGTTTTCAGAACAGCTTACATATTTCAAAATTATTTATACAGCCAAAAGAAATATAAACAATTAATTTGGAGGTGGCTTGTAAGAGAACAACAAAGAGTGAGACTAAATATTTTGCTTGATATTTATAATTATTGTATCAATTTTGAAGATGACCTTATAAGCTACTGTTTTTCTGAGATGAA
Source organism: Tokudaia tokunoshimensis (assembly GCA_036184795.1). Lineage (NCBI taxonomy): Eukaryota > Metazoa > Chordata > Mammalia > Rodentia > Muridae > Tokudaia > Tokudaia tokunoshimensis. Next base: position 159,196,617 of record BTHU01000001.1, on the reverse strand, counting down.
TGTCTTTCAAAATCATCACAGCCAATGAACCAGAATCTTACCTGCACCTAATGTCTGTGCCACCCTCCAAGCAGAACCACTGTTCATTGAAACAGTTGGTGAATGATTTCATGGATATACACATACCATTTCTTAAAAGAATGTAACCTGTTCCCTGTAGGCTGAGAATGATGATAATCACTCAAGTTAAATAGCTTTGACCAGAGCAGGAAATCTGTATCCAAATAATTGTGCCTACAATTCATTCCTTGGCGCAGCAGAACTGTCAACTCTTAGCTTAGCTACTATGGAGGTAAAATCTTTTAGTGATGTGAGGACATTGAAGTACAGCCTTACTACAATGAACTTCAATGTCTAAAAATTGTTCTTATTTGGGATTTGTACCATAGTAAGAGCCAAAATTTTAAGTTCTACTAAAAACAAAACAAACAAAAAGACTTTATCTTTTTATGTTCATTTAATAACATGTCCATTATTTTTATGATTGGTATAAAATATATAGTATTGAATATAATAAAAATAAGAAATATATAAAAAAAGAAATTCATGTGGAAAAACTAACATCTTGTCATTGTAGATATTATAAAAAGAAAACGTTAGATGGTGGAAAGCAATCCAGCAGTAAATGACAAGAGCACTTAGCCTCTGGCCGACAGTAGGTAAAGTTAAGAACTGATCCATCTTACACTGAATTATCAGAAGACTCAGTAATTGCAGCAGGAAGGCTTAAAGCAAAGTGAAATCTGGAGAAAGCTGCTTGAGTCTTAGATCTGATCCATACCTTGTCTGTCACATATGAAAGTGCTCTTCTCCCACCACAGTAGAAATCTAAAGGTGTATTCTCTGTAAGGTAAAACAGAAAGTCTAAGTGAAAGAGGCCACACTAGGAAGAAAGTATCATAGCAAAATTAAGAGCATTTCACTGACCATTCACAAACAGATACAAACCTCCCCCATCCACTTCCTTTATCCCCTCTAATATTGCTCCTAGACTAAAACAGGGTTACTTAAAACATGATCTGATGATGGTTCTTGAACCATGTCACCAGCCTACAAGACTGGTATAGACAGTGGGTGTTTAGGAAAAACCTCTGTGAACTTGTATCTCCTTCTCTCCTCATGTTTTAAATGTCTTCTTCTAATTTATGTTTCATTTTTACTATAGTTTAAAAACTACCATTCTACAATAAATTGGGGTTTAAAAAAAATCCTGCCTTTTCCAGTCAACTTAAAAAGCACTGAGCCAGAATCTGGGGACAGACCAAGCCCATACAGAGCTCTCCAGAGTAGGGATCAAATGCTGTGTTTAACCTATCTGTCAATTCAGACAGAACTTCCCATCAACTTTCCAATTATTATCAAACAATTCAAGGACTGATTATTAGACGTCTGAGGCAATCTCTAAAATTAGTTCAGAATTCAGATCAAATAGAAGGAAAGAAAATAACTGCTAATACAGACATATATGTGAACACACTCTAATTTTAAAACTGATTTTCTATGTAAAGAAGCTATAACAAAAGGTACTAAAGAACAACAAAAAAGGCTCTTTGGAAGTAGGAAAATAGAGTAAATAAATACTGGAAACAATGGTTACGTTCATCTAATCCTAATTATTTGTAAGGCAGAGGCAGAAGGGTGACAAGTTTGAGAGCAGCCTAATCTACATAGTGAGACCATGCTAAAATGATATAACAATCAAAGTATAATAAACATTCAAAAAAGTAGAAGGGCTGGAAAGCAAATGAGGTAACTTCTCTGACACTAAAGCAAAGTAGGCAAAGTAGGCATGGCTGAACATATCTGTTATCCTAGAACGTTGGAAACTGAGACAAGATAACTGCTGAGTTAGAAGTCGGCCTAGGGTACAGAGCAAGACCCGTCTCAAAAAAGAAAAAAGCAAAATCAACCCATCAACCAACTCCAACCCCAATCCCAACAACAACAACAACAAGGAAATCTGGGTGAGAAGGCTAGAACAACAGAGCTCTCAACACTAACAGAAATGCAAGAATAAAGTTAATTCACACAGAGAAGTCACTGAAATAATTTAAGAGAGGTGCTGATACCCAATTTCCCTTTGTATCCCTTTGTATCCCCAAAGTGCCTAAAACTGGCACATCTTTGACTCTGCCTTCCAAGTCCTGGGATTATAGGTATGGCCTATACCTCCTAGTTTAAAATAATATTTTAGGGGTCAGATAGACGGCTTAGTTAAGAGCACTTGAATGTTTTTCTAGAGGAGCAGGGTTCAATTCCCAGCACCCAAATGGCAGCTCACAAACATCTGCAACTCTAGTTCCAGGGGATGCAACACTTATCTTCTGGCCTCTACTGGGATCACACATGCATCTAGTACACATACATACAAGCAGGAAAAACAGTAAGAAGTTTCTGAATGCACAACAATCAGGCATTAATTTAAAAATCTAGAGTGTAATGAATTTAAGGTGTCTCCATTAGCACTCACTTTGTTACATGGCCTGACCTTACCAGTCTCAGTTCTGAACACACAACATGCACACTTGTACTAGTTTATCCTCAAGCCTCACAATGCCAACCAATGCTGCCTGAAACATCTCAGTTCAGATTTAAGTCTATGAACTGCAGTTTTCACTGTACATACAAAGCCTTCTACTTACAGAAATATAATGATTTAATTAGAAGACAAAAGCTTGTAGTATTTCTCTTATCATTCATCAGTGTGTTAAGTAGTATTATCTTTAGGTTGTATTGGGTAGAATACTTGATTTCAAAAACTGTTTGAATCGCTAACTTCAGTTTCATCAGCAGGTAAAGGCCACTGCTGCACAAACCTATCCAATCCCTAGAACACAAGTAGAAGATGGAAGGAGAGAACTGACACCCATCAAATTGTTCTGACCTTTACACACACACACACACATATGCACACCAACCCTGCACAAAATACTAATAGTAATTGTAATACTAAATTATTATTATTATTTTAAAAATTATTGAAGTGAATCTTGAGTTGGGATTAGGACAGAATTTCTAATAATTTCTGAAGCAGCCCTAAGTGTATTTCTGCTATTATGTATTTATACAAAGTGGTGTTCTTGGCACTGAGTATCATAAAATCAAAATATTGATCAACCATAAAAAAAAAAAGATGCACCCTGCAGTATTCATTTTCAGCTAAATTGTAATTCTTTATATAAAAACAGACACATCTACCATACTAGTATGTAAATTTGTTTTAGCCTTTGCTAAATTATAAAACTATATGTATACCAGACAATTGTTTACAACAAGTGTTTATGACTATCAGTAAATATTTAATTTGTATGCCTATTTTATAAACCTATTTACCCACAGTTACATAAAAATTTGTTGGGCAAAAGGGGTCATGAGTGGAAAAAAATTTAAAAATTTACATGGAATACTAGTTTTTTGTTTGTTTGCCTGTCTTTCAGAGACAGGGTCTCTCTACATAGCCCTGGCTGTCCTAGAACTCACTACATAGATCAGGCTGGCCTCAAACTCCTAGAGAGTCACCTGTCTCTGCCTCCCCAGTGCTGAGATTTAAGGTGTACACTACCACGCTTGACAGAATACTGTTTTGTTTTGTTTTTTAGGAGTAGTGTGGGGAAGAAAGGGCACCACCATCACCATATGATCCACAAGTAATTTTAATCTACTTTATCTTCAAAATATAACTTGCATCCTCACTCTCCTCTTGCTATCCAATGTCATCACCTTAATCCAGCCACTATCAGCTCTTACTTGAAGTTACTGTTTTCCTAAGTGGCATCCATGCTTCCCGCTTGTCTACCACATTCTCTAAGGCTGGAGAGATGGCTCAGTGGATAGGAGCAACAGCTGCTCTTCCAGAGGACCAGGAGTCAATTCCCAGCACTGATATGGCAGGTCACGACCATCTGTAATTTTAGTCCCAGGAGATTTGACATCTTCTTCTGTCTGAGATGGGCACTGGACATAAGTGGTGCACAGATACTTATGTAGGCAAAACATGCACATAATTTTTTTTTTTGGTGTTTTGAGACAGGGTTTCTCTGTGTAGCCTTGGCTGTCCTCGAACTCAGAAATCCACCTGCTTCTGCCTCCCAAGTGCTGGGATTAAAGGCGTGCGCCACCACCGCCCGGCGAAATAGTATTTTTTAAAAATACAATAAAGTAAAATGCATTCTCTCAGCAGGAGCTAAATAATCTATCAATATAGGTCACAAAGTTCCTTAACCTGAACCTTAAGTCCATTTAGGCTGATCTAACAGGATTCTATAATAGCATACTATAGACTGAGCAGTTCGGAAACAGTTGAAATCCATTTCTCATAGTTCCAGCGTCTGGGAAGGCCATGATAAAGGCACTAGCATTACTGTTATCTTCCTAGTTTGTAAATGGCAGAGAAACAGCAAAGAAACTCCCTAGGGTCTCTTTAATAAGGATACTAATTTCATTCATGAAGAATCTATCTTCATAATCTAATCAATTCCCAAGGCTTGACCTCCTAATGCTATCACATCGGGGAATTAAGATTATTCAGTCTCTAACACCTCAGCACTTAAATTTTAATCTTTTTTCAGGGGCCTGACAAAAATAATAATACCCAAGGCTGGAGAAACAGCTCAGTAGTTAAGAGCGTTTGCTGCTCTTCCATGGACATGAGTTTAGTTCCCAGCACATGTATTAAGTGACTCACAACCACCTGTAAGTTCACCTACAGGGTACCTGACACTTCTGGCCCAGAATGGGCACCTGCACTCAAGTGTGCATACCCACATGCAGGTATGTAAACACCTAAACATAATTTAGAGCTATTAGAAAACAAATCTGTATTTGTAGTTATTTAAAAAGGGAACAGCACCTTACCTTGCCTTCCCTATTCATTTTCATTTCATGCCACGCTTGCCATCTGTAAACATCTTAGCAAGCCACCACAGTCTCCTAGCTCCTCAATTACTTATTTCTTAACTTTGCATCACCTCCCCAGCGAGGCCTTCTCTTCTATAAATCACTCCCTCCTCAAAAATAAATAAATAACTCTCTATTTTATGTCTTTATTAAATTATAATGTGTTAGCACTATTTGACTCTCTGCCAATTTATCTTCTAACTCTACTATGGCATGAACTATAAGGACTGTATCTATAATGCTCTCTGCTGCTCCATCAACATAGTGCTGGGCTTGCAGTTAGCACCAAATCAGGGCCAGTCTTTTGCTCTAAGTATCAGGAGTACAATAGGGGAAAAGGGACAGATAAAAATCCCTTCCTGTGTAGAGCTAATACTCTACTGTTCAGACAATAAAGGACAATGTTATTCTGGTCAAAGGGAGCAGATAAAACAATGGGGAAAAGGAAGAACCTGAGTGTGCTGTAATTTTAAATATAATATCAGGAAACTCTCACTTCAAATGTTCTTATGGGGTGTGGATCAGTGATACTTATTTGTCTAGCATGCTTAATAAGGCCAGAGTTCAATCCTCAGCACTACCAAAAGAAAGAAAGAGTCTTAAGAAGTCAAAGGGAGGAACTGGGATGCAGGTGTGATACCATCTGCTTTTAGTACCTGGGCTCAGGAAGCAGAGACAGGTGGATCTCTGTGAGTGTGAAGCCAGTCTGGTCTACAAACTGAGTTCTTAGCCAGCCATGAATACACAGTACAACACCGCCTATAAATCATAAACACAAAGAAAGAAAGGAGAAGTTGAGAGAGCTAGCATTCTAAGTAAAGAAACTGTAAGTCCCAAGATCCTGAGTGTGCAGTATACCTAACTTATTTCATCTATCAGTACTACTGGATTGGAAAGCATGAAGAGAAGAAATGTAGAATACAATCAAAGATATAACATGGGGACAGACATAGGGCCTGAAGATGCTAAGTGATTTGGTTTTATTCTGAATGAGACAGGAAACTACTTCAGCAGAGATGAGAAATGAGCTGAATTTTTTTTGTTTGTTTGTTTTTGGTTTTTTTGTTTCTTCCTTGCAAGTGCCTTCAACACTTAGGCAAGTATACTCCCATTAACCTACATTCTCCAGCCACTGAACTACTTTTAAAAGAGACCATCTGGGTTATTATATAAAAAGTAGAAGATTTGGGAGAGATATGGAAATTATTAAAGAATCAATTTAAAGGCAATTATAGTTATCTTGTACAACATAATGACCTCACAGAATCTAGAGGGCATGGTCAGGTTCTGAATTCATTTTGAAGAAATCATCTGTAAGATTTATTGGCCTATCTTCTCTGATACAGAGATGTACCAAAAGCAACTAAAACTTCCAACTCCAATAACTAGAACTATGACCTACTGTAAACTGTAAGTATTCTAATATAAATAAAATGTATGTCAAACATTTACTGAAAACTTTTTAAAAAGCTGTAGAAATAGCAGGCAAATGTATCAAAAAGTCAGTTATATCCATGCACAATTCAAGATGTCTCTGACATTCAAGTGGAATTATTTAATGAGTACTCCACAGAAGTCTAGCTACAAGATAAAATTTCAGCTGTCATCAGGATATAGCTGTGTTTGTATTTATGTATTAGTGACATAATTAAATCACCAAAGCATAAAAAAACATTAAAGTTCAAAGCCTAAGGCTTCAATAACAGTAAGTGAGGTAGAAAAGAAACATCCATTGATACTGAAGCTAAATGGGAATGTGGTATTCTACAAAAAGGTAAATAAAATGGGATTAATCAATTCCATTAAGTGAGATAAAACAGAAATTACCACTGGTTTTAAAGTCACAATCACCAGGAACAGTGGCTAGCACAATTTAAGAGGAGTTAATAGAGAAGGCAGAATCATATAGGTTTAAGAAAAAAATATGGGAAAAAGACATAGGAACAAAGTTGCTGTACAGACAACACTTTGTGGGAGCTTACCACAAAAGCTCTACGGGCAGAACCGAAGCCACTGGGTTTTTGTTTTATTTTTTTTGTTGTTGTTGTTGTTTTTAATAAGCAAAACTATAGTATAAATGAGTATCTATGAAAATGATCCTAGTATAAACTTAAGTTGAGGATAGAGGAAAAAATATGGTAACAATGACCTTGGTAGATCAGAAGGGATAGAGTATAGAATAAACTGGAGTCACACTTAGAAAAGAACAGAGAATTCATCTACAGCAACTACAGGGAATGACAAAGATGCTAGCAGGTGAACAAATCTGTGAATGCTTGTGGAACAAAGTGTTTCATCAAGTTTACCTATGGGCCAAATTTGGCTAATAGCTGGTTTCATAAATTTCACAGAAAACACAAGTCCAAGCCACACTTTCTCATCTACGTATGAAAGGTAGTCTATGACAGCTGATAGCAGTTAACAGAAGCCATACGACCAACCCACAAAGCCTAAGATACTTACTGTCTTCATTTACAAGAGAAGTCTGCAAACCCTGGTTAACAATCTTAAACTGCTAATCTTAAATTTAAAGGTCAGATAATTTGGCTATGAGAAAAAGACATGATTTTAGACAACATCAGCATCTAATAAACAGGTGCTAAATTAACTTTTATGTCTTTCTGAGTACTCAGCTCCAATTTTTTCCTTTCTTTCTTTTTCTTTTTTTTGGAGACAGAGGCTTACTGTGTGGCCCTGGCTAGCTGGAACACACTATGTAGACCAGGCTGGCCTGCTCAGAGAATCTCCTGATTCTATCTTCTAAGTGTTGGGATTAAAGGCATGTCCCAGCATGCTCTTCAAGAAAAGAATTCTGTAATTAACCAATGTTTTTTTTAAATTTCAATTCTTATCTTGGTTATCTATTTTGCTATCTACTGCCATATCACTTTTGAACTGATTGCATCTCTAAGAGAAGTATAATATTTAAGGGATTAAGGGATTTCTCAAAAAAGGTAGGAAAAATCAGTAATGTTTAAGAAACAGACTATCATTCCAAGTTAACTATGACTGTTTATTGAGGACCTAGAAATTGAATTTAGAAACTCAAAGATACATGCTAGGCAAACATTCTACTACAGAGATATAGCCCTAGCTCAATGACCTTTTGTTTGTTTTAAGTTTTCAAAGTAGACACAACAAAGGCCTTATCACACTAGATAACTGTATACCATTTAGGTATACTTCATATGTAACATCAACAAAACAGCATTAATAAATGTCTATAGAGCTAATACTTATTTTTACCTATTATTACTTCTTGAAATGAGACCCCTGTGAAGCCTAAGCTTTCAAACTCAAATACAGTCTATTTTCCTAACATTCATATAGCAATAATAATCTTAGCAACAATTCTGCAAAATGAAATCATCTAAGTTAGTTTAGTAATTGTGCTTCAATTTCTTATTTACTTTCACTAGTCATGATTTTTGTTTACATAAGAACACATCAAACATGGTTTTGAAAATTTGGTTATGATTGCCAAGTATTTCAGTATATGCTTAATACATTTAGAAATGAGCATTATGAATATCATGGCACCCATTTTAAAGATTCCAAGACCTAAGTAACACAAACAAGTGACAGACATATTTGTGTTGAGAGTAGATTAAACCATATTTTTGAATAAGGGTACACAATATTTTCCAATACATTTTAATAGCTCTCCTTATAACACCATGGATTTGTTGGATTTTGTCATTCTTTTTGTCCACATCATGACATTCAGATACTTATCCAGGTAACCAGTCATAATTCTTTAGTGATTCTCCAGTTCCTTTTCTAACTTCAAGTAGATAACCATTAATCATAATGTAAATATATATTGTTTTTCTTTAGGTGCACTGACTAGCACTTGCCAAATTAAGGCATAGACTCTAGCCATTTATAGAGCTTTGAAACCTGTTTCTATCATATTTGTCTTTATTGTTCACTATCCAGAAGCCCTATATTTAGTAGTATATGTTAAAATCATCTTTGAGCTCTGATAAAACATTAAACAAATATGAAACCCAAAATTAGTTTTTTGCTTACATTAAAATAAAAACTTCTGGAGAAATTCCTTTTATTTTGGTCAAAAACAAAACTCTAAAGTAACTTTGAAAATTCAGAGATATGTAACTATTCATTCTATTTAATCTAATATTAAAACATAAACTTACTTCTTAATAAATCTATCTACTCAAGTGCTCCAATCCATACCTTTCTCCCAGGAACAAAGGCACACAACTTAATGCTTGGACAATGCCACAACCAGGTACAGTGATCAAGCAATGATATCTGGAAATGAAAACCAAGATTTTAAAATTTTGACAGCAAAAAGCAAATCATTATCCTTGTCATTTACACTTCATATTTAAGTTAGGCATGTTAATTTGTTTTTAAGCTCTTCTGTACTTGGGCATAAGTATACGATAACATGTCATAACTTGTGTAATACAAAAATCACAACTCAAAGAATCTGTCTAAAACAAAAGCATCATTTAATTCAATAAAAGGAAAGCTGGTCTTGCCCTATCCAAATCGCAAAAGCAGATCTAGTATGGCAGCGCCTGCTTCTGAACCACTTATCCGCTCACTACAAAAGCAATGCTCAATGCTGCTGTCAACATCCCACAAGGACTGTCTACGATGTGAAGCCTATAGGAATTAATAGACTGTACATGAGAGCAGACAACAGGTAAACATTTCAAATTTTTAAAGAACCTTTTCTCCATCTTATTGACAAAAACCTTTTAAGTAGAGTACCTGAAGAAATGCAAGATTAAAATCTTGCACTTAAAAAAATCCCAGAAAAGTAGGAAGACTACTCTCAACAGCGCACAAGGCTTCAGTGAGAGTAAGCCCCCAAAATTGCAAAAAGTAGCATTAAAAGGGCATTGTGACGATTTGGGGTTGTTTTTTTTCCCCCAAACTATATTTAGATAAGAAACTTTCTCATTCAGAGTATTTCAGAATACAGCAGCTTTTGGAGCCACACTATATTACTTTCAGAAGATACCGTAAGATGTGAAGGTGTTATGATAAAACCCTCCAGTACTTAAGTTTATATGCTATGAGTTCATACAGATAGAGTCATTGTAGTCGCTATCCTTTTATCCTTTCAAACATCAGACATACAATGTTTGAATTGGTAATTATAATTTGGAAAAAACAATCCAGTAAAGAGTAAGGTCTACTATGCTTACCTACCCCATAGAATGCCAATACCCCCAAAGTGTTAATATGAACTGTTCCTTATGAATTTCTGAAGAAAAATACAGCTTTGTTGAAGGATAATTAACAGATCTGCAACTATGTTTAAAATGTTATTAAAAATGTCAGAGAATTTCAGCAAGTCACCTTAAATGCTCTCTATTCATTCTGACCATACAAACTTTAGAGCACACTCAAATCAGACCTGTTTTACTGGGGGGAACAAGCAATTCAATTATTATTAGTAAAATGTGCCTTAAAAAAACAGACTTTCAAATTAATGACCTTCTTACCACGATGTGAGTTGCTTTTACATTACATCCCTGAGATAATCACAGTTCAACATTCTCATGAACTCCTTAAAAACTGACGCCCCTCCCCATTTTGAAGACTTCTGGAAAAAAAATAATTTACAAACACCAAAAACTCCAAATTTAAACCCGAAGTGAAAACTGATCCTTAACTTTGTTTTCTAAACTTTGAAGTTGCATCTGTTCTATTGGTCTAGAGAAGAGTTAAGACACATTATCATATATGCATTCAGACAGAATACTTTTGAGTTACCAAAGTCATCTAACTCAAGACACTACACACTTAACAAAGAGGACACCATGTTAAGAACAGATTCAAGATGGACCCTACAAGTGACAAAAAGGCAGTTACAAAGAAATCTGCCACTGGGTGTGGTTGGGGGGGCGTCTACAACGAGGAGCACTTTTTTGCCCAACTCTGGGGGCGCGCAGTGCGTGCGCCAGATAGCGGGGAGTCTCTGCAAGGAAGAACCCCCAATAGCCATAGGCTGGGCCCATAGTAGGGATGCCGTCGAGGCGGGCCAGCGAACCTACAGCTCGAGGGGTGCGGACTGAGGGCTGCCCATCCCGTCTCCACCAGCCGCGGAACCCGACGAGTGATGGCTTCGCGCGCCAAACACCCCCGCGTCGCCCCCAAACGCCGCGCCCGATCCGCCCCTTTCCCCGGGGTTCCGCTGCCCCTCGGACGCGCGGAAGTACACGGTCGCCGCGAGCGCGCCCAAGTCCTAGGCTCTGAGACTGTGGGGAGCTCTTACGGACAAACTTACAACAAGCCCAAGCCGAGACGACAATGACCAGCCCTAACGGCTAGCAAGAGCCCCGGGTTAAAAACCAATGGCTTCTCTAGAAAACTTTGCGGCAAGTTGGCCGGAAGCGCTGAATGGACGGGACTATTTAACATGAGCTTCCTATCACAAGAGGCGGATCCCCAAGACCATTTGGGGGGGAACCCTGGCACCCCACGAATTCGCCCTTGGTCCCTTGCTGACTCTCTGTGCGTCCCGACATCCTAACTGGTCTTGGCGGCTCCGCACACAGGGAATACCTGTCGTGGTCCCCATTGCCTGCGAGTCCCAGATGGCGGCCATTACCCCTCCATCCGGGTATTGCCGGAAAGCCGAGCGCCGCGCTGCCGGCAGCGCACGCTGCGGCGGAGGGATCCGCGCTGCACCTGAGGCGAGCGGAAGAGAACGGCGGCCGGAAGGGCCCGCGCCTTAGCCTCACGAGAGTAGGCCATGGCGCCGAGTCCACGGCTGACCTCTCCGTAAGGCGCCTCCCTGCGGCCCGACTCACCACTCCCCCTCTACTCACCAGCAGCGGGGATCCTACTGCCGCTGGAAGAGCGGGGAAAATGGCTACCGTACTTTCCCAAGTGGACACCAGAAGCAGGAACTGGTGTGCTTGGCAAGCCTTGGTGAACAGGAAATGGCCTCAACCCAGAGATTTTAGCCAGCCCCGTCTTAGCAAATGGCGTCTTCCCTGTACTTACCCGGATCACGCAAGCTCTGGTAGCCCTTGACGTCCTAGTCCTTGGACGAAGCTGCCATCCAAAGCCCTGGCCCACAAGGGAGCCAAGCCTGAGTTCAAAGGCTCCCCGTGAGGGGTGGTCTTCTCCCGACGCGAGACGACCTCCTCCCGAGGCGTGGAGGTCTCGAGTGAGCGAAGGAAGTCCTCCCCGCCAAGAAAACCCTTGCAGACACCTCACAGACTCAAAAATGGAATCCTTGCCCCCAAGAAAAGAATCCTCCCCCGCACCACGCAAGAGGCGTACAAAGTTCAAACGGGGCTCCTCTCTTTCGGGGTTTCAGAAGCCCACTAATCTCACTTGGTAAATAATTACCTCCCTTAAAAGAAACATACACACACACACACACACTCACGGAAGCACTGTGGAAGATGCTGCCATCAAAAACACGAGGCGGAGGGATATAGCAGAAGATTAAAAATCGAAACTGTGAATTTTGATTTCGACTGTGGGCCGTAGGTTTTTTTGGGGGGGTGGGGTGGGGTGGGAGTGTGTGTGGGGGGTAATCCGAGTAACTCCTGACACGCACAAATTTTTCTTGAAACCCAATTTTAAAACTCTTAAAGAATTTTCCGTTTTCTTAGGATATGCTTTTGAACACATTGCCCTGTTGTCACGCGGACTTTACCCTTAAAAAAAAAAAAACCGGAAAGGAAAGAAAGAGAAACACGTGGCGAACCCTTAGTTTTGGGTGGTATGTTGGTGTACAACAGTCCTCCTACAAGAGGCAAGCTGAAATTCACACAAGAAGTACAATTTAACTATAAAACTGAAGGTGAAATCTATTAATATCAAAAGGGCATATTTGTAATCTATAATGATGTTTGCAAAATAGATTTTCTTTTTGTGTGTGTGTGGGGGGGTGGGGAAAGACAGGGTAACAGGCACTGGACAGTGTAAGAGAGCCCTGGTTGTCTTGGAACTCAATTTGTAGACCAGGCTAGCCTCGAACTCACAGAGCTCTTCTTGCCTCTGCTTCCTGAGTGCTGGTGGATTTTCTCCTTAACACAGTATTTTCATTGCTCCAGAAAAGAGGACAGACATTGCTGAGGAGGGAAGGGGAGAAAAGCTTGTTTGTTTTTTAATAGGGAAAAAAAAGTTGTTTTGGAATGTGAGTAGTTTTGTTATAGTTTTTATAATTTATATGACGAAAATGATGCATCATCATGCTCTGAAGTATTCTCATAAAACTTTATTTTTGCATATATCTTCACCTTGAAAACCTGCTTTTATGCTAGAATACTCAAAGTATTCATTGCATGCTAAATAAGCTAGAATATTCATCTCTCTCTTTCCCTTGCCCAGTTTTTTCATTCCTATCAAACTCTCATTCTTTGCTCTTTTAAAGTTATGAACACTGAAGTTAACAAAAGGAGTGAAGCCGAAAGGAAGAGGAGATAGACTCTAAAGTTGCAAAGAAACAAATGCTCAAGAAAAGATTCTAGAATGTTCCATACTTAAAGATAGTTCCCGGGAATAGGATAACCATATCAATGCTCTCAGGGATGGGTGACTCTGAAGATGAACCTGCTATTTACTAGCAGGGGGCATAACCTCTTAGCTTCTCATACTAAACCTGGTGGTGACAGTCACAAAGTTTCTTTCTTGCTTAAAATCCTTTGTTTAAATGTATTATTAATTCATGGTCATTGTATCATAAAGTGGGTTAATATAAAATAATGAAAAATAAGTGGGTATAATGCATTTTACTTTAGGCATTCTGCCATTTGAATCATTTGACATCATATCATAATGTGGGCAGCTCTCTTAGTTCACAGACAAGTAAGTATAGCTTGGTACACCGTAAGTACTTCAATCATAATGAAAAATAGATGTTTATTTCTTTGTTTGTTTGTTTTTTCGAGACAGGGTTTCTCTGAGTAGCCCTGGCTACCCTTGAACTTTCTCTGTAGACCAGGCTGGTCTCAAATTCAGGGATCCACCTGGCTCTACCTCCTAAGTGGTGGGATTAAAGGTATGTGCCACCACTGCCCAGCAAGATGTTTAAAGAGCAAGGGCCTCCTAAGATTTCATCTCTTTCTGTTAATCTTTCAACTCAACTCCTCCCACCCTGTCCCAGCAATATAATTCAATGCGTCTGAATGTGGACAAATTAGACATAAAGAATGTGGGTGATCTAATATAAAATGGCCGTACTTCTTGATCAAGGCTATTATGGTTTGGTCACTAATGACAATCTGTAAAATGATAGTTGAGCTTCAAGTGGTACTTTCCCCAATGTTTTCTACTTTTTCTTTTCCTTCTTTCGTTAGTAGCCAAATCCATTCACTTCACCCTTTATCATCGTGGCTCAGAGATGAGATGTTGTTGTCTTTGAAAAGAGCTCTCAATGTTATTTTCAAAGTTCATTATTTGATATCTATTGAGGAGAAATTCCCTTGAACACCTATTTATATGCCACAGAGATGAATATGTATTATATTAAAACAGACAAAGACAGCTGGGATTGAGAATAAAAATAAATTTCATGAAACCTCAGCAAGGTGGAGAAGATATACTGCTATTGCCATATAAATTATAAGAGCAGCCCCAATTTTGTTTTAATGTATGTGTTAAAATCTACAAAGATCTTCCTACTACACGATGTTGCTTCTGCTCCTGACATACAAGGTTAAATCAATGGGAAGTAAAGGGATCACGCAACTCTGTTCTGTGGACATTCTGGTTTGTTCCTGTTTCCTCTAGCTCACTCTATACAAGGTTGAAGTTTAAGTGATATGTGCATGATAAAGGGAAACTACTGAAAATTTCATTAAGTAGTAAGTATTCTCATGTTTGGTCTGCCTTCCTCATGGCTTAGAGAAAGGAAACAACTCCTTCATAGGAAGAAATACAGAAGCAAGAACTGTTATCATGAGCTTAGGACTAATCAAAGAGATTTTTTTTTAATAGTGAGGTGTGGATAGATGGATTGGAACAGTAATCCTCAGTGATTTTGTGAGGTCTTATCTCTCAACTCTGACGTTCTTCATTTCTCTCTTTTTAACTGGAACTAAAAGGACATCGTTTTCAACCTGATCTAAAGAAAGAGCAAAACTTCCAGAGATTTAACAAGCAAAAGAGAAAGATAACAAACCAAGAAGCGTATGCTTTCTGAAAAGCTAGGAAGATCCCTGAAGCTTGCTGGCTAACTAGCCTAGCAGAATCCTTTAGCTTTGTGTTCAGTAAGAGACTGTGTATAAAAAACTGAAGGTGAGAGCAATGGAGGAAAGACATTTAACATCAACTTCATGCCTCCGCCGACACACAGACACTCATATACTCATGCATACACCACATACATGCAATCCCTGTCTCTGTTTCTCTCTCTCTCTCTGTCTCTCTGTCTCTGTCTCTCTGTCTCTCTGTCTCTCTCTCTCTCTCTCTCTCTCTCTCTCTCTCTCTCTCTCTCTCACACACACACACACACACACACACACACACACACACACACAGTGGGGGAGGGAGAGAGAGATTTTGTAAAAGAGGTGGAAGTTCAGATGCTACTCAAACAAACAAACGAACAAACATGAATAAGGGACAGTTTGGAAATTTGAAGACTGAAGATATTTGATAGTAAGAATTTCCAATAAATAAGTGTAAAGATATAGATATAGATGATACAGATAGAGTTAGGTTTTAAAAGTGTGCTACTTGAGATATATTGCATTTTTACAGATGAGATAATTTATTAGAGAATTATTTCACAAGTAAGAGGAAGACATATAGGAAAGAATATAGATGAAAGATGAAATGGTTGTATTTCTTGGTAATAATTGATAATTCTTGGCACCAAAGAATGAGACAGAAAGATATTTAAAATTATTTTTTATTTTAACATTTAACATAGAAAGAGAGAAACTGAATGACTTATTGTCAGGTAATTTTTTATTTCACTGATTTTCTAACAAGAAGAGAAAGCAAAACTGTAGCAGAAAAGGAAATAATAGAATTTGGAGAGATGGTTCAGCAGTTAAGAGCACTGGTTGCTCTTCCAGAGGGTCTGGGTTCAATTCTCAGTAACCACATGGACAATCATCTTACAACCATCTGTAACTTCAGTTCTAGAGAATCAGATGCTCTCTTAGACATGCACACAGGTAGAACACCCATACACATAAAATAAATAAAAATTTTTGAAAAGGAAGAGATTAGCTTGGGAATAAGTCTTAGATAAAAAATCAACTGAGGGGAAAAAATATCTGTAGCCCACAGTTGTCACTTTAACTGGTCAGCTCACCAGAGAGCCTACATTCATCAGAGACAAGGAGCCAACTGCATCAAAGGTGAGGCCCTCAAGGCAGCAGATAGAAGCTCACCAGATTTAAGTAAAAGAAAAAAAAAAAGATCCCAGGGAGCCTGAGATTACTTCTGCTGCCTTTTCCAAAAATCCAGAGTAGCAGAGTAACTAAAAACATATATACTGTTAGTATCCCACTCTTAGCTCAAAGTGTAACAGGATTCAAACACTTACCCAAAAAGCAGTAAGTTTAGGAGACTCTTTTTACCTAGACAATTATTGGAACAGAAATATTAATTTTAAATTAATCACTTAAAATGAATACACTTAATGAAGTAGAAATAAATTTCACCTTATCCAAAAGAAGACTTATAAAAGACAAGCATCTAGAAATAATTCTGGGAGTATAGCAAGGGAGTAAGTACCAGGTGTCTATCTACCTAGTCATTAACTGTTTGTCAGGATCTGTTGATGATGTAACTATTTTAGAACTCTGAAGTCCACTGATAGCTTGCAACTTCCAGAGGAAGTCTTGTCTAGACTGACTGCTAGTAATTTTAGTTCATTTCAGCTCATAGTTTATGCTGGCTTCTGTAGTCCCTTTAGGAAAATATCTATGTTCTTGATCCTGGAGTAAAAGCCAGGATATACAGTAAGAAACAAATGCTTGTTCGGCACATACCAAAGATCAGTATTTTCTTCCTTCCTTCTTTCCTCCCTCCCTCCTTTTTTTCCATTTTATGTTTTGTGGCAGTGATGGTTGTGTACACAGTGGTTCACATATGCCAGACCAAGGCTACACCCACAACCTGGCTCTGTATTGAGACTACTTTTAATCACAGAGATACTGACAAAGGGAAGAGGCGTTGTTTCACAATGGTCACACAAACCTGCTGCAGGCCAAGGTTGCAATACCATCCTCTGCAGAATGAAGGTGAAGCAACTGCTCAGTGTTCAGGGCATTTAAAGGGCCCGTGCCCTTCTCTTCCTTCCATTTTTCTCTTTCCCTTATTTTAGGGAGCAGACATTAAAAATTTAACAGTAGAACACTAAGACAGCAAGAAAAAAGATTAAATGCAAATAAATGACAAAGCAGAGGACACCCCCTCCAGTGGCATCTTAGAGACTGTAAAACATGCCTGGAATTGCTAAGTGTAAAGAGGACATGACTATCAACCTAGGACCTCACACCTAGCTAAAATAACAGGGCCATAGGGGTGGGATAAAGGCATTTACCACATAGAAAGAATAAACAAGCTTAAATATCACCTTCCTAGTCATGCTGAACTTTGCAAGAGGGAAGTCAGCCTGGAGGGAAGGTCACAGATTTAGCAACTTATAGATTTCTGAAACTTACAAAGTATTTCAGAAAATTAATTCTGTAGGGGAACTTTATCTTCAAACAACTTGATGCCAACACTATGCAACAGTTAAACGATTTGGAGTTAGGCTTGACATGTAGTGGGTAAAATACCTTATTATGTTCAGAATAGAGGTAGGAAAACTGAGTATGCACACTACTAAAAATGTATATCCATAATTTATATCCATAAGAATGAATATAATTAAGGATGACTACTTAAAGAATAGACATAGATCCCACAGTTTCTAATCCAGGAGAAAATAAAAAAGTAATGAGGAAACCCCACCCAATATGACAAAGGGAAAACATAAAAACTTAATAATGCTATAGTACTCCAATAAAAAATAATCTAAATATATCAATAATTATTTTAAGAGATTAAGCTTAGATAATGCATGACAGATTTTGAGACTGAATCCCCAAAATAAATGCTATCTCTGAACTATGTATAGGAGAAAACCTAAAAAAAAAGTATGAGCTCTGGAAGCAAAGGATAGGAAGACATACCAGGAAACAGTGAAGGAAAATGAGGTCAACAATTAAAAAGGGTGCAAAATGTCACTTAAACACCAAAGCTTTAGTTCTCAAGGGCTAGAGTGCAAACGTGAACCACCAGTCCCCGTTTAAATGCAATTTTTATTTTCCTTGCTCTGTATTGCTTGAGCATATCAATGGGGTCCAGTGTAATATTTCAGTCTATGGTTGCAATGTGCATGACAGCATTCAGCTTCCCTCCATTCGTGCTCTCCCACTCACAGCTTCTAAAAATCTCCATTCCACATTCAGATTGTTATTTAAAGCTTCCACATAGGAGAAAAATATGAAGCAACTGCTTTTCTGTGTCTGGATTATTTTACTCAACACTAGCCTAAACAGCTCCATCCATTTTGATGCAAAATACAGGATTTCATTCTCCCCATGGTCAAATAATATTCTTCAGTGTGTGCATACCACATTTTTCTTTATTTGGACACCTGTTGATGGGCAACTATGTTAATTCTCTGTCTTAAGCTACTGTGAATAGTGGGGCAATTAACATGAGTATCCAGAAACCACTTTGGTGTGTAGATTTCATATCCTTTGGAGTTATGACCTGAAGTGGGATAGCCAGATCCTATAACAGATTTACTTGCACTTTTTGAAGCAATGTCTGTACTGTTCTCCATAATAATAGTACTGATTTACGTTCTCATTTTTAAAAATTTGTTAAATTTTATTCTGAGTAGGTGTGCATGTGGGGGGGGGGTGGGTCAGAAGAAAACTTTGCGGAATTGAATTCTCACCACACCTGTGTGTGCACTGGGGGGATTAAGCTCAGGTGGCCAGATTTGTGTGTGACAAGTGTTTTGTCTGCTGAGCCATCTTGTTGGCCCACAAACTATTTGTAAGTCCCCTTTCTCTACATTGTCACTAACATTTGCTATCTCAGGTTTGCTTCTTTGTTAAACAATAACCGTTCAAACCAGGGTGACAAACTTGCTCACCATAGTTTCTATTTGCATTCCTCTAACAACTAGTGACATTTTTCATACATTTATTTGGCCACTTGAATTTCTTCTTTGGAAAGTTTCCACTCAAATCCTTTGCCCATTAAAAAATAGGATGGGGGTTGGCTGTTTGATAAAGTTGTTTAGCAAACATTTTATTCCATTCCATTAGCTGTCTCTTCACTCTTGGGATAAATTTCAAGACATAGAGTTTCAGTACATTTCCTAGAATTTATACCATTCTAACTATCCCAAGATCAAGTCAAATAAGTAAATATCATAATAAATAACAAATAAGTAAAAATCATAAATAAGTTATATATCATCTCACATAAGTAAAAATCATAAATAAGTTATATATCATCTCACATAGTGAAGCTTTCTTTAACATCTTAAATATTAACCAAATTCTCCAACTGAGGACCCTAGACATTAAATATTTCAAACACGGTAGTAGCATATAAATACCAAAAGGTTTTAGGAATATAACCATTAAATATTTTTGTCATTTGAATAAAGTTTTAAAGGCACTAAAATTACATAAGTGCTATCCCAGAAGGGATAAATTTTAAAATGGAAAACATCAAATGAAGTTATATTTGATGATTTTTCAGAAAGTACAGTCCCTCCCGGAGGAGGCAGCTCAGTGGCAGAGTATTTACCTAGCATTGCACATGGCTCTAGGCCAGACTCCCAACACCAAAAGGAGGGGGAAATACAAGCTTAGGAACAAAGTGTCTTAATAGTGATGTCATTGACTCACATGCTCATCTTCTGTACATTTTCCAGCCATGCATTCATTTTGTTATATTTTCCTAGAACATGCATCTTTCCCTTAAGTGCTAACTTCATTGTCATTTTATCATTTTCCTATTTGTAGATGTTTTATATCTCCTTATTCATTGCTACCATAAACTGATCTCTCTCTCTCTCTCTCTCTCTCTCTCTCTCTCTCTCTCTCTCTCTCTCTCACCTTAAGCACCCAAAGTTTTAAGTTTGCTGATCCTGTTGTTCTGTAGTCCAGGCTGGCCTCAGAGATCCACCTGCCTCTGCCTTTTGAGTATAGAATTAAAGGCGTGCATGCACCACCACGGCCCACACAGTTTTCTGATTCTCCTTATAGAATATTTCGCTCATTTCCTCCCTTTACAGGATATGAGCTTGCTTGTTTTCTGCTTCTGGCCACTCTAGTGAATCCCTGAACTCACCCATTTTATCTCTTTTCATTATTCATACATTTAAAACTAAATTTCCCTCCTAAGCACTGCATTAACTGTTTCAAGATATTTTCTAACTTTTATCGCAAGTTTTTTTTTGGGGGGGGTGTGTTTTGTCCTGTTTGTTTGATTGTTTGTTTGTTTTTGTTTTCTTTTTTTGGTTATTTTACTTATTTACATTTCAAATGTTCCCCTTACCAGACTCCCCTCCACAAACCTTCCACCTCATTCTCTTTACCTCTAAGAGGGTGCTCCCCCATCCACCCACCCATTCCCTCCTCATCGCTCTGGCATTCCCCTACACTGGGGCATCAAGCCTCTACAGGACCAAGGGCCTCCCTTCCCATTGATGCCAGATAAGGCAATCCTCTGCTATGTGTGTAGCTGGAGCCATGGATCCATCCATTGTATACTCTTTGTTTGGGGGGTGTAGTCCTTGGGAGCTCTGGGTGGTCCAGTTAGTTGATATTGTTCTTTGTTTGGGGTTGTAGTCACCTTCAGCTCCCTCAGTCCTTCCCCTAACTCTTCCATTGGGGTCCCTGGGCTCAGTTTGATGGTTGACTATGAGTATCTGTATCTGTATTAGTCAGGTGCTGGCAGAGCCTCTTAGAGGACAACTATACCAGGCTCCTGTCAGCAAGCACTTCTTGGCATCAGAAATAGTATCAGGGTTTGGTGTCTGCAGATGGGATGGATCCCAAAGTGGGGCGGTCTCTGGATGGCCTTTCCTTCAGTCTCTGCTCCATTTTTTGTCCCTGCATTTCCTTTAGATAGGAATAATTCTGGGTTAAAATTTCTTAGATGATAATCCTTCAATCCTTGGGGTTTCTTTTGAAATATATAGCTTAATATCCAAACCCACAGTGTTTCTTTGTTTTTTTTTCTTTGTTGCTTTTTGTTATGAATTTTGAGCACAATTCTATTGTGATCAGGAAAGGTATTTCTCAGAAAATCTAACTGTCCTAATTTGTTGAGATTGCTTTACAATCTTCAGTATAGTCAATATTGGTAAATATTCTGTGTGCTTTTCAAAATAATGTGCATACAAGGTAAAGTGTCTATAGATGTTACTTATGTGAATCTGAATCAGTTTTTTTCTTCTAGATCTCTATTGTTTTTACTCTATTTGCTTATTTACTAGGAGAGTATGTACAGGGGCTGGCAAGATGGCTCAGAGGTGCTTACCACATAAGCCTGATTAACCAAGTTTAATCCCCAGAATCCACATAATGGTGCAAGGAGAGAATCTACTACACAAAATGTTTCTCTGACGACTACATGAATACTATGATTTGCCCCTTCATGTACTTCATGCACATGTGCATGCAGTAATAATAACAATAATAGTAATAATAATATACCCAATATATACATACATACATGCAGTTAATATATGCTGATAAAAGATAATGATATTTCCACTATGAACATAGATGTGTCTTTTTTCTTATAGCTCTGTCCTTTTGCTCTGTACATTTTGAAGTGATGTTATTATGCACATACAAATTGTTATATCTTCAGTATTAGTTAGGGTTTTACTGCTGTGAACAGACACCATGACCAATGCAAGTTTTATAAAAGACAACATTTAATTGAGGCTGGCTTACAGGTTCACAGGTTCAGTCCATTGCCATCAAGGCAGAAACATGGCAGTATCCAGGCAGGCATGGTGCAGAGGAGCTGAGGGTTCTACATCTTTATCCAAAGGAAGCCAGGAACAGACTGGGCATCCTCAGGCATCCAGGAGGAAGATCTCTAAGCCCAACCCCACAGTGACACACTTCCTTCAACAAGGCCACACCTTCTAATAGTGCCACTCCCTGGGACGAACATATACAAATCACCACATTCCACTCCCTGGCTCCCATAGGCTTGTTCAAACATGAGTCTATGGGGGCCATACCTAAACATAGCATAATGCAAAATACATTTAGTCCAACTTCAAAAGTCCCTACAGTCTGTAGCAGTCTCGAGAGTGTTAAAAGTCCAAGGTTCAAAGTCTCTTCTGAGATTCATCCAGTCACTTAACTGTAACCCCAAAAGCAAGACAGGAAACCAGCTGGGCAGTCTCCAAACTCTGCATCTCCATGTCTGACGGCAAAGCAGTCTTCAGATCTTCAACTCCCTTTTCATCTTTGTTGACTGCAACAAGGTTCTTTCTCCTGGGCTGGTTCCACTCCCTGTTAGCAGCTTTCCTGGCAGGCATCCTGTGACTCTGGCATCTTTAACATCTTGGGGTCCCCAAGTCAACTTCAGCTTCACAGCTTCTTGTTCCAATGTCTGAGTTCCACACATGATCTTCTGTGCATCTCCAAAGGGCTGGTGTCACTTCCCCAGCTCTGCTCTCTGTAGCACTCTAAGTTCAAGTTGATCCATTCTGCTGCCACTGCTGTTCTTGGTGGTCATCCCATGGTACTGGCATCTCCAATATGCTAGAGTCTTCTACTGCAACTACGCTTCACCAAAGCCTCTCATAGGCTCTCTTCATGGTACCAAGCCTCAACTTCTTTGCATGACCCCTTCAGTCCTTCGCTATCAACTACAACTGAGGCTGCACTTTCTCCAATAGCCTTCCATGGCCTCTCATAGTGCCAAACCTCAGCTTTTCTTCATGATGCCTTCATGCCTTCAAAACCAGTACCACCTGGATTATTCTTACACATTACTAAGTACAGCTGCAGCATGAGGTACAACCTTGGCTATCTCTGGAACACAGCTTCTTTGTGCTCTCAGGAAACACTTCCCAGAAGATATCACCTAAGCAATGCTGGTCTTTTCTTAATCACCACTAATTTCTTAGCTCTAGCTAACCAGCATCAATTGTCCCAGTAGTCTCCTTCTTCTCTTGAATATAAAGCCAGAGACACATGGCCTAAGCTGCTGAGTTCTGCTGTTTGCAGGAGCTGGAACATTGGCTCCCTTGTTCTATTACACTATCACTAGCTTCCTTTATTCCAACTCCTTCACTGCCTAAGCTTGCTTCATAGACTGACTTTAAATTCAGAGATCTGCATGCCTGTCTCCTAGTCACTGGGATTAAAGATGTGGTCCACCAAGTATGGATTTAAATTTTTCTTCACCTAGAATTTGCTCTGTTTTAGGCTTGCCTTGAACTCAGAGATCTGCTTAACTTGGTCTCCTAGGATTAAAGGCTTGTACTACCATGCCTGGACCTAAATTTAGCTGGGAGGAATCTTGCCTCAAAATCACTACTTCCTTAATTCAATTTAATATCCTTGAATTCAGCTCCATTTCACTTCCTGATGTCCCTTTAATACTCAAACTATATATTTTGTATGTTTCCTTTCTCAGCTTATATGTTTGTTCAAAATGCTCTTCATCAGACTTAACCAGAGAACAAAGTCTCTGTTGGACTTTATTGAGACTTCCTTTGTCAATACAATTAATATACATCTCTTTTCCTTAGCCTTAGGCAGTCTCTTCAAACAATGGCAAAAAGCAGCCACGTTCTTCACCAAAACATCACAAAACAGTCTCTCAGCCACATATGAAAGTTCTTCTCCACTGAAACCTCTTGGGCCATCAGGCCTACACAGTTCAAATGACCCTCAGCACCACTGTCTTCCATATTCCTACTAGGCTGGTCCATTAGGCCCCACTTAAAGCATTCCATGGCTTTCCAAATCCAAAGTCCCCAAATCCACATTCTTCCAAACAAAAGCATGGTCAGGCCTATCACAGCAATACCCCTATCCCTGGTACCAACTTCTGTATTAGTTAGGGTTTTACTTCTGTGAACAGACACCATGACCAATGCAAGTTTTATAAAAGACAACATTTAATTGAAGCTGGCTTACAGGTTCACAGGTTCAGTCCATTGCCATCAAGGCAGAAACATGGCAGTATCCAGGCAGGCATGGTGCAGAGGAGCTGAGGGTTCTACATCTTTATCCAAAGGAAGCCAGGAACAGACTTGGCATCCTCAGGCATCCAAGAGGAAGATCTCTAAGCCCAACCCCACAGTGACACACTTCCTTCAACAAGGCCACACCTTCTAGTAGTGCCACTCCCTGGGATGAACATATACAAACCACCACATCCTCCAAGTAGACAGAATGTTTTCCTTTATGAAGACTTATGTGAACATCTACCTATCTCTGCCTCCCAAGTACTGGGATTAAAGGCATGTGTCACCCACACATCTTTTAGTATATGCTTTCAAGTAATTTTTTTCAATGTTTATTGGTCTGAAGATGTATTTGCTTTACTTTTGATAATTCATTTTTGGTTGGTGTGGAATCTAGGTTGACAGTTGTTTTCTTGCATAGCAAATAAGGTATTTTACATTGTCTCTGGATTCCCCTGTTTCTATTTAGATATCATGACTATCCAATTTCTGTTCCATTGAAGTTAATTTTTTAAATATGAATTTTGTTTTTAAAGCCTTGTTTATTAACTTTATGTATGTGTGGTTAAGCATCTCTTGTGAGGGTATCTAACACATATGTACAGGTGACACAGAATCTAGAAAGTATCAAATCTCCTGGAACTGGAGTTACAGGTGGATGTAACTGATATGGGTGCTGGGAACTGAACTTGGGTCCTTTGAAAGAATAGCAAGTGTCCTTAACCCCTGAGCCATTTCTCCAGGATGAGTTATGCTCTTAAATTTTTCTACTTGTCTGTTTTCAGCAGCTTGGCTCTTACATCTCTAGCATGGCTTTGAAATATGTATTGTGCTTATAGTTTTGATGAGGAAGTAGACCTTCATATTTGGGAAAATTCCTGTGTTAGCCATTTATAATTACATTAACAATTATTTCAAGCTTCACAAACTCAATCATTTATTATTTTATTACAGTTTGTGTGGGTAAGCGACCCAGGAGCAGCATTGAGGTGTCTTGGGCACTGTGTCACAAGGGAAACAGCAGGTGGGGCTCACTAGAAGTGCCATAACAGCTTGACTGTGTTTAATGATCTGCTTTCAAGTGTCTTCTATGCCAGGCAAGCTATTGCCAGGTGGCTCCTCTGAAGCATCCCTTAGCTCTGCCAGGATGTTGCATGTTCTCTGGCGTGGCAGCTGGCATCCACCACAGTAACTAATCTGAGAGAAAACAAGTTGCAGGCCACCTGTCCTTTATTACACAGTCCTGACCCCCACCCCCATTTCCACTCTGTCACTTTGGCTGCAGAGATCAACTGTTTTGGTTCAGGAGAGTCTGCTAACTGGACACCCTCTCAGTGGCTACTTACTTCGTTTCCCAAGTACCCCTCCCCAATTATACATGTGCCTCTCGTATGGGAAATGTGTCAGCACAGTATGAGCACAAAACCCCCAATTTTATATCTAGGTATTACGACTCGTCTTGGGGCATGTCCAGATAGTGCATCTAAGATAGGTCATAGAAGTGATTAGTAACTAGTGAGCTTCCCAGAGACATAGGTATGTTTACAGGAACATAGGTTAAGAGGTTACTTAAGGGAATGTAGGCGACTCAGACCAGGTACCTAGCCTACCCTGGCAGGAGTGATAACTTGACTAAGAGGTTACTTAAAGGAGGTGACTGCAGGAGCGTAGCCTACCTCAGCTTGGCTTCTCCTCATGGGGCTTCTCCCATAACTTGCAGATGACTTGGCTGCTCAGAAAGGCCTCCTCTCCCCAGAAACTGTTTCCTGCTTCTGTCACCTTAAGGGCAGGGCCTTGTGACTCTAGTAGTTTCTGTTACTTTCTAAATTTTAAGAGCCCCCCACCCCGTTTCCTCCAGGAGGAAATGGCTACAATTGGCTCCACAGGTGTGGATGAGGCTTTGTTGTGAGATCCTTAATAAATGTTCCTGGGACCAGATGTAGTGGTGCATACCTCTTATCCTTGCACTTGGAGGCAGAGGCAGAGGCAGGTGAATTTCTATGAATATGAGGCTAGCCTGTTCTACATAATGAGTTCCTAGACAGCCAGACCTATGTACCTTATCTCAAAACAAAACAAAACAACCAACCAAACAAACAAAAAAACTGAACAAACAAATAAAAGCTCCTGGATATTGTTCCTGTTGATCTGAAGTCTTGTGAACCAAAAAGAAAAATTATCTGTTACTTCCAGGCCAAATAGAAACTGGGTAGAGAAGTTCTGGGTGACCTGGTATAGATGCTTAGCTTTGCAAGGTGGAAATGGGCAGAGCACATAGTCTACATAATTCTGATTAACATTTGGGCAATAAGATAGTTTTAATTAGATCCATTCCAAATCACCTGACCTTACTATCCAAGCTCTTGGTTCTTCCTTCTGAATTAGCTTTTCTTTTTTGTAAAGCACAAACTTGTACTTTGAGTCTGTGAAGCTCTTCACAATGAAGGTCATGGATTGATGAAGGGCTGCTACCTTGGTAGTACAACACTGTCTCTTCTGCTGTTAAGTCATTTCCCAGTAAGCTATTTTGTCTGATAGTATCTTTAATAGATAAAGTCTTCCAGAATATTCTATCTCTTCATTCTTCACCTCTTGTGTCATTGTAAGACATCTCTCATGAAAACATTAAAGATGGGGGCTGGAGAGATGGCTCAGTGGTTAAGAGCACTGACTGCTCTTCCGAAGGTCCTGAATTCAAATCCCAGCAACCACATGGTGGCTCAAAACTATCCGTAATGAGACCTAATGCTCTCTTCTGGGGTGTCTGAAGACAGCTACAGTGTACTTACATATATAATAATAAATAAATCTTTAAAAAAACATTAAAGATGAATTGTAAAAACTGAATGTGAAGCTTTTCATCTAATATTTATCCTTAAATGATTATGTATTAAACTTAAACTTGCTCTTTTGAGTATGAGGGTATGTGTGTGAATGTACACATGTGTGTGGAGGGTGTGTGTGTGTGTGTGTAGGTCAGAGGACAATCTTAGGTGTCTATGGACCTTTTGCTGGAGATAGGCCTCACACCAGTCTGGAACTTGACCAAGTAGGCTAGGCTAGCTGGCCACGAGCTCCAGGAATTTGCTGTCTCACCTCTCATTTCACTATCCCTGGGGTTAGCAACTGTCTGTCATCGTGCCTAGCATCTTATGTGGGTTCTAAGGTCTTCAGATAACCAAACACACTATCTACTGAGTCAGTTCCTAAACGCACTCTTCCTTCTAGCATTGCTCATAATTAATATTGAGCCAATATTATCCTTGTACAAGTTACCTATTGTATTCACATATTTCAGATTTTGCGATTGTAAAAGAAAAAGTCTCCTGAGTTCAATACTATAAAACAACTTTTATGCTTATGGCTTCTGTGTGGATCAGACTCAAAAAATGCATAGAGATGGCGCACCTCTGCTCTACAGTGTTTGGATCCTTATTTGGAAGACTGAGAGCTGGTATTTTGAAGTCACTAGAGATCTTATCCCTTAGAATGCTGGGGGTGGATGCTGGCTGGGAGATTCACTTTCTTTCCCTATGGGTGTCTCCAGGTGACTTCTGTTTTTAGATTTCTTTGGGATTCCTTACAGGTGCCTGGTTTCCCCAGAGTAAAATTTCCAATAAGAGAGAGGTAGGCAGAAGCAATATTTTGGAACCCTCAGAAGCCACATGAAATCAAAGTGCACTTTGCTATTAGAGAGCTGTTATGAACTAACTGGCTTCAAAAGAAAGAAATGACGTTGCTGACCTGCATAACCACTCTCAGCCAGGGGTCGACAACTGTCTCTCAAGGCTGGGAATCAGATCAGAGCACTGCTCAACCCTTGTCAGAGAGGCTTCTTCCTGTGGCGGATGGTAATTCACCCAGAGACTCACAAGTGGCCAAAGAGTAGAGAACAGAAGATTTTGGAGCTCTCAGTCCTGTATGTGATATCTTTATAAACCCACTCCCTCCAAGGGACAAAGATCTATGTGGAGGAGGAAGAGGAAAGATCCCAAAAGCCAGAGGTGGTGGATGACTCCAAGGAAACAGGGTCATCCAGATACAAAAGGATTGATACACATATGAACTTACAAAGACTGTGATAGCATTCATGAGACCTGCACAGAAACCAAACAAAAATCTCAGAATGGAGAAGGGTGAGAGACAACAAAGTCTCACCCCTAACCAAGAAGCTATTTGTAATTGATATCTGCTGGAAAGGGAAAATCATTTTTTTTCCCAATGTAGTGTCACTGGGCATAGCAACCACACTCCAGGACCCCATGCCCAGGGGCCTGCAGTTGGCCAACATAAAATAGATTCCAATTTTATGAGTGCACACACGCACATGTACATGAGAGAGAGAGAGAGAGAGAGAGAGAGAGAGAGAGAGAGAGAGAGAGAGAGAATGAATGTGTCGTGTGTGTGTTTTGGTATGTTTTGTCATACTGGGTTTTTGTTTGTTTTTCTTTTCTTTTCTTTCCTATTTAAAGTAGAGAAAAAGCATAAAGTTAGGTGGGTAGCAAGGTGGAAAGCATCTTGAAAGAATGTAGGGGGAAGAATATGTAGGGGGAAGAAAGTAGGGGGAAGAATATGACCATAACGCATCTTTGGGTATCAATTCTTCTTCTCTCTCCTCTTACTTCCCTTCTGCTGCTAACATACCAGTGTATTGATAATCACAGATTATCAATCACAGAGCACAGCTCCCTTTGCTCTATTCAGATGGAAATCACGAACAGGCAAGTGCCACACACTTACAGGTTGGGCTTTCAACCTAGAGGCTCATGGCTTTAAGCTCCAGGAACTTAGAGATTCACTGCTGCCAGGTTCAAAAGCAAAGACTTACAGTTCTAGCTGCTCTGGTCCAAAGACGATTGGTTGTTTTAGGCTTTGAGTGGCAGTAGCCCAGCCCCAGCAGCTAGTGTGACAGCTCCTAAGTAGTGGGTAATGGGACATTTGACTCTTAACTCTGTTGGCTTTCAAGAATTCTTCCAGAAACGAGGGTCTGGAAGGTTCTGCCTGCGGTTTCTTAAAGCCTTGCTGCCCTCCTCGGTCCCAGTTTTGCCGATTTAGCTCCCCACTCTGCTCCTGAAGTCTTCAGCAGCCTTTTCATAGCTGGTGGATGGGTTTGGGACTAAAATCTCCAGGAGTGCTGGTTTTCCTTTATAACGACCCTAGCTTGAAAAAAAAATCCTGCAAGTAACCAATAAAAGAATATTTAGAAGCCAGGTACAGTGGTGGACACTAGTAATCCCAGCAATTCGGAGGCCGAGGGAGGAGGAGGAGGAGTTCAAGGCTAGTAGTATGGACTACATGACAAATCCTTATGGTGGTGGTGGGGCATTGGGAGAAACATTTCCTGAGGCCCAATATTGCAAAACTGGGTGATTGGGGGTGTTAGAAGAAGGTAATTTTACCAAACACAGCTTGGTGTGTGCGTGGCTTCCAGCTTACCATCCACAGCTTACATATACCCTTATCAGATGTCTTATCTATGAACCAATCAGAAGCCTCACATAGCAATCACTAGCTTTTGCTGAATCAGTGGGGGAGGTGCCTCCCTTTCCTCTCCTGAATAAGAACAGTTGCATGGTGGACAAGATTCATCTAGGGCTCCTCGAAGCCCACTAGTGTCTTCCAATTCCACCATTAGTTTCCTGGAATGGTTGTGATTGGAGTAAGTTCTGAAAGAGCAGTTGGACTCTGGCATCAGTCACAGTTAACAGTGGTCCTTGAAGCTGGAATAGAACTCTCTCCATGTCACGGGATGTTCAATCAGGCTGGACTGCCCTGGGCAGGTCAGTCAGTTGCCAAGGACAGAGTGCATGACTAACATCTCAGAGCCCGACCAGCCAGGCTTTCAGGCAAGGGCCAGATGGCCCTTTCTTGAGTCCTGCTCAATCACAGGAAAAAAATATCAAAGGATGCTTACAATAAAGAACTAAGAAATCAATATTTTTAATATTACCTAATGATGCTGAACCCTTCACCATGGGCCCCTCAGGAGAGTTGGCTTTTTTTGATCTGTTTTAACCGTACCAATGATATTCAACTACATTTTTCAACAATTAAATCTTTCATTTCCAAAAACCTGTAAGTAACTTACAAAATACCTTAGACTTGTCTGTGTATTGAATCTGTTTGTCCTTAAGCTGGGAACATGCATTTTCTACATTAACAACTCATCGTCAATCCCCTGTTTGCTACCTCTGTTCGTAGTTCATGGACCTTAAGTGTCTACTGAAAATTGACGATGAAGCTACCTTCAGAGCTGTGATTTCTTGCTGGTCTTGAGTGAGATCTTCACGGTAAAAGAAAGGAAAGTAACTTGCTAGGGGTTGCTGTCTGCTTCTAGCACGAGTGTGTGTATTATGAGGGTCTTAGGGTAAGGGGTTGTCACCTAGGGGTATTGACATGAACATATAATTGTTAACCTGGGAGAGAAAACAAACTCAGGGAATGAGAAAGTCACAGGTGTTTAGAAAGTGAAAGTGCCGGCTGGGAGAGCCAGGGCCACCTACCTGAAAGGGGCTGGTGTCTAGAAAGTGAAAGTGACAGACAGGAAGAAGAGGGCCACAGCCATGGGGACAGAAAAGCAACAGCCATAGAGGAAGGAGAAGACAAAAGGGATAAATTATATTAAAACAGACCAACATCTCCTGTCAGCATAGGAGGGACTGTGAGTTGTGAGTCCATGATGGAACTCTGGGTACAGATTTATAGGATTCTAGGGTCCTCACCTTTCCGGACTCTCTCCCTTTCTCCATCAGCAGTTTCACCTGAAATCATCTTCCAGGAATCCCATTGAAGGGCCAGCCATGTGTAACAGTTACAACATCCTGGGATGAGCAGAGGACAATCTCAGGAGCAAGGGACAACCCCTGCTTTCCCGATCAACCTAAGTTCCCTTGACCCTCCTTCAGGTTGGGTAGAGGTGGGCAGCCACATGAGATATCTGAGTTTCTGGTTTTCTGGATTGCTCCACATTCAGTTAGTAAAATGAGAGGTATTTATCCATAAGGCCAGTTCCTTTCTAAAAATGAGATGCCTGAATTGTAGCACTTGAATATTTTGTTAATATTTGATTACTTCTGCTCTTACTATATTTGTTCCTCACTCGGTATTTCAAAGATTATACACCATAGTTGACACAAAGTAGTTGCTCGAAAATGTTTACTCAGGCTGTGGAAATGGTTCACTGGTTAATGATCTTTCTGCACAAGCATGAAGACCTGCATTCAGATCCTGAACATCTGTTGAAAAACCAGGGATGGATGCATGCCCCTGCAATCCCAGTGCTTGGAGGGAGATAGGAAGCTCTCTAGGACTCACTAGCTGCCAGGCTAGTCAAAAAATGCTGAACTCTGATTCAGTGAGAGACCCTGTCTCAAGGGAGTGAGGCTGAGAACAATAGAACATGACACTTGGCTTCATGTGCATGTTTGTGTTTACCCCCCTCCCAAATACACACACACACACACACACACACACACTTATTGGATCAATAAAGAAAAGTAAAAAAGAAATTTGGTTAAAAATTAAAGTCTGAGGAATTCTAACACTCCCAAAAATGGAGGCAGTAGGATCAGAAATTCATTGTTGTACTCTGGCCATTCTTCATTATTACAGGAGATCGCTCAGAAGAGAAACTTGGAACTTTTGACTCTAAAGAAACAGGGACCACAAGAAAACATGTACAAGCAGATTTTTCCCTAGATAAGCAAAATTCAGTTTCTCCATCAAGACTTCACCTATCCATTGCTTTGGATTTTCTACTAATCCAAGCCAAGCAGGCTTTTTTTCTGCTAGAGTCTCATCTCTCTTCTTAGGCATGTCAAAAAGGTTCTAACCCAACTCTCTCACACTTGATACATCATTTGCTTTGACACACTGTGGTTGGTACAAATGGTCAGTATGAACATAGTGACTCTCCATCACCTCTGCCAAAACTTCTTGCTGTTCCATTTCTCCTACTCTTGACATTTCTCAGATGTCAAGGTATATCTCAACATATCATAGTATCTCTAAAAGCTCTGGTGATACACAGGCACTTCTCTGAGTAATGTCACTGGACTTAAAGCAGTGTAGGGAAGTGGATAACACTCTAAAAATTCCTACTCCCCTTATCATCTCTAAAATCCTCTCTTAAGATTTGAAACTTGAGGCTGAAGTAGGAGGACAGCAGCAAGTTCAAGGCCACCACAGGCTACAGAATACCTTGTCAGAGTGGACTATGTTACAGGAACCTGTGAGGCAGGGGAGCATATGATGCTGGTAGTTTTCAACAATTATGAAACTACTCTTGAACTGCCATGACTGTTTAACAGAGAGAGCAGAATTGGTCAAGGGTCCCCATGTACTACACTCAGAAATCCTTTGCCACGTTTGCATCAACACAGGCTGTTCCAGACAGTGAAAGGGGAGCACCGACATAAGGCAAACTGGTTCCAGAGAGGTCTCGTCTGACAGCTGATTTTTAGATTGAGGATCCTTAATGGATTTGTTTAAAGTTACTTAGACAGTCTTGGACACTTTCACCAACCGTTCTGACCATTGTCCTTCCCTCCTTAACTGTTTCAGACTGTGGGATGGCTCTTGGAGCCTCCCCTTTTTTGTGCTGAGTATTCCCTTTACAGATTTTCTGTACATTTACTCTCACCTTTAAGATTTTTCCCCTCCTCAGGAGAATCAGACTTACATAAAGAATCCAGATCTCTTTGGATACATGTGTTTTGTCAGTACCTCACTTTGGCAGTTCAGAATTGCTGCACTGTAATGCTGCAGTATTATTATTTGTGTATTATTATCAGCAAAACGAAGCAATAGTGAAAGTGCAATATGCTGACAGAAGAAAAAAGTTTTATTGTGCTGAGTCTGAAATAAATTGCTTAAAACCAGTTTCCCAAGGTTTGTTCCCCAATACAGGAAAACCCTATACCCCCAATGAAGCCAGAACTAAAAAAAAAAAAAAAATTGATCTCTGATTAAAGTGTGTCGAAGTACCACTCCTTGGGCTACTATGCTAAAGAAATGCTTGTAGAGGCAACAATCTATGATGACAAGGAGTAGGAATTTAAGTTTTCCAAAAAGGGAGTCATCACGAAGAACACAGTATCTGGTTTAGGTCAAATACTACTGGTATGGGCTTAGATAAATCCCTTGCCCTCTTAGTTTCTCAATACATATGAAATAAAAATAACAGCTTCTGTCTCTCGGATTGCTGAACAAGGCACAGCATGGTTGGCTTTAAGCTCAGTGACTGGACTTGTGTATTGGGCCACGCTCCTCCTACTGCCCCGTCCCATCAGCAGAGTCCGATTGCACCCAGTTCCGGAGCCCTCTTCACTTCAGCCTTCCTCGGTCGAGCTCGTATCCTTCCGCGTCGCGTCACTTCCGGGAGGCTCAGGACGTGGCTTAGCATCATACCCGGATGTAACTGTCATGGCCGACCTCTGTGAGCGCTCGCTGTGGACGTGGAGTTAAGGGCTATCCGAAAGGCGTTTAAAATTAGGGGTTTCGAAGCCTTTTAACTAGAAGCAATGGACGAGACTGCCGCGAGGCAGGGTGTCCCCTGGCGGCTCCCAAACTGCGCTCCCTCACTCCTGCCAACCTGTCGGGCTTTTCTAGACAAGTTGCTCCCCCTTGGCAGGGCGAGGCCGCGCGGCCCACTTTCAAAGTCTTTCTTTGATCCTTTTGCAGCCCAGGCGCTGGGCGAGCATTGCGGCCGCATCCTACGGGAAGAGGCGGGCCGGACGCCCGGAAGAGGTGGGGGCGCTGAGGACTCTCAGCCGCGGCACTAGGGACCACTCTGAGTGCGACCAGGCGTCTCCGCCCTCTAGGGTCCTGGTCAACTCTCAGCCAAGATTGTCCTTTCCGTGGAGCACTTTGCTAACTCAGCCACACTCAAACAGTCTGCCCTGCCCAAGATTTCTATTTTCTGAGTCTCAAGGATGGGTTGCGGTGCCATCTGATTGGTTTCAGAGTTCTAAAAGAAGAGAAGAGAGAGAAAAGAGTATATATATGCAAAGCAGTACTAGTTTATAATTCAGAACATAAACAATTCTACTTGTTGAATCGTGATAGTGTTAAAGATATGATTTTAAAAGAAGTGTCCTTGTAAAACTAGAATAAATATGAACATTTAGAAAAACAACTACTGCGGTGCGTTGCAAGAGGAAGACGAGAGTTCCTCATAAGGTTGTCGTTGCCAAAGGTTTCTGAAAATATTCTATATACATGCATTGTAATTACATTTTCTCTTAGCAGGAGTTGGAAGTCCTAAATATCTTGTCACCAAGTAAGCAGAAACAAACATGAGTTGACTTATTAACAGTTCATAGTAGTTAAAGTCAACTTATACTAATAGGATTAAAATCTCAGGTAAAACTTTTCTTGCCTGAAATATGTAATATAAAAGACAGATTATAGCTGCTGCATTTATAGAAACACAAATGTAGAAGTAGTACTTAACAGCAGGCTAACTTCACATGAAAGTGTTGTAATTTAGAATGTCACCCAAAGTCCCACAATTTTTAGAGATGACTTGGAAAACATTTTTAAAAAATAATAATAGTAAAAGAAAAGAGGAATGACAGCTGTGACCCATTTTCAGAATATCCCATTACTTAAACATAAAACATGAAATTAGGAAGCACCTTGAAAAACAATTTTTATCATTTGTTTTGAGACAGTCTTAAATTATAGTTCAGGGGGCCTAGAATTCACTGTATCCCAGACTAACCTCAAATTCACAGCAATCCTCCTGTCTCAGCCCCCTTATATTTGAGATTTTTATAATTACGTACTATGTACACAGCACTAAGTTGGTAATGACTGAGTAAGTCATTACCACGTAAATCACAATCAGTTATTGTGCTTCTGACCGAATTATGTGTCCTGATATACTTTAATCACCAAAACTTGTGTTTCAGTGTGTGTGTGTGGTTTATATACTCACACACATGCAGTTTCAGTTTTTTTTTTGCTTGTTTTGATTTAATTTGATTTTTTGAGACAAGGTTTCTTTTTGTAGCCCTGGCTGTTATGGAATTCACTCTATAGACCAGGCTGGCCTCAAACTCAGAGATCTTCCTGCCTGTGCCTTCAGAGGGCTGGAACTAAAGGTATGTACCACCTTGCTTATTTCAGTATTTTAAAGAGAACAAAAGTGAAGTATCTGTTTATATACTGTATTTTGTTCCTTATACTACTGAGATTGTTATTTGTGCCTAATAAAGTGTTTAGTTATTTGATCACAGGTGTCCTAGATCCTTTCTGTTTGTATGATTTCTTGAATGCAAGTCTTCTGGGTCCATAGTATAGTTTTTGAACAAAGCAGTGTTGAAACGGTTATTTTTGTTGTTGTTTATTTGTTTAATTGCTTTAGTTGGAACATTAATCTTTGTATTGAGTTTTTTCATTATTGTAGTTAGCTACAGGCCTTGTGTAATGTCTATCAGTTGTGAGGTAGTTGAGGCTTCCTTTAAATTATTTCCTACTAAATATAAAATTTGATCATAAGGCCTTGTCATTTTTAGAAGACTTACCATATGCCAACCTCTGTTACTGCCCTGTAGTGTTTAGTTAATATTTATGGCAAGTTTATGTAAAGTGGAAGAAGAAAGAAGGCAAAGAGGGATTTGCCCATGTCACAAGATTAGAACCGTATTCTATGTACCGTCCCCTCTTTCTCTTTCATTGTATGTGTGTGTTGTACATGTTCATGTGCATGTGTGTGTGCATAGTGGTGTGCATGAGTGTAAAGGCAGAGATTGAAGTCACTTGTCTTTCTCAGTCATTCTCCACCTTATTTTTTGAGACAGCGTCCCTCACTGAACTTGGAGCTCACAGATTCAACTAGACTGACTGACCAGTGGGCTCCAGGGATCCAGTGGTCTCTGGCCCCATAGACCATTAACAGCTAACAGGAGGCGCCAGGCCCTTCCATCCTCTACTTGGCAGCTGGTAACTGCGTGTCTCTCAACTCTTGAGGGTTGGAAAGGTATGGGTAGTTTGCTATGTTTCTGAACCTAGTGTCAGAAAAGAGACAATTTGGAAGTCCCAAATTATTCATTAAATTAGACTCTGTGTCCTAAACCAATAGAATGGGAAACTTGGAAAGAGGACAAATCCTGGCCCATGGGAAAGGGAGGACAAGAATTTCCCACAACCGAGGGACATCACAAATTCTTGTCTTCCAACATCAGCCATTTTCCTTTTCTCTCTGCAGAGTGGGTACTCACACCTGCTTTTGTTTCACTAGTCCCTTGGGTTTACCATCTTACAACCCACAGGCTGAACCCATGGCTTGAAACATACTAGGCAAATGCTGATGTCTTTCTTTTATCTGATCTGACATCCATTTCCTCAAAACTGAAAACAGACCCAGACTCAGCTTTCCCTACCCTCATTTGTCTGTTGGGGAAAAATAATTTAAAATTTTCTAGATTTTATTATTCTCACATGGAATCTTACCATTAATCTTAATTTATTTTAATTTTTGAGACAAGGTTTTGCTATGTGGCTCACACTATTCTTGAATTTGGTATATAGCCTTGACTAGCCTCGAACTCCTGGCAATCCTCCTGTCTCAGCTTCCTGAGCACTAGGATTGCAGATGTTCGCTACCACACCTGGTAGAACCTTTTTATTCCTTCAGATCTTGAGACGGCCAGAATCCTTAAAAGGATCTCTTCCTATCGAGTCTGGGATTTTCTTCTAAGCCCTCACACTGATTATTTAAGTTTCTGTGCTTCGCTTGTGCTCCCTCCACCTCTGGCTCTCTGACTATACCCTAGCTGTAATGACTCAGATTTCCAAAATGCCCAAGTTTAAAAGAATGTACATCTTGGATTTAGGCAGCTTTCCCATCTTAATTATATATCTTTATAGCCTTTTATTTCTGTGTTGTGAGGTTTTGATATATAGAATTCAAGGTTAAAAAAGAGAAAAGCTCTTGCTGGGCGTAGTGGTGCAGGCCCGTAACTTCAGTTCTTGAGAGGCAGAAGTAGGCATTCAGACTAGCCTTCGTTACATAACAAGACTCTGTCCCCAAGTAGGCATTCAGACTAGCCTTCGTTACATAACAAGACTCTGCCCCCAAAATAAAGCAAAGCAAAACAAAACAGAAGCTTTGTGGTGATGGAACAGTGGGAACCGTTTCTACCATTCTCACAATTAGACATTAGCACAATGCCTGATATGCAATAAGTTCTAGGTAAACATTTGCCAACTGAAAACATGCCGGTACATGCCTGTCATGCTAACTAACACGAGTGGAGGGAGGGAGGATGATCAGGGATTTAAGGTCAGCCTTAGCAACACATTGAATGAGTTTCCTTCTGTAAGATACCCCCTCCTAGATCACTAAATTAATTAAGCAAATCTTCATATTACAAATGCATTTTTAAAAGATTACACTTGGCTTTAATTTTATATAAAATACAGTATACCAAAAGGGCAAAAGTAAAGCTAGAGAGATGGTTCAGCAGTTAAGAATACTGGCTGCTCTTCCAGAGGACTTGGGTTCAATTCCCAGCAGGGCAGGGCACAATTGTCCGTGACTCCTGTTCCAGGGGATCTGACATCCTCACACACGCAAACAAAACACCAATGTAAATAAAATAAAATTAATATATTCTTTTAAAATGCAAAAGTAGGTCTACTAGCACCAACTTATAACCCTAGATCTTCAGAGGCTACAACAGGAGGATTGCAAGTTCAAGGTGATTTGAAAGTCAGTCCAAACAATTTAAAGAGTCTCTCTCTCTCTCTCTCCTATCTGAAACAACACTGGAAATGCAGCACTTGCCAAGCAAGCCTCAGTCCCTAGCTTTAGCATTGGCACTAAAACGTGGGGGGGGAGGGGAGGGAGAAATGGTCATGCTAATTTTTGTTGTTGTTGCATTTAGAGAGCAAACACTGGGCTTGGAAGAGAGCTCAGCTGGTTGTGTGTGAGAGACTTATCCTAGGTAGACAACACACACACTCACACTTGTATTTACACACAGGTATCTACTCTCTCCAGAAAGGGAACTCACAACAGATCACAGTAACAATTACAACAATATACAACTTGGTTTTGCAGGGGCTGTTGACAGGAGTGTGGGTGAGGGGTTACTCACAGGGAGCAGGGATGACTCAAAAGCAGCTGCCTCATGGAAAAGCAAGGACTGAGGAAAGCTGCAGAGCCCTGCAGTGCTGCTGGAATGCCGAGAGAGGGAGACTCCTCCTCTCCGCAGTTGTTTTTCCCCTTGTTTTTGCTCTGGAGGGGTCCTTGAGACTCAAGTTTCTGTCCTTCCAGACATGTGACTACCCATTTACCTTCTGAGTGTTTCTACCTCCCTCCTGGAGGGACTGTTTTAAAATGCTATAGTACAGTTGGTTAAAAACAAACAAACAAACAAACGGTTCTTACTTTGTAAGGGTGAGGACCTGGGCTCCCACTCCAGAATCCACATGGAAAAGCCTGGGTGTGATGCTGGATGTTTGCAATCCCAGCACTGGGGAGGCCGAGACAAGCAGACTCCTGGGACTCTCTGGCCAGATATCTTTCCTGCTTTTTGAGTTCTTTTGTGACTGAGAGATCCTATCTCTAAAAACAATATGAACAGTACCTGGGGAAATGACGCCCAAGGTCACGCTCAGCTCACACCTGTGCACACATAAGTACAGGCACATACACAGAGAGCACACAATCTCCAAATTTCTGTGTGCATGTGTGCGTGTGTGTGTGTGTGTGTGTGTGTGTGTGCATAAGTGTAAAGGCAGAGATTGAAGTCACTTGTCTTTCTCAGTCACTCTCCACCTTAGTTTTTGAGACAGGATTCCTCACTGAACTTGGAGCTCACTGATTCAGTGAGACTGACTGACCAGTGAGCTCCAGGGATACAATGGTCTCTGGACTCCTGGTGCTGGGGGTTCCGAGGCATGCCGCAGAATGCAGCTCCTCTGTGGTAGCTGGGAATCCAAACTCAGGTCCTCAAGCTCTTTACCAATGGAGTCATCTTCCCAATCTCCTCAAATAGCGTTCTTTTCATCCTGATAATATCAACCATCTTTTGTCCCTTAGAGGTGGCCTTGTAAAACTGAAGTGCTGGTATATACAGACTCAAACAAGAAGCCCAACTGATTGTATTTTCCAACTGGGTAAAGATCTTTACAGTAAGAAAAGTTATAGAAATGTTGACAGCTTATTACATTCTTGTATCATGGAGATGTGTAAACTTATAAATAGCCTGGGAGTTTTCTGGGTTCCGAATTTTAAAAACTATTATTGAAAGATATTTTGAAAGTGCGTGAATGGACAAGTATTCAGATAGGGGGTGAAGGAGATTAGGATGCTCCAGCCTCATTAAGGTCAACTCACGAGGTCTGTACTTCTGTTAAAATGAGAAGGGGGCTCGGGAATTACAATAGAACCGTATGTAGACAATTCCCTGCAGATAATCTGCTGCCTGTTCTGTTTCTCTAATCTCACTCACTCGTTCTTTTTAACCTTGACAGAAATTAGTAAATCTAGGAAAGCTGATTATTCTGGCTAATGGCCACCTAAGGGACCCTCCCAGATGACATTTAGGGCTTTGCTTTTATCACAAAAGGGACAGATTTTTGTTTTGTTTTCTTGGTTTCTTTCTCCCCTGTCCAGAAGGAAATAGGCAATGAATGCCCTTGGTATTGGCAGTCCTAAGCTCCAGAGACTTAGAGGATGGGCCCTGGAACCCAGAGGCTTGCAGTGAGGCCTAAGGACTTTCAAAGCCAGAGACTTTGAGCTGTGGGTACTCAATAAGGGGCATAAGAGGCCTTGGGTGCCAGTGGCCTGGCACCCAGCAGCTGGAGTTACAGTACCAGCTATAGACACTGAGCCTCAGCTCCTAAGCTTTGGTGGCCCTCTGGGACTTTCCCAGTGTCCCTTCATGGTCTCTTGCCTTCCACGATCTTACCTCTCCGCTGCTTCTTTTCTTAGCAGCTGTGGTCATCTGTAGTCCCCACAGGCTCTACATCCGCCACACTCTGGAACTCTTCAGCCTCCTCTTAGCTGCCGAGTTGAGGGGTTATAGCTTAGAAGTTGTGAGGACTTAATAGCTTAGGGGGTCTCTCGGATGCAACCCTCTCAGCTGCCAGCCAGAATTTTGTCCATCTTTTGTGCTACCAGCCATCCCACTCTACCCACGACAAAGACCATTTGGGAGATGCTTTGACTGGGACTTCATGTTGAAGTAGCACGGGAGGGGGGCAGTGCCTGAGGAGGAGCTTCCTGGACTGAACCAGGGAGGCTGAAAAGCACATTGATTACATAATCTGAAGAAGGGTTTGGCATGCTTGTACACAGCTTCTAGGTCCAACAATCTCAAATCTTAAATATGTACCAATCATGAGCTTCCCTGAGTCACCCAAGGAAGCACTCCTCCGAGTTCCTAATGAGAATAGCTACAAGATGGGCAAGGTCATCTAGGAGTCGCAAAGGCTTGTCACAGCTGTAGTGAAGTCTCCTGGAGCCAGGACAAGCTGCCTGGAACTGCTATGGTTAAAGCGAGGCCTCCTGCAACTGGCGCTGATACTTTCAGCAATAGTCATGGTGGCAGTAGGCTTTACACTGGAATAGAGATCCTCTCAAGGGATCCAAGAAGTGTTCACTGCTCAAAATGGCTGGGTTGCCATGATGGAAATCCAGTGTGTAGCCTAGGAAAGAACTATTTGTTCTATAGTTCCCTGTTAAAAGCAGCTGTCAATCAAGTGCCTGGTATGACTGTTCCTAACAGTTTGGCTACTTGAAAGAAAAAAGATATTAAAGGATTCTTAGGATAAAGATCTACCAGTGAAGTTAATATTCTCAACAGTACTTAACAATGTTCCCCCGTAGAGGGGGTTTGGTCCCTCTAATCTCACTTGAGAACATTTCTAGTTTCTCTGTGAAACAGCTCTTTCCCTGTTGCTGTTTTTACATACTTAAGAAGGCAAACTTTGCTCTTCTATATAATTGAAAGGATACCAGTAACTTTTTACCCTTTGTGGTGGTTGATATTACAAACTTGACAAGATCTAGAGTCACTTAAGATACAAACTTCATATCTGTGGGTAGGGCCATCAATAGTGGAGTTCCTAGACTGATTAGATAGATAGAGAACTGAACAGCAGAATCTCTGCTTCTTGACTGAGCGCCTGTTGTGACCAGCTGCCTCAGGTTCCTGCTGCCCAGTCTTTATTGAGGCCTCAAATTGTGAGCCACAATAAACTCCTCTTTCCTTAAGCTGCTTTGTTAGGATTTCTTCAGAATAATGAGGAAAATAATGAATATACAATTTACCTCAGACATCATAATTTCCGTGCATCTCATACTTCTCCACAATTCTGACCTGAGTTTGAGTCACTCAGTTTCACCAGCAAAGAAAGCCTGTGGTGAAGAGGGAGGTTCCTTCTAAGCCTCTCCCTTCCTGAAAGACTCCCTGAGGGGGAAATCAAATGCTGGAGAGGAGCAGCTCACACCCTGAGTCGAAGAGCATAAATAACATCACCTGGCGGCTCTCTGTTTCCCTGTCTCCACCAGAGAACCTGTCTGTCCATTCATTTCAGTGATGTAGGGACTGTGTTGCTCACACTGGCCTCTAGTTCCGGTTTAGCTTCTCCAGGAGCTGTGATGAGAGGGACACAACTCCTGCTCTGACTTCAGGGACTCTCAAACATCTGCTTCCCTCAGTCCTCCCTGGTCCTCCAAAGCTCTCCTGCATTTTCATCCCCCACAGATTATCTCTGTGATTCTCAGAGAAGAGAGAATCCATATAACCGGTTTCTCACAGTAGTACCACAGGACACTTCAGCATTTCCCTGATGCCCTTCCTTGTTCTCTTCTCCTTTCACATGAAGAAAGAAGGAGAGGAAGAAGGAGAGGGAGACGGGGGGGGGGGGGGGAGAGAGAGATCGATCCCTTTCTAGGCCCAGGCTCTGGGTGCCTTCCCTGTCCTTCCTTTTCAAGCCCCAATAACTCCTTCATGTTGGTGCTATCAGCAACCATCGGGTGCTCTGAAACCCATCTACCTTAGAAGAAAACAAATCAACCTTCTCCCAGCATTTCGTCTTTCTCAGTTCTATGTCGTGCCTTTTTTCACGCCCAGTTCACGAAAACAGGCCTTTACCCACTTTTTGTTTTCTTTTTCACTTCGTGCTTCCTCTTAATTCTTTGGCCAACTGAAATATTTTACCTCTATTCAAATTAACCAGTTTTAAAGTCACTAGTTACCACATTGTTTCTAAACTCACCACATACTTCTCAGGCTCCAAGGATGACAGATTAAACACTTTTCTTGAAGGCTTTTTCCTTGGGCCATTTGACAATGTTTCCTGGTGGCTAATAGCTATCTTTCTAGTCATTCTTCCTTGAGTTTCTAGAAATCTTCATTCATCTCTTGTCTCATTTTCATATTTATACCTTCATAAAGCATGTCATACCCCAGTGAGTATACTACTTATTGGAGACTGAGAAAAAATTGTTTGCAGTATTTAGACTCTCGAGAAAAAGGCAATCCTTAACATACACCCTAAGTTTGCTTAGCATGTGTTTTCAAGTGTCTCACAGTTACATGTGTTTGCTTTCATTCTAGATTTTTAAATCTGTTGCTTCAAGACCTGTATCCCATTTTCACAGAAACTTTTACAGAAACATTAAAACCTTCTAATGTTTCTGGTGGGGTAGTTAGGGAGAGGTCTAAGCAGATAAAATGTTTGCAGGGATGAGAGTTAGGATCTCCCAAACCTGTACAAAAGCTGGGAACTTGTAATTCCAGCATGCTGGAGGTAGAGACAAGTGGTCCCCAATGCAAGTTGGCTAGCTAGAGTCATTATAAATTGGCTTGTTCAAGGTTCAATGAGAAACCGTGCCACATTTTTTTTAAAAAAGAGGAGCACGTGAGAAAACATTCAACATGAACTACACAGCTATACAACTACACACACACACACACGTATATACCACACATATATACAGACAAAGAGAAAGTGTCTTAAAATTAAGGGTTTAGGCTATAGCTTAGAGATACTTGCTTATACGTACTTGCCTTCCATGTAGATAGCTACGGGTTAGATCCTCAGTCCTGCAAAAAAGAAAAAGGAAAAAAAGGTTAAGTAAAAAAAAAAAAAAAAAAAAAGGAAGATTGTGGAAAGTCGAAATATAGACAGTTGCATAAACTGAGGATTTGGTCAGCAGACGTATAAAGTGAGGGCATGATTGCTCCAAGGTATGTTCGAGAAGGTTTTTATTGTGGACATGGAGGCGAGCACAGTCAGAGGGATCTAGACAGTCCAGAACAGGGAGAGAAAGTAGTACTCTGAACATGACCAGCAGACTGGACTAGGCCATGGGTATGAGGGGAGTAAGAGAGGAGGAAGGAGAGAGTACAAAGGAGACCAAGTGAGAGGGGCACAGGGTCCACAGGCAGGCAGGCAACAGACTCACAGATGGCCCCGGCTCCAGTTGTTGGGGGACCCAGATGAAGACCTGTGCTCACTCTTTGGTTGGTGATTCAGTCTCTAGCAGTCTCCAAGGGTCCAGATGTGTTGACTCTGTTGGTCTTCCTGTGGAGTCCCTTTCCTCTTCAGGTTCCTCGATCTTTCTCTAAACTCTTCTGTAAGACTCCTGGAGCTCCATCTAATGTTTGGCTGTGGGTCTCTGCATCTCTTTTCACGGGCTGCTGGGTGGAGCCTTTAAGAGGACAGTTATGCTAGGTCCCCATCTGTAGGCATAACAGAGTATCATCAATAGTGTCAGGGGCTGGTTATTGTCCATGGGATAGGTCTCAATTTTGGGCAGCCATCGGTTGGCCATTCCCCTGTCTCTGCTCTACCTTTGTGCCTGCACATCTTGTAGACAGGACACACTTTGGGTCGAGTGGGAGAG
Organism: Tokudaia tokunoshimensis; assembly: GCA_036184795.1. NCBI lineage: Eukaryota > Metazoa > Chordata > Mammalia > Rodentia > Muridae > Tokudaia > Tokudaia tokunoshimensis. Next base: position 159,152,647 of record BTHU01000001.1, on the reverse strand, counting down.
GATGTGTCTAGTCCTGCAGTGACTTGATGTGTGTGTGGTAGTGGGGTGTTAGTGGGGAGTGTGACACCCAGAGGGGGTGCTTCCCCTTCTCAAAACAGAAGAAGAAGGTGAAATGAGGGGAGGACTTACATGAGGGGATACTGGGAGGAAAGGAGGGACTGATTCTAAGTTTTAAAGTGAATAAATTTTTAAAAATTAAGCAAAACAAAACAAGAAGGATATCCAACAGCCTCTAGAAATAGAAATGAGTCTTTACTGACTTATAAAATCCAGGACTAACGATGAGTACTTTCTGCAATTTCTTTCCCTAAATTAGCCAAGTACTAAACACAAGGCCACAGTCATATTATTCAGATAATTTGTTCTCATCAGAGGAAACCCTGGTTAAAAGACATTTGTCTCTTCACTTGACTTCTAAAAACTCGAATCAAGACACGCCATGCTCAATCCATTAAAGAAGAGGAAATGGAATGATAGGCTAACTTTACTCTGAGATGAAGATGAGTGGTATTTTACCATCTTCTGCCTTCTACTAGAACAGAGAAGGGGTTAGAGAAGGGGATGAATTTATTCCTTACTGGATGAAGTTATGTCCAGTTCCTGGTGTTGACATCTTGCAGTCACAGTACTAAGCTATTTGCAGTCTGGGCATTATCCCTGTATGTCCTTCATACTTTACTACTTCTCCATGTTAAATGGAAGCTAAGATGACCTAGCTCTATATGTCTAGCAAGATATACTATTTAAGAAGGGATCTTCTAGCTAAAAATCCAAGAGTAGGCTTCCTGGGGACATTAGTAATAACAGAAGGAAAAAAAATATGTGAGATCCATGTTTCGTTAGGGACTACTACCTAGGGTCAAAAAGTTATGCTCTCTAGTAGCGGATTGCTAGTATCCCTAAATCACAGACAAACATAGAAATGGAAGTATATAGCGTGAGTTACAATTAACATGAGAACTGGACTGTGTCAGGGAGTCAGGAAGCCTTTCTAGAGTCATGCTCAGCTGAAATCTGAAGATAGGAGGAAATGTTAACTGGAGGAAGAGGGAAAGAAAGCACACCTTCGATGAGAGGGGCTGAAGCAGACAATATGGAAGAGAACAGTCAAATGGAGGAAGGACTGGAGGGAGAGTCAGGAGAGGATGTTGAAGCTAGCTTTGAACTCTGAGATCATCTTAGCTACAGTTGCACAAAAGGGCTGCAGTGGGACAGTGAAGACCTAAAGGATCAACCGTCCAGACTTTAGATAACAGAAGCTCTCAGTAGTGGTGATGGACAGTTAGAAGAACAAATTGGTAGTAACCTGTTTTGATATGAATGCTAGATTAGACTGATTATAACTTTTTATAGTAATTTAGCAGAAACTAAATGTTGAGAATTTCTTTTGGCAGTGGGTTAAGAATATTGGCTATAGAAAGTATTCACAAGCATGAAGCTTTTTAACAGCCTCACAGTGAAGGTGGAAGGAGCCCTGAAGACAATCTGTTGTTCTCTAAGAGATATACGTATAAGCACTCCAATCTTTAGAAAACCAAATAGGGAAAGTACTTATTGTTGGCCACATTGGAGATGTGAAGGATACAAAAATATCTGTATTAGTTACAATGTTTTTGGTTACAAGAAACAAAAACCCAGAGTCAAAGATTAATACAATTATGGTGGTTTGAATAAGAATGACTCCCATAGGCTCATAGGTTTGAATGCTTAGTCATCAGAGAGTGGCATTATTTGATAAGGTGTGGCCTTGTTGGAGTTGGGTGTGGCCTTGTTGGAGGAAGTATGTCACTGGGGGTGGGCTTTGAGGTTTCAAAAGCCCAAGCCAGGCCCAGTGTGTCTCTCTCTTCCTGGTGCCTGTGGATCCTTCTGGATCTACTTCTGTAGAATTCTTAGCTACCTCTCAAGCACCATGTCTGCCTGTGTGCTGTCATGCTGCCCGTCATGATGATAATGAACTAAACCTAGGAAACTACAAGCCAGCCCTAATTAAATTCTTTCTTTTATAAGAGTTGATATAGTAATAGTAGTATCTTTTCACAGCAATTAACTTGCAAAATAGAAACTATAGATGGAAAGATATGTATATGCAGGTTCAGGGTGTGTTGCTGCTATTCACTGTGATATCATTAAGGAAAGGCTATCGCCACTGTCTCTGTCACAGGCCCCACAATTCTCTACCCCCTCCCCCAGCATGTGCCACCCCCCCCCCGTAAGGAATTGAGCCCAGTGTTTCAGGAGCGCTATGCAAACACTCCACCATTGAGCTACATTGCCAGCCTTCTGTTGCATTTCATGTTATAGCTGGTGGATAAAAAGGTGACATAACTTCAAAATTAAGCTGCAGCAATGTGGCTGCAGCAGTTGTAGGAATTCCATGCAGAGCTGGCAAGGTTCTCTGTAAGTGTACAGACAGTTAGACACCTACTCCTGGAATCCAACCATGAGTCTTACTGGCCTCAAATTAACCATGTGTCCATTTCTGAGACAAGAATATATTATCTCTCCTTCCCATGTCCAAGCTGGCAGAAGTGAGTATGTCTTGCTCATATCTGCAGGGGGATTACTATAGTAAGCCTATGCTGCTGGGGAAGGCCTACAATTGTCCTGCCCAGCCTTTCTGATTGGGAATACTGAAATCTGTTGTATTTATCTGAATGAGTTAACACATCAGAGGCATGTCCTCAAGTCAGAGTCTTTTTATTCATCCTCAGAGACCGAGAGGGAGCTGAGCAGTGAGCATGGCTGGGAAATAGTGTAAAGGAAGGATCCGATTCTAGAAGCCCTTAGAACAGGGCTTCTCTACCCCTAGAGGGTCAAGGGCCCTTTCACAGGGGTCATATATCAGATATCCTGCATATCAGGTATTTACATTATGATTCAAAACAGTAGTAAAGTTACAGTTACGAAGCAGCAGCAACAACAAAAAATTATGGTGGGGATCACCACAACATGAGGAATTCTATTAAAACATCAGGAAGGCTGAGAACCACTGCCTTAGAAACTGCTTTACTCAGCTCTGAGGCTTGAGAGACTCTTTTCAGGGGAACCTGCAAGTGTTTTCTATCTGTATCTTGCTTTATAATGGGCTAAGTCACATAGCCCTTTTCTAGATCTAGATAACGTTGAGAGCCCTAATCCATTTGTTAACAAGAGTTAAGTGTGCCAATTGTGTGTGCTGCTTTAGAGCCCTCACTGGGCCGGGGTAAAGAAGAGTTCTGCACATGTGCTGGAGAATACTCTTATTACCATGTCTGTGCTGGCATTCCACCAAGGCTCACAGGCATCACAAGCCTTGCCAGATACAGTGCTTGTTTAGAACCTTGGCTTTGTTAGCGATGACACAGTGCCAACCTTGTGTCAAGATTGGTATGTGTCAGTTTTAGCAATCTTATCTCCTTTTTGCAAGAGCTTCATTAACTTCCTCTGGCCGATAGATGGTCTTGAGATCCATTTCTAGATGACGAAATAAGAAGAAATCTTCTGGGGACTTCTGGGAGGACTCTTGCTTTTCCTATAAAAGTGACATAGATAGCTCTTCCTGCCTGGAACATGGACATGTTATCTTGACTCTGGCAGCCATCTGACTTTTTTCTAACGATAGAATGCAATACATTATTCAGGAGTCTCCAGAAAGCATTGATTCTCCTGACCCATCACTTTTAATACTGGTGCATAGTCTTCACATTGCTGTATAAAGACTGGGGTACTGATATATTTTATCACAAAAGAACCTTCCCCCCCGCAAGATCAAATATATTTATATGTTTAAATTTTAGTTTTAGTTTGAGACAGGGTCTTGAGATGGGGTCCTTTGGCTTCAGTGCTCCAAGTACAAGGAAGGATTCTGGGACATGTGGTACTACAGTTGGCTTGTAGCCTACATTTAGCCAGTGGCTGATACTTCAGAAAAATGTTTGGGGAATGAGGGAATGAGGGGAAAATAATGGTGAAAAGATCAATGAGTTCTATAATCCTAGTGCTGAAGAGGAGAAGACACGAGGATACCTGGGACTTGATGACCAGTCAGCCTGGCCAAATTAGTGAGTGGTAGGTTCAGTGAGAGATCCTGTCTCAAAAACTGATTAAAGAAGTTAGTGTGGATCTCTGGTCTCCACACTTGTACACAGATATGGATGTGCATTTGCACACATGTACACAGACAAGATATGTGTATGAATGAATGAAGGCTTTAATGAACCTGAATACCATTCATTATGAATTTCTAACATGGTGAGATTTGTCCTTTCTGTTGCAAAGCACAAACAAAATACTATGTGGAAATAAAAGCAGACTGCCCTGACAAGATTGTTTAGTGGGTAAAGTTCTTTGCATTCAAGGCTTGTAATGCCAGGTCCACACACATATCACATACAATAATAGCGAATAAATTAATTAAAATTTAAAAATAAAAACAAACAAGATGGTAAATCTCAAAAACAGGATGGAAAATAAATGAAGTCAGCCCCCAAAGGAAAGTAGTGTATGGGTTCATTTGTTTGAAACTCCAGGTGTCTTGAGCCAGCAGGAATAAGGGTTCTGAACAGCAAAGTTGTGTTCTGTGGAAGGATCCAGGATGAGAAATAAAGAAGACAAAAATAGTAGCTGGGACCAGACGTCTTGCATATGCTGATGACTTATGCCAAGGAAGGTTATTAAGAAGTACAACATCATATATACTATTTTCGGGGGGAATGGAGGACAGTCAAGGTCAGCAGAGAGTTAAATCAGACAAGGTTGGCAAAGATAACAAGAGATACCTCAGACACAGCTGTCAAAGGACTGATAATCACAGCCCAGGAGGTTCTGATGCCCAGAAGCCACAACCTTGTTTCTTTTAACGCACTGGCTCCAGCCCTAGACCAGCCCTGTTAAGTTCATTCCTGGACAAAGACACAGAATTCAAGTTCCCTTTGTCCTCTGAGAAAGTCTTGGGTTGTTCTGGCTCCCTATATCGAGGAAAAATAAGTTAATCATACATCATCAGGTCCTTACCTTGTGGCATTATTCCCAATGGGAGCCTCAAACATGGGCTTGTTACAGGGAGGAGTGAGTGGGAAGGAACCCAGAGGAGCTTTTAGGGCAATGGCAATATTCTGAGTCTTGATCGTGGTGGTCATATTTGTTTATATTTGCCAAAACGAACTGAAGGGGGTGCATCCTGTTGTTTACATCCTACACCCAAACCAAGTGCAGTAGTTCATACTTGTAATATCAACATTTGGGATGGAGGCAGGAAGATTACATGTTTGAGCTTATCTTGGGCTACACAGTGGGACCACATCTTTAAAACAAATAACATGGCTGGATGTCCTGGCTGGGTTTGTGTGTCAACTTGATACAAGTTAAGAGTCATTGGAGAAGAAGGAGCCTTAGCTAAGGAAATGCCTCCATGAGATCCAGCTGTAAGGCATTTTCTCCATTAGTGATCAATGGGGGAGGACCCAGCCTTTGGTGGGTGGTGCCATCTTTGAGTTGGTGATCTGAGTTCTATAAGAAAGCCTGCTAAGCAAGGCATGGAAAGCAAGCCAGGAAACAGCACCTATCCACAGCTTCTGCATCGGCTCCTGTCTCCAGGTTCCTGCCCTGTTTGAGTTCCTGTCCTGACTTCCTTTGATAATGAACAGTGATGTGGAAACATATGCTGAACAAACTCTTTCCTCTGCAACTTGTTTTTTGGTCATGGATTTTCATTGAACCAATTAAAACTCTAATTCATTAAGAATGTAGCTCAGTGATAGGACTCTTGATTAGCACGTGTAAAGCCCTGGATGAGAGAGAGGGGGACAGAGACACAGAGACACACAGAGACAGAGAAAGAGACAGACAGAGACAGAGACATGAGTAGCCAGTGGTAGGGAGCAATGCCGAGGATGAACATGAATGGTAATTCACACAGACATAAGAGACCCATGTAAAACAAAACAGAGATTAAAGTGTTACTTTCCAGATACAGCTGGGGCTGGAGAGATTGGCTCAATGGTTATAAGTGCTTGCTGCCCTTGCAGATAACCAGAATTCCAGTCCCAGCACCTACACTATGCAGCTAAAAAACCACTGGTTATCAGTTGTAGGGGATCTGATACCCCTTATGGCCTATAAACGCGCGCACGTGTGTGTGTGTGTGTGTGTGTGTGTGTGTGTGTGTGTGTGTCTTCACGTTCTATTGCTGTGAACAGATACCATGACCATGACATCTCTTATAAAGGAACACATATAAATGGGGCTGGCTTAGAGTTCCAGAGGTTTAGTTCATTATCATCATGGTAGGAAGGAAGCAAGGCAGCACACAGGCAGATATGATGCTGGAGAAGTAGCTGAGAATTTTACCTCCAGATCCACTGGCAGCAGGAAGAGAGAGACTCTGGACTTGTCATGGGGTTTTGAGACCCCAAAGCCCAATCCCAGGACATACTTCCTTCAATAAGGCCACACCTCATAAACCCTCTCAAGTAGTGGCACTCCCTGATGACCAACATTCAAGTCTCTGAGCCTATGGGGGCCATTCTTACTCAAAACCACCACAGGGTGCACACATACAGAGACATATTAAAAAAACATTTCCTTCAAAACAGTTCTAAAGTTTCTAGAAATGAATATTTTAATGCAAAGACTCCTGGGTTTCTTCAAAGTGGAAAAAAACACCTGCATAACTACCTGTTGAAACTTCCATCTAGGACATTTTTGGGGTGTAAATTAGTTCACTTCTTGACAGGAGAAGCTTTTTCTCTTAAAATAAAAAACAATATAATTTCCCCTGATTGGGAACATTTGTTGCTTTTCTAGAGGACCCAGGTTTGATTCCCAGCACCCACATGGAAGCTCACAACCATTCCTAATGTTCCAGAGTATCCAGTTGCCCTTTTCTGGCATCCAAGGGCACCAGACATACATGTGGTGTTCAGACTTACAGACAGACAAAACATTTATACACATAAAACATTTTAAAAAAATATTCAAAGAAGACTGTAGGCCACATGTTCACAGTAGCTTACTTCTGGTATCAACTATCTAAAAGACCCAGTGAGTACTGCAGGTGCATGGCACCTGTATAATTCTGTAACTGGGTATTTTTTTTCCTGCTCTATTGGGAAACTTCTGGAGAAAAATGTGGATTCCAGATTTTCACCCTTATACTACGATGTTAACATAATAGAAAGGCCAACGACATGAGAGAATGAAATATCAACTATACATTTTAGAAGGAAGGAGGCAGTTTTTTTTAAAAAAAAAAATACATAAATTTTAGTTGGGCAGTAGCTAGTGGCAGCACCCACCTTTAACCCTAGCACATGGGTGGCAGAGGCAGGCAGATCTCTGAGTTCAAGGCCAGCCTGGTCTACAGAGTGAGTTCCAGAACAGCTAGAAATACACATGAAAATCTCTGTGTCAAAAAACAACAACATAACAAACAAACAAACAAAATAATTGAGTTGGGTCAACTGGTTAACCACCTTAAAAGATCAAGTTGCATTCACATCTCAAATAATTAAATTTCGACCTCAGAAAAACTATAGAAGAATTCTTTTGTAATCTTAAAAAAAGAAAAAAGTAACCTTGCCAGGCTGTGGTGGGGCAGGGGCGGGGGCGGAGGCGGAGGCAGGCAAATCTTTGAGTTTGAGGCCTGTCTAGTCTACAGAGTAAATTCCAGGACAGTCAGGGCTATGCAGAAAAACCCTGTTCCTAAAAACAAAAAACACAAAGCAACTTTTCTAAATGTGTTTTTACATAGCCATATAGATGTAAAACAAGATGGGTGGATTACTTATTCCACTATTATTGGTAAGAGTAAAATATTACGAGTGACTAACATTCTTAGTGGGGGCTTATCTTGCTATTAAAGTATCATTAAAGAATAAAGTATTCCTCTATTACATATAGATATATCTGACCACCAAGATATATCAAAAAGATGAAGATGTTCTTAAAAAAAGATGAACACGTGCTTCGGGATCACATATATCTTTTATGACCTGCATATTAAATATAATTTATATTCTACTTTTCCTAGTTCACAAAGTACTAGTAACACTTTGCATGAATTAACAATAAAACCAAATCATATTTAGAAAGGTTGTCAGAATAAGTTCTATAAATGGAACGTATTTTGAGCATTTTCTAATGTGTTAAAATGATCACAATTTCTTTAGTAAACAGGCATTTTTACTTCCCTCAAATCGTACATCTTCTGATGTCTAGTTGCATTTTTGTGACAGTGTTTTCCACGTTAATTCTATTCTTTGAACTTGACTCTAGCTTTTCTTTGTAGATTAACGCATTGAAGAATTGTTCATCTTTTGAAAGCTCTGATTAGTTTAACTTTATCAAAGGAAACTTGAAGATATATGGTCAGTTACCATATTTACCAGTTTGCTGTGTTTGTAGTGGGAATCAGTAATAGACTGCATTCATTGAGAATTGTCAAACATGAGCGTCTTAGCAGTTTAGAAACCATAATTTCTTTCTCCTTGAGTAACACAGCAGTCAGCTGGAAGTGGGCAAAGAAGCAAGTTACTGTCTTCTGACCTGAGGCACTGGGCTTGGTCAATAAAAAAGTAATTTCAGTTGTCTAAAGACTTGGGGAGAAAAGAACATCATCCTTTGGAAAGCATGGTAATAAGAGGGGCGTGTTGTTCCTCCACTGTGGCTATCAGCCTACCACCTTCAAAAGTCAACCTGGGGAAAATGGGGCTGTCCTGCCAAGAGCAAGAGAAAGTATAACTGGGGTGCCAAGGCTAAGAGATGAAACACTAGTCTATCGCAGATTCAGACGTGGATTCAGTGAAGGAACAACATTGAAACCCAAGAAGGCAGCTCCAGTTCATCTTGAGGATTTCAGTCAGTCATAACGAAAAAAAAAAAAAAAGACTTGGGAGCCTGCGTGTGTTTTGCTGAAGGCATGGTGACAGGGTGTCTCCAGGTATCACTCAGTGTCTTTGGCTTCCACTGCCATCTTTGTTTCATGTCCACTTTGTACCACATTCCTCCTTAGAACTTCTGTATGCTGTCAGATTACCAAAATGATATGGTAAGATCTTTACAACCTTACGTTTAGATAACTAATTCCTTTATTTCTCCTAATTTTCCCTATATATTTTTTTGTTCAATATTGATAAATTATTTGTCCAAGCTGCTCCTAATTGTTCACCCTTATTGCACGTACAACTTTTGACACTAGATGTGTGTCTGTTAGTAAGGCTGTGTTTTTTTTTTTCTGTTTGTGAAACAGGACCTCACTATGTACATCAGGCTGGCTTTGCATTGGTCCTAATCCTCCTGCCTCAGCTTTCAAATGCTCGGATCACAGGACTGAGCCACCATGCCTGGCTTATTATTAAAATGTTGATTTTTTTTCCCCTCTGAGTTTTTAATGGTAATTAACTTTTATATTCAGTCTTCCTGAATAATTTTATAGTATCTGTCATACAACATTGAGTTTTGATTCCACTTTTAAGTGGTAAATTCTCTTGATGTTGTTGTTTTATGTGTGACACATGCTCGATGCGCAGGTGTCAGCATGCACTTGCGCCGACCCCAGAGGAGGATGTTTGGGCTTTCATTCTCCTCTGCCTTTTCCCCTTGAGACCAGGTCTCTTACTGAGCCTGAAGCTCACTGGTTCAGGCAGGTTGGCTAACCAGCGACCTCTGGGGAATCTGCTTGTCTTCATTGTCTAGTATGTGGGTTATATGGCTGCTAAGAGAGGCCTGGAGATTCAAACTCAGGTCCTCATGCATGCACAGCAAGAGCTCTTACCCACCTTGCTGTCTCCCCTGAAATCACCTTTCCCTTATTTGTTTACCTGAATTATAGCAATATGTTACTTTTAGACCTAAGTTTTTTATTATTTTTTGTTAGACATTCAGCTCTTGAATTGTTTTTAGGAAACACTTCTTACAAGAAATGGTATACTTATTTGTTACTGTTCTGTCTCACATTATTTGCACTTTTAAAAACCTTTCATTGGTTCTTTGTGAATATCACATCACGCACTCCAATCCCAATCATTCCCCCCCGCCTCGTACCTGACCCGCACCCCTGCAACCTCCCTACAACAAAGGAAAAAGAATCTCATTGTGGAAGCTGTAGTGTGTCAATGTGTTCCACAGTATTTTCTTTTGTCAACACTTCTTTGCTTGCCTTTTTAAAAATTTTTTAAATATTTTTTTTGTGATGACTCATTGGTTTGGTACAAGGCCTCTGGCTTCCGCTACTCTATCAATACTGCATCCTCACTGGGACTCCTCTCAGATATCCTGTTGTTGCCCTGCGTCATGGAGATCCTGTAGCTTTGGATCTGTAGACCTGGCCCCTCTGTGCACTCCATCAGTTCACTGAGGACGTAGATGTTGGGGTGGACCAATTCAAAGCCCTGGATCTGGGCCTGAGAAGTATCAGAGATGGTCAGCTCACCAGTTCACATTCAAAGCCCTGGATCTGGGCCTGAGAAGTATCAGAGATGGTCAGCTCACCAGTTCACATTCAAAGCCCTGGATCTGGGCCTGAGAAGTATCAGAGACGGTCAGCTCACCAGTTCATATTCTCAATGCCCAGCTGAGGTGCAGAGCCTGTTCTCCTGTGTTGCGGCAGGTGAGGGACATGGCCAGTTCTCCCACTCTCATAACCCCTAGCCAACTCTCCCATCCACCAGAGATGGTGAGGAATGAGGGAAAAGAGTGTCTCTCCTGGTCTCCACCACCGCCAGCAAACAAGAGGCAGGACCAGCTCTCCCACACATGCCCTTGGGGGGTGGGGTGGCTCACCCACACCCCCCCACATTCTGTGTCAGCTTTACTGTGCTGCGGCAGGTGAGTGGCAAGGCCAGCTCTCCTCCCCCCTGCCACTAGTGGTGAGGGCAAAAGAGAGGAGGGGATATCACCAATGCCACAGCTTGGCAGACAAGAGGCAGGACTCCAGCTCTTGAACTTTAAAAAAAAAAATTATTTAATGGGTAGTTTGATTTCTTCTGTATTTCTTTTAGTTATCAGGAAGATCTGTAGTTTTGTTCTGATATCTGTGGGATGCCATGATTGTAGAGTAGCCTGTTTTCTATTTATCCTGCCAGCATCTTAGTACAAAAAAAAAAAAAAGTAATTCACTTTTGTAAAGAATGCAGAATTAGTTTATCCATTCTAGTTTCTCTTGGTGTTTGCATCTGTATCTAAGCTCCACGTACCTCTACTTCCTGATACCATTACTGCAGAACTCCTCATGCTTGCAGTCTCCTCTCACCTCCCAGCCTCAGGGCATTCCTTCTTCACAAAGTCCCTTGTGTTACATCACAAGACCTAAGGTATGGAACATCCCATGACACTCCCATTTGCTTTCAAAACTCCACAGCCCAGTGCTATCTTACTCACCCTTACTACAATCAGAAAAACTCCTTCTAAATTGGCACAAGTCTGTTTTGTAGCCATGAACCATTTAAGGATAAATTTAAAAAAAAAAATGTCCATAAGAAAATGTATTCAAATACCTGACCAAGGAATAATATTCAAAGCTGTCAAAGTCATCACTGAGATTGTTACAACCTAGAGTTGCCTTTAAAAAATTTTTAACTACTAAATGTGACATACTAGGTAGGAAACTGATGGAGGAGAGATATGAGGGACCATGTAAGTTAGAATTCTGTTGCAACTGAGGAACAAAGAGATCTAGGAAGAGAAAGAAGTCCCAACATCCCCTTCAAGGGCTCATTTACCTTCCTTCCATAGGCCCCATCTCATAAGGGTTCCAGCCCCTCTTGTTGAGCCAGCAACCCTCCTCTGTAAAGTATACCGTGATTGAGGAAGACAGTTGACGTCAACCTGTGGCCTACACAAGCATGCGTACACAGGCGTCCCCTCATCACATACACATTGACAAGAAGGCAGGCAGGCAGGCAGGCAGTTAGGCAGGCAGGCTGGATTCAACCATACAAGTCTGTAATCCCAGCCCTGGCGGGTAGGGACAGAACTCCTGGAGCTAGCTACCTTGTCTAGCCAATGAGCTATAGGTTCAGTTAGAGATCATCTCTCCACCCTTCCCCCCAAAAATGGTATAGATCAATTAAAGACACCTGACATAATCCTCTGACCTCGATCTACAGATACACATGAACACACAGACATAAAATGACTAAAATGCAGACTTCAATAATGTCCCACTATTGGTTCATTGTGACAAATGTAAGATACAATATAAGATGAGTAAGAGAGGAAACTGGGCATGGGATCTATGGGAATTCTGTAAACCTCTATCTGTTCTAAAACGAAAGGTTATTAGAAAGAAAAAGGAACATGTCCTACTTGTGGAAGGGTAGCAAGTCAACAGAAGGCACAGAATGGTACTGTGTACCTGGAAACAAGATCTCCACTTTGACAAAGCTTCAGGGACAGAGGCTGTCTTCTCTTTTCTAAGCTGCATAGCACACCAGAGGCCTATGACCCTATGACCCTATGACCCAGAGGCCTATGACCACAGTTTAAGAATTCCTTTAATTCAGGGTGGCCATGAATCTCTGACGGCATCTTGGGAACAGGGTCCCCAGTAGAGGAGTTAGATAAAGGACTAAAGGAGCTGAAGGGGTTTGCAACCCCATAGGAAGAACAATATCAACCAACCAGATCCCCCCCCCCAGATCTCCCAGGGTCTAAACCACCAACCAAAGGGTACACACAGAGGAACCCATGACTCCAGCCGCATATGTAGCAGAGGATGGCCTTGTCGGGCATCCATGGGAGGAGAGGCCCTTGGTCCTGTGAATGCTCGATGTCCCAGTGTAGGGGAATTAGAGGGTGGGGAGGAGGGAGTGGGTGGGTGGGTGTACACCCTCATAGATGCAGCAGGAGGGGGGATGAGATGGGAGTTCCTGGGGGGGGGTAATCAGGAAAGGGGATAACATTTGAAATGTAAACAAATAAAATATTCAATAAAAAAGAAAATATAAATGACAAATCAAATAGATGAATAAAGTTTAACATACTTATAAAAAAAGAGTAACAGTGGGGTACAATGGGGTACAAGTGCAGCAGGTACCCCTTCCAGACAGCGTGACTGTGACTGCAAGCTGTATGTGGGCAACTGACTGTGCTTATTACTTTGCAAAAAGAAACGAGGATTTTAAAGGGGATTTTGAGTGATTCCTAAACCAATACGATTATTAAACAGAGTCCCAGGCTCTGCATCCAACTGTTTCTAGTGTGCCAAGTTAGGAGGTCAATGCAAGCCGCTTGTGGGTGGTGGGTGGTGGATTCACCATCTGCCTCAGAAGCAGCTGCCTAGCAACTCGTCTCCTGGGTGAGGGTCACAGGCAAAGCTTGGCTCGTTTAGAACATTTACAACACTTGCTGCGGCTTTTCCTGCTTCCTAAATTCAGCCCTAAGGGACACCACGAAGAGCAGGTGCTAACGCTGTATCAAAACCTGCTTAGGCTTCAGCTAAATTAAGTAACAAATGGTATTTTTACTTAAAAAAGGCTTACTTGTTGCTAAGACTTTCTCACATGCCCATCCCTAACCAAGAAGCTATTCCCTGTAAACAACAGCACACAAAGGAAAAATTATTTTCTCCAGTGGAGTCTACGGAGTATACAAATCACACTCACGGGCAGGCCCCATGCCCAGCTGCAGGTGGGAACTCAGAATGATTGCAATGGTACTTCGGGAGGTTTGGTTTTTGGGTTTCTGTTTTGTCTGTCTCCTGATGCTTTTGACCATTTCCCCCCTTACTGGTCTTTTACTTATATATTTTGGTTTCTGATTTTGTGTTTTAATGGGTTTTCTGTGTGCCCAGTGCGTGAGTGCATTTGTATGTGTATGTGTGTGTGTGTGTGCATGTGTGCGCGCATTTACTTCTGTTTTGTTCTATCCTGTCTTTTGCTTTTGTTTGTTTATATTTTTCCTGTTTGTTTTCTAAAGATGGAGATAAAGAGTCTTGGAGTTAGATGGGGAGGATCTGGGAAATAAGGGAAAACTTATCAGAATGTTATATGAAAAAACTATGTTCGGTTAATAAAAAAAGAATTTACAGTTACTAACACACAACTCATTTTAAGGCAACAGAGTTGTCTGCTAAATTCTAATGGACTTCAATGCTCAGGATGTAATACACAAAGGGACAAATGTTTCCTGCCCCTGCACGATGCCCTACATCTGACACCTCTCATTAAATACACTTGTGACTGCAAGCTCGACACACATGACAGCATGACTTGATGAGGTCACGGCCAACACCCGTATTTAAAACAGAAGCAGCAAGACCATTTTAGTGAAAACTACTTTATTTTAAAATCAAGTGCATAGCACTCATCTGACCCTGCTGTGTAGACTTAGCACCATCCTCCCTGTTTGTAGTTAGTCACAGCACAGATATTTTGGTTTGCATTTTGTACTTGAATAGCGTTTATTGAATGGACTCTGATTAAGTCCTTTACACACATCATTAATATTTTCACAGTACACATTTAATGATGGTCCAGTAATCTCAAAATAAAACAGAAAAAAAAGCCTCTTATGACTAATTAATAAATTAAACAAAACGAAACCCTCCTGCCCCCTCCCCACCCCAGCTAACTGTTGTTGAGTTGCATTTATATTGAATCCTGCTGTTTTTAAAAATAGCCATGATTCCCCAGCCTTCCCACCCGGGTATGCAGAAATAGTCATCAATTATTTGACTCTACCCACAAAAGGATTAATCCAGTGTTCTTTAGCTTTTTAAATATAAACTGGAAAGTGTTAATAAGCTTTTTAAAAAAGGCAAACATTCTTTGACAGCAAGAATGACACATAACCAATCAGTAAAAGCACCGACAAGACATTAAATTACCACAGGCACTGGCTGTTGTTTCAAGTTAGGATTCTATCCTGGTCTCTTACATTCATAGCATTACTGAGGTAGTTACAGTACTGAACATTGGACCCCATGTTGCTGGGCTCTATCTGTGAACGTGAAAGATACATTATCTTCTGAACCTACTTCCTCCTAATAATTCAAGTTTTCTTAAGAATTATAAAATCCAATTAGCAGCCTTTTTAAAGAGGAAAAGCGACGCGTTCCTGTCATGAGTGTTCTTACCTGAGTGGTTTTCATCACCAGACTAGTAAGTCCACACCATGCCTTATGTAATGCTAAATATAAAAGTTAGCTTCCTTTTAAGGAAAGAACATTTCTCTAAGAACTCTGTTGGCAGACACTGCCCCCCGGCCTTCTCTACCGGAGCGGCCTCAGTCAGTCCATCATGCTGTGGAGCCCTTCCCTTCCCAGCAAAGGCTGTTGACTACTGCTGCAAA
This sequence comes from Tokudaia tokunoshimensis, assembly GCA_036184795.1. NCBI lineage: Eukaryota > Metazoa > Chordata > Mammalia > Rodentia > Muridae > Tokudaia > Tokudaia tokunoshimensis. The sequence continues at coordinate 159,137,380 of BTHU01000001.1, read as the reverse complement.
CCCACATCTGTACAGTGAGCTCTCCTAATAGTCACTGTGGTCTCACAGTTGCCACAGTTTCCCTTCTATTCAAGTGCTATCTTATAAAAACAAACACATCTTACTTATTTTAAACCAGTTTCCCTTCACCAGCTCTTTCCTCTTCCATGGATAAGAGTACAGTTTATCAGATAGTTTTTTACTTTTGAAGTTTGTCCCTTTCCCGACATATTTTACGGCCAGGTTGCCCTTGGTATGACTATTATCGCTGTTTTCACTTACTACCAATACAACGACTTGTCCCCGGGCAGATACACAGCCAACCACTGAAAGCAGCTACTGAAATCAGCACCCCTGCTTGCCTGACTTGCTGGATCCCAAGGGTGTTCACTGAACCACCCTCCCATAACAAAGTGCTGCGCCAGCCCAACCTGAGCACTGTCCTAGCCACCCTCAACTCCAGAGCAATCCTAGCCAACTCTACTCTAGCTCTGATGCTTTATAGAATAATGCCTTCTCCTGAAAACTGTCTTACAGAGCAACAGCCAATCTGAGTGTGAGCCTCTGACGGCCCTGGGTATGCCCAGCCTGCCCACGCATGAACACAGGACCCATTCATTTGTCCTGTGCGATGATCTACTCTCATCCCAGAAAGAGCACCACAGCCTGTGTTACCAGGTAGTTCATGTCCTGACACTCCCAAGGCATGTTGGTTAGAGCTAAGTGTTTCCGAGTACTATAAGTTCCCTGAGTTAAATGTGCTTAACCCTGAAGAATCGGGGCTGATCACTTAGGGGGGAAGGGTAGCAGAGCAAAACAAAAACTACGACCATGATTTCAAGGTATGTATCTGCTCCCCCCTAACCGGAGTATATAAATCCAGCACCTGTATTTATGATATGAAGTTATATAAAATTATCTGGATTTTTTTTTAACTGCACAGATTAGTATACGTAGCAACTGGTGAGTTTGAATTTGGAAACCTACCAGTAGGTCAAAAAAACTCTGAGCTGCAAGATTAAAACAATTCTTCAAAAATTAATACTGCAACTTCCTTCATAAAAGATGGTTTGGCAAGTCCCCAGATAAACACTAAGTCTTTGACGTATATGTCAGCATAAGGCCAAAGCCCGTCACAGGTCAAATCTTAGGATGGCAAATTTTCTGCTGTATTGAGCATTATGAAATATTTGGACCATCAACCAAGAACTGGGACATTTCTGTCCATTTTGACACATGTCAGTACCTGCCGAGTCCTCCTAAGTACTCATGGTACCGAAAGGGATACTCAGTCTTCTGGTGCTGGGGCCTGTTGCATTGTGGTACTATTTGTATCCTTTTCCTTCTGAAGAGGAGTACAAAAAGCTTGCTCCAGAGCTATCCGTCTCGGAACGGTCTGGATCTTCTACGACCTGCATACACAAGTCGTCACCTCTCAAAGCATGGGGTAATACACGGGAAATGTTCGTTTATCTGGTAACTCCGGTTATAAGAAACACTGAGGCAGGGTTTAACTTCTACTGGTATTGCCAGGGACATCCCAACACCAGTCTGCATGTGGCCAAGGCCCTGAACGCTAGTTTGGAAGCCCGCAGGACAAGTCTGTAGCGTGTAGGACGAGGTGTGTGTGGTAGACACGATCTGCTGACGGCTTGGCTGTTCGGACACGGGATGTCGATACTGCATGGAGGTCTGAGGAAGATACTGAGGCTGCTGGAAGTGAACCGGTCGTGAGGGCTGCGCCGCCTGGAACACAGTCAGCTGTGCTGACTGAGGAGCCGGCTGTCCCCTCTGTTTGTTTGCTTCTTTCACGTCGTTATCGTGAGCACTGAGACAAAGAAAGGGAACAGTAACACCACCGGCACGGATGCAGCAATGCCCGCTTCCCTCCTCTGCCACCGCTCACTCCATGAACTGCCACCGCTGCCATCCAGGTCACTGTCATTTCAACAAGTGACACCTTCCTTGTATCTTAAGTGTTCATCTTGGTATGAACAGTGCTGGTGGCTTTGAGGACTCTTTACAACTAAGAATTTGAGGTCGCATCCTGGCAACCCTTAAATTCAGGGGTATGGAGACGGGTACGGAGTAAGATCAGCCTGGACAGCCCCTTGTCCCGCCAGGCACTGAGGGTCGGACCAGTGACAGGGTCACAGGCAAGGAATGCTCCTTTGCTGCGGAGCATGTCTGTTCACAGCCGCGAGCGACAGAGGTACCCCAAGAACCTCGAGCCCCTGAGAGGTAATTTTTAGGATACACTATAAACAAAGGACAATGCTAACGAGAAATTATAAATGCAAGAATAAAAAAGGCTTACAGCAACAGCCGTTCAATACACTGCACTAAGAAGTCCCAGGAGTAAGCAGTGAGACGATGCAGTCTCGTGGGCCATGTCGGAGACAGACGGAGGATAATCCTCGAAGAAGCCACACATGCAGCAGCTACTAAAGAAGGTGCATAATTTAGAAAGGCATAATCTGTGGAGACATCAAAAATGAACTTGAGCAACAGAATACATGAGTCACCATGCACAGTCACATGAGGCCATTCCCTGCAACTCACCTTGCAGAGACACTTCCAGGAAGTAATCTGCATATTTGGCCATGTAGAGCTTAGTCTTTTCCAAGCAAACCATCGGCCAGCCGTCATGAAGGTCTGTCTCGTGCACGGCTTCCGAGAGGTAGTACTCGATGAAATGGGCAGCCGTGGGAAGGCAGAGGTTCCACTGAAAGGTCTCGAGCAGCAGCAGCTCCATGTGCAGCAGGCTCTGCTTGGTGAGCACTAGATTCATGTTGGTCATGCAGCCCAGGCTGTTGAGCTGCTCCAGCTTCGGCACGCTGTCTTCTTTTTCTTCAAATTTACCTTGTAAGAAGGAGCGGGGGTGGGGTGGGGGGAATGTTAGCCACATGGGGTTTGGAGGTCTTGCCAGCTAAATGGGACGTGCTAGCGGGGAGCAATCCTCCGTCTCACACAGATGTACTTGCACCAGGGCGCCCTTCTGTTCCATGTCACCCTCTTCCTAGTATTTCCCCACCCTTGACCTTTAACCATTCTCTGAAAACACCGTGATTCCCGCTGAGAAAACAGCCACACACACGCTGCCCCTTGAACGGTGTCCTGTGGCATAAAGGGAACAGTCACGCACACTGACAAGGCCAACACTATTTTGGAGTGTCAAGAATTTAACATCAGAACCCATGCAGCAGAGTGCTCGGCCACTGAGCTAGGAGCCCTTAACTGCTTCTGACAACCAGTCAGCACCAAGTCTATTTAATCTTGGCAAGTTTTCAGCATAATCTCAAGAGCAGAGAAAAAGAAACTATGGAAGAAAAACTGAGTAAATGCCTTTAATCCAGGTACTGCTATTTCACAAACAAAAAGCACAAAGAATAAACCTACCTCTCTGTCTCCTTTCTGTAAGTATTTTTCAGAAACGGAGAGGGGAGAGGTATGGTGGTGCACGAATACAATGCATGTGGCTGTAATCGTTTGGGAAGCTCACACAGAACAGGAAGTGTGAGGCTGCATATGGGATATATAGTGAAAACCTGTCTCCAAAGCTCAAAGCCTGGCCGCTGAGGTGGCTCAGTGGGTCGAGGTGCTCGTGGTGCAAGCCTGGGAACCTGAGTGCACCCCCAGAACCCCACGGGTGGAAGCAGAGGTCACTTCACAAGGTTGCCCTCTGATCTTCACACAGCACATACACCCAAAGGCGTGCTTCCCTTCCCTCTAATAATGTTTTAAAGCCAAAAGGGAGGGAGAGGGGAAGATTCTTACCCTCTTTTAAATCCCTTACTCAAAGCAGAACAGTAGCCAAGGTCACACTGTAGGGGCTCATTATCTGAAACATTAACTTCTTAGAAAATACTCATCTGATGTTCCAGCTATTCCTGGCTGAGGAGTAAGATTTCCTTTCCACCAAAGAAAAATGTTTCTATGGATTATGAACCAACTTATGTTTACATTTCCAAATAAGCATTCCTAAGCATAAAGCATGCACTTGGGTGCTTCTATAAGCTATGCCTGTCTCTGGGACAAGCTGGTTCACAGAAGAACAGAGACTGAGACCAAAGCACACACTCTCTCAGTAGTATTCTTTTCTACACTGAAGTTTAAAAGTTATAACTATGGATTTCTCTCAAGGGATTTTACACGAATTCTTGCTCAAAACTATTGTTAGAAAGTTATTTTTTCAGAAGCACACATTATTATATATAAAATTTGTCTTAATATCTTGAAAATGATTTCAGTATCATCTGCTTTCCTTGGAAACCTTGTAATTTTAATCTACCCATTTATAAACATTTTACAGGGAAAAGTAAGAAAGTCTGCCAAAGCAAGGAATCTAACGTTTTGTGAAGGAAGGGTCTCTTCTTGAAGGGCCGGATTTGTAACACTGGATAAATCTCCTACCACAGACGGCAGAGGCCAGGGCCAGCGCGCTGGCAGTGGGTAGCCAGAGGGGCTTTGCTCACACTGGCTTATCTGGAGATGGACAAAGTGCTGCTTACCGAGGAGTCTGCTTAGGGAACAGAACAGAACTAGAGAGAGCTGTCCCTGACGTCTGGGCGTTCTAAGCTATTCTGAGAAAAACTTAAACCCAAAGAAGCAGGAGACAGCTACTCTTGCCCTAGAGAGACTGTGAACTTCTTTAAATCTAAACCGCAACCAGGTCTTGAATGAGCTGTAAACATACATGTTAAGCAGCTGTTGTACAACTGAACTACAGTGCTGGCCCTTTTCAATCTTAATTTCCATACACTGTTTCCATTGCTCAGGCCGGTCTCCTGAGTATCTGGAATCCCAGACACACCCCACCCCGCCGCCATCTCCGGCTCAAAACCACTCTAAATATTACAGCTGAGGAACAAAACTCACATAATTCAGACTGTAAGGATCTAGAGAGCCTTTCCCAGTCCAAGGCATGTAAAAGTGGCATTTCACAGCACCACACCAGTGGTCTTCACACTAGAGTGGAGCTCAGCATTACCACTGAGTAGGAAAGGAAGTCACTGTCCCAGAGTGAGCACATAAAGCTCTGCAGAGGGAGAATGGTGCAGGGGCTCGCTCAGTCTCCGATGAGTCACTAAGGCTTTCAAGCACTTGGTCATTAGAGTAGCAGCAGTACTGGCTGCACACTTCAAAGGAATGTTATAAAACTTAATGAGTTTATTTATGTCATACTTTAAGTTGCTTTGAAAAAAATTAATATACCATAATTCACCATGATTCAAGGATCAAGGGGGTTTCAAATTCTCCCTTTGAAAATTTCATCATCAAAAAATAAAAACTATTTATGGTCAATTTCAAGCTCAAGAAACCAAGATATTACACAAGGTCAGCCGGTTCACCCAAGGACAAATAAGTTGAGTAAAACCAAAACTGAAGGCCAACTGACAACTTTTAATTCCCAAACCTGCATTTCTAAACCAAAACACGACGCCAGACTATATGGGACAGCTATCAGGAAGACAGGCTTTATCTGTTTATAAATATTTAGCTATAAATGTCAAGGATATGCTGATTTTCAAACTTAAAAATGAACTGCATGGAGATGGAGAGATGGCTTACCCATTAAGAGCCCTGGCTCTTCCAGAGGACCCACATGGCAGCTCAAAACTGTAACTCCAGCTCTAGGGAATCCGACACCCTCATACAGACATACATAAAGGCAAAACACTAATGCACATAAAATAAAAATAAATCTTTTAAAAATAAAATAAAATCAATTTCATGCCAGGCACAATGCACAGGCCTTTAATCCTAGTACTTGGGAGGCAGAAGCAGGTGGATCTCGGTGAGTTTAAGGCCAGTTTGGTCTACCTAGGAGGCTTCATGTCAGCCAGCTATATAGTAAGACCCTGTGTAAAATATGCAAATAAATAAGTGGCATGCTGCATAATAGCCACATTTGGGATTCTAACTCAGTCGTAAGTTCTGGAAACCTTTCATTATGGATAGTGGTGCACACTCAACTACATGGACAAGAATGTCATGAAGTGTGAAGACACGAGTGAGCTACATGCACTTGTACCTGTCACTGTGTGAACTGCTCAGTGTCGCTTACGTCTGCTTGTTCATACACAGATCACAAAGGTCAGGGGCTTTTTCACTTGAAAGGAAATACCAGAAGCCATATGACTGTATTGATAAAGGACCCAAACAGGAAATGAGGGTACAGGAAATTCACATCTGCTTCCCAGAAAATAAAGAATTAGAGGCCAGAAACAAAATACCATACTGTCTTTCCTTTGCAGGAAATGTACAGGTCAGCCATGGAAACCACATGTTTTCAAACTATAGCTTTGTGGCAGAGACGGCCGATACAGGGACTAGGCAGACCATGCTCTCTGGAGCCTGGCCAGTATTCTTCATGACCAAATGGGAAAGCCATCTACACTCTACACAAAAAAATCCTCACAGATCACTAAGGCCATCAGCTTAAAAGAGAAACAGAGAAAGGACAGGAAAAGGCAACTCATGGGGGACAAGGGGGCAAAAGTCATTAAAAATTAAGATGTAAATCGAACCAACTGTAAACTTTAATTTTTCACTTAATAAAAAATAAAGCAAAAAAACTTAAGCCAGTATTGGTGAGCCAAGAGAAACAAACACTTGCTACAAAGTATGAGCACTAACAGCTTATGACGAAAAGTCTTCATCTTGCTGAGCATCTATCAAGAGGCCTCGTTTCAAGGTTGCTTCCAAGCTGCCTGTGAGCTCAGTGCTGCCTAAACAAGCCAAAGCGAGCACAGGGAACAGCTGAAATGTAAGACGTCACTTTCCTGAAGATCACAGAATCTACCTCAGAAAGAGGCGGACGCTTCAGGAGTGGGACAGAGAAACTGTCAGTGCAACACTACGCTTTTTATACTGCAGTTTCCCTATATGGCTCTACTCACTCCTTAGAACAACTTTATAAGCCAAGTGTCTTTATTTCCATTTTATAGGGAATTAACCCGAGACCCAGAGTTATTGAAATCTGTTATTGTATCGGTGATTCAAACCTACAGAACCCGTCACTACAAACTGACTCCTAAATACTACTAACTGCTTTCAAATCAGATAGTGCAGGCCTTTTCTTCCCACTTCCAGTAGTGTCCTTCCCAGGCAGGGAGGTAAGCATTAGTTCCAAGAACATACAAACTCTGATCTGTCTTTGGCCACATTACACACAGCATCCAATCTATTATATAACTGCCTCTTGATCTAATAGTTATGAACTGTTCTTTTTTCATAATACAGCCTCATACGCAGGGAGCAGACAGCAGGCAGTCAGAATTTGAAGTCAACCTTTCTAATGGAGAGCTGCCACTGGTATCCAAATGGAAGAAAACAGGTGCTAGAATCTAAGAAATGATGGATGTGGTGGCACACACCTTTAATCCCAGCGATTGTGAGGCAGAGGCAGGTGGATTTCTGAGGTTGAGGTCACCCTGGTCTACAGAGCAAGTTCCAGGACAGCCAGGACTAGAAAGAGAAAATCTGTGGGGGGCAAAGGTTAAGAAAGAAAGAAAACACACACACACACACACGCAACACTAAAGTAATCCCTTAAATTTATAAAACGTATCAGACACTAAATCAGACTCTTGGTTTATAAGCACGCCAAGCCTTTCTGACACAGTGTTAGTGATTGAGGGGACACTAGATTGTTGATCGCTAAATTCCAATCTCCTCAGTTCCTGACCTAGTGGAGACAATTGCTCCAACTCTCACCTACTCTGTAGGGCTGAGGGGTACCCTGGACACACCTGCCCACTCTACGTTGGGAAGTGGAATGTAAAAGCAATTCTCTCAGGAGAACAGGTAAAAGGCAGGACAAAGGGAGGAGGGATCTGACTCTTCCAGTAGTAGGTGGCTGCAGTGAACGGAATGAGAATGTCCCCTAGGCTCATATGTTTAAATGCTTGGTCCCAGTGGGTGGAACTTTGGCCCTGTTGGAGGGGTGTCCCTGCGGGCAGGCTTTGAGGTTTCAGAAGCCCCCACCATTCCAGCTGGTTCTTTCTCGGACTTGGTTGTGGTGGTTGTCTCAATATGTAAGCTCTCAGCTTCTGCTCCTACCATGCTTGCCTGCTGCCATGCTCCTGCCACAAAGGCCATGGGCTCTGCCACCCTCTAAAAGGTGAGCCCACTAAATGCCTTTGTAAGTTACCATGCTCATGGCGCTCTGCCATGGTAGCAGGATGTAACTAAGACAGTGACGTGTGTCATTCATATCTAAACTACAGCAAATACAAACCACACCTTGTTACTAGAAAGAAGCTTTAACAATTATACATTGCCACATTAATTACACCAAATAGTATACACTGCAGTACATTTCAACCCATCCTAAGACACTATAAGAATCAAATCCCCTTCCTCTGCTGTGGAGATAGCCAAGTATAGGAACTTAGCATCCTGCAGACAGGGTCTCCCCATGTTCCATGAATGTAGGTTCTACCATATCTGGTTTAAAATTCTTCAAGAACCAACTAGATCTCACAGTGGACCTTACTGATTCCATATAATATAAGTAACCCTAGCTAGTTTGGTAAGTTACTAGCAAGCAAACTAATCACAATGTAAGTTATTTTACAAAACTACATTAATGTCATCCATTATTTCATAGTTCATCAAGCTTAGATTCCTATTTGATTCAGAATACTCTAAGAACCACAGAGAGCAAGTGGGACTTGGCAAAGGTCGAGTTGATGGTAGCAGTCACAGCAGGCCAAAAAAAAAAGTTTTTTCCATTAATGATCTAAAAAACTTAAGATAGCACTTGTTGCTTTTATGCCAGAATATGTCTCTACTATGAGCTGATTCTATAACCTACATTCTATGGGATAAAACAAAACAAAACAAAACATGTTACTTGTAGATTTTCATACACCTAACCTATCAAGTATGGGTTTTTCCAATGTCATGTAGACGACAAAACTCTAAAGGGCTTCAATCCAGAGTCAGTGCTAAAGTGTGAGCAGTACTATACATGAGGTCTCCTTTGAGTGTGAGACTTTAATTACGTTAATTATAAATGTACTACTTCTCTGGCTTGCGGGGAGCGTTGTGTGTATAGATCTTACAGGAAAACAGATTTTAACGGGGGGAAATAAGATATTCAGGAAGTACAGAGTATTCTGATAAGAACTTGGCTCAGGAGGCACATGACGAGACTAGACTGGATTTGTAAGAAGGGTTCTAAATGCTACATTAAGCAGTTCCTACCCTAACCCACAGGCAATGGGAAGCCATCACTACAGTTGGGTTTTTATTTACATTCATCTCATTTCAAAAATGATCTGAAATAATTTACAAAAGTCATCCAAGTACAAATCTCAGGGTAAGAAAATAAAATTTAAGAAGCGCAGGTCTGGAAATTGTATCACCTAATAATGCACTGGGTTATAGGTTTACTGGTGTCTAAAGGCTTCACAGCCTATTGGGAATGCTCTTATCATAGCAGCCATACTGGATTCAAACTTTCCAGTGAGAGAAGAGGTCAAGGGTGACGATAGCAACTATATACTTCTTTGAAATAAGGCTTAATGGCATGGACAATATAAAAACAATATTATCAATTCTACTTCATACCAAATGTGACCTTTTTACATTACTGAATAGAGAAAAACTCAATTTTAATTATTGTCCTTGCCCTTTCTCTTTAGTGCAGACACTAGCAAACGTCTAAGTGAGGTTTGGCACCGAGAGACCAAGCAGCACATTCTGAATGGGTAATAAGTACACTTCTATTGGATTATATACTGAAGCCACGTTTGTAACAGTCGCAGCAAATCCAAGAACAAAGAACCAAGACAAAGAAGTGTGTGGCACCTTTAAGAGAGTTACTCAATGGCAGCTATATTCATGTTTTGAGTCAGAGAATCTTGGTTCCAGGGACCTGTCCTTCGAATTACAGCATATTTAGCAGCATCCAAAGCATTTATGCATTAGGTACTAGTAGCTTTCCCAAAGTTGCTTCTGGTTGTCACTCACTCAAAAATCACCTGTAGGATTTTTAAAGAATTAAAAATAAAAATACCCAGGGCCTATTACTCAGATTCTGGCCCAGTATCTTAGTCACTACTCTTGTTGTTGTTCCTAAATGTGTGACCAGAAGTAAGCTAAAGGAGAAGGATTGACTTCGGCTCACAGTCCAGAGGAAGACAGTCTATCGTTGGTGGGGAAGACACAGTGGTAGGAACAGGGAAGCAGAGGCAAGGGAATGCTCAGGGTTAACTTCTCTTTTCTTCTTTGTTAAGTCCTAGCCCCAGCCTATGGGGTAGTCTCCCTTGCATTCAAAGTAAGTTTTCCTTAGTTAAACCTCTCTGGAAATTCTCATTGTAGAGTGTGTCTCCTAGGAGATTCAAAATCACGTTTAGTTGACAACAACCTGTATTGTATGTGGTGCCTAGAATTTGTATTTGTGTCAATCTTGATGAGGTAGGGTTGAGGCATTTGTTGTTTTAAAAAAAATACCTGAACTATTTTTTAATATCTCACTAACAACCATAATATACATTTCCTAAACGCAATAAATGGAAAATGGGATTTGATAATAATCCAGTGAGTTCTCCAGTTTTATCACATAAGCATGTAAGTCAGGTTCATACTCACTTGCTAGAAGCAGGCAGGAGAGCGCGACTAGGTGCAGCTGCTGGATGGAGATGTCATAGCGGTCCATGAACAGATCCAGCAGGTAGACTGCGAGGTGTCGGGCAGAAGGGCAGAGCGTGAAGCGATTGCTCACAATGGCAATCAAATCAGCAAAATACCGCCTGAGATTCAGCTGAGGAGACTGGCCCTTGTAAGAAGGCAGCTTCAGCTCCTGGATTTAAGAGGAAGAATATTTAATCTACAGACATATCTTCATAACATCAAGACTTAACATTGTTTTCCTAATATATTGTGTAGTAAGAGCTTAAAGACACTTTGTTTGAAAGGAGTGCAGAAATAAAGTTGAGTGGAAGGTGTATGTATGGCTTTAAGAAAACAAACACATAGTCAACCACACTGCAAATAGACTCTTCTTCCAAGGAGATCAAAACTTGGGTTGAAAGGGAGCAGACCGGTGAGTAGCCTCCTGGAACAGTGCAGACAATATGCTTGCAGGGCTGTAGAGACCAGGACGAACCTGTCAGCATCTTTTAATCTTACTTCTCTCCCATCCTTTACGATCTTTATTTTGTCACCATCCTTTATATACCTAAATTTCTTCTAATCAAGACGATATTAAACAATGTTTTAAAAGCCAGGACAGAGTAATGAGAGGGGGTTGAATGGAGAAAAGAGGGAGGGAAGGGGGCTTATGGGACTTTCGGGGAGGGAGGAAACGGGAAAGGGGAAGTGATTTGGAATGTAAATTAAAAAAATAAAAAAAAAAAAAAGAAATGCAAAAAAAAAAAAAAGTCTGTATAATTAGGAGATTCTGCGGCTGGGAATGTAACTTAGTGGTAGAGTATATTCCTATCAGGTACTAAGCCCTGGGTTCAGTTCTCACAACATGAAACACACACACACACACACACACACACACACACGTACGCACGTACCACACAAGGGGGGGGAGGTGAGGTTATGCAAAAGTGTATCAAGATGGAAAGCTTTGAAATTCATTTTGTAAGATAAATGTAATGTTGAGACTAAACCTCACAGGTAATCACAATTTTGTAAGATAAATGTAATGTTGAGACTAAACCTCACAGGTAATCACAACAGAATCACAACCATGAATACCAAAAGCACAGAGAAATAAAACAAAAACGAGACTTCATAAAGAAAATATTATCTTGAAGGAAACCATTGGAGGAAAAAGGGCAGCCCACAGGACAGGAGGAAACGTTTAAAATCATATGACTGATAAGACGTTAGTAGCCAAATTACTTTTAAAGCTTTCTTTCTCTTGTTCTAGAATGTGAAGGATTGAACCTATGGCCTTGCACAGGCTAGACACCCTGTTACTTAGACACACCCCCAATCCTTCCCAAATTACATAAAGAACCCCTATAGCTTAAAAGCAATATAACAACCTAATTTTAAAGTGGGAAAATAACTTAAATATACATTTTCACTAAAAAAAAAAAAAAAAGACAAACTAGCTCAAGAGATGGCTGAGAGGACAAGAGAGCTTTCTAGGAAAGCATGAAGACCCAAATCAGATCCCCAGAACCTACATAAAAAGCTGGGTAGAGCTGCCCAGGCCTTTAACTCCAGCATCAGGGGCAGGCAGCGACAGGCAGGTTACAGGGCTTGGTGGTCAGCCAACTCAGCCGTGAGGAGTTGTAGTTCAGTGAGAGATCCTTTCCCAAGGCAATGCAACGGACAGAGGAAGACACCAAGAGTATTACCTATGTACACACACCACACACACACACACACAAAACTTCAATGTAACATGGAGACATACAGAGAAAAAAAACATAAAGAAACCAACAAGCACATAAATAGATGCTCAACATCTTTAATCATTAAGAAAATGCAAAACCAGCCGGGCGGTGGTGGCGCACGCCTTTAATCCCAGCACTTGGGAGGCAGAGGCAGGTGGATTTCTGAGTTCGAGGCCAGCCTGGTCTACAGAGTGAGTTCCAGGGTAGCCAGGGCTACACAGAGAAACCCTGTCTCGAAAAACCAAAAAGAAAATGCAAAACCAAAACCCCAAGCTACCTCTTCATACCCGTTTAGAGTGCTATTATTAAAAACAACCCCGTCCCCAGAAAGCACTAAGCAAAGGGAAGATAACAAGCATTGACAAGGCTATGGAGAAACTAGAATCCTTGACCAATACTAATGGTAAAGTAAAATGAGGTAACTGCTGGAGGCAACAGTCTGGTAGTTTTCAAAGTAATCGCCCCATGATTCCATATTCCCACTTTTAATTATATATCCCAAATATTTGAAAGTAGGGAGATAGGTAGTCACTTATACACCCATGTTCATAATACCATTACCCACAATGAGCAAAAAAGTAAACTAACAACCCAAACACATACGAGTAGGCTTTCAAAAGGAAACTACGACATTTGCCACAAGGGTGAACTTTGGAGATCATCACACAAAAAGACAATTATTATGTTGATATGATCCCACTTACATAAAGTATTTGGTTAAAGTCATAGAGGCTCAAAGTGGAAAGTGGTTACTGGGGTAGGTACCTGAGAACTGGGATGTTACACAATGAGTACTGAGTTTTAGTTTAGAAACCTGAAAACTTATATCCCCAGGGATAAACAGTGAAAATTGTCTCAAAACATTAGAATGCAGAGGTTATACAATATGCTTGAGACCATCAAAGACCTAGCTTGGCCACAGGGATAGGGAGTTCTAGAAAGAGGCCTGAATATTACCTTAAAAGACAAACTGGGGACCACACCTGGAAAATATTGGTGGGGTTTTATTTTTAACTATGTTAATCTTACCAACATTAGTAAAAGAGTCTGGAACCCAGTGCCATCAACATGAGATTTATTTTTACACTTATTACTGTGTGAGTCATGGTATTTGTGGGTAGGCACACACGCCATGGTCCACACATGGAGATGAGAGGTCAGCTTGGTACAACTGGGTTTCTCCTTCCATCTTTAAGTGAACTTGGGTAAAGCTTGGATCACAAGTACCTTTACCTATTGATCTCCGTCCCCAGCCTCCACAGAAGAGTTAAAATAACACAAACAACACAATTCATTTGTCTTCTTCAGTGGGAAAGTACAAGTGCTTACCAGAAGACTGTCAGAACCTGTTGTCTTTGCGCAGGTATGAGAAAGAAACACTTTTCTCAGCTACAACTTTCCTCTGCTCTCTTTCTCAGTGCCTTAGAATGGAACACCCTTGTTCCAGAGGATAAAATCAGGAATCTGGAGGACCGAAGAAGCACGGGGAAGCCAAATGTACTACCTGAAGTCTCCTCTCTAGCCAGTTTGGAAATAAAGGCCTACAGGAAACTACCAAGTATGACTACAACTAACTTCCTGGACCAATATTTTCTTATGTTTCTTACAAAGCTATGATTGTTTCCATTTGTCTTTGTAGCTCCTCAAATACTTTCCAGAGAGTTCAAGACTGGAATACAGGACACAATGATAACAAGACAGGCACCTTAAAGTCTTCTTGACCAGGAAACCTTATTTACAAAAGTAGCCCAGTTGGCGTTCATTATACTTCACTTCTTCCCAGTCAATACAATGTTGGTCATATCAACTATCTATTTAAAATTTGGCGGGTCTAAACCTAGGCCATCTTCCATAGTAGATGAATGGCAAATGCCCTGGGAAGTGCCACATTCAGATGTCGTCACCTTATAAAACAGATGGTTGTAGGCAAGGGCTCTGCTGGTGTCACCAGTTACTGGTCTATCACCTTACATATGCTAAATACTAAGCGGGTTGCACAAACAAACGGTCAAACTACTAATAGCTGACTTTAACATTTTTTTTATTATTTATTTTATTTTATTTTATTTTTTTAATTTACATTCCAAATCACTTCCCCTTTCCCGTTTCCTCCCTCCCCGAAAGTCCCATAAGCCCCCTTCCCTCCCTCTTTTCTCCATTCAACCCCCTCTCGTTACTCTGTCCTGGCGTTCCCCTACATCCAGTCTTTCCAGGACCAGGGGTCTCTCCTTCCATCTTTTTAGAAATCTATTGATATGCGGATTGTGTCTAGTGACTTTAACATTTTTAATGAGAAAAGTTTATTCAACTTCCTTGACTCCAGTGCACGACAAATAGTAATCTCTCCAGTTGTAAAGTTCAAGTTTCACTAATTAATGCGAATCCTTTATAAAATGTTACTATTGCCTGAAATCAGGAACATTGTCTAAACTGAGCTTAAAGACAGCATAAAGACAACCCCAGGTAGTTTGCAACAGGTGGCCTGAGACAGGCTTCAGAAGCAAGCCTCCACATCCACCTGACTACAGGGCTACCAAATTCCCTGGATCCTTCAGAGACTACATAAGCATGCGACAGACCCTAACCTAAAAAAAAAAAAAAAAATTCTACTTCTAAGATCACCTGCAAAACTGATTCAGGCAATTAAATATGATTAAAACTACCTACATATAAAAATATTAGAACTAAAAATCACAGGGATCATCATGAAAAAAAAAAACCTTTAAACTGTCACACCCATACACACACACACACACACAGTATCATTTATACCAAATAACTAATTTTGCTACACACTAGAGAAATAAAAAAGACTGACACTTAAAAAATCCAAATAAACCTCCCAAAAATCAAAAGTGAATTGGGACAACTTTTCCCTCTAACATTCCAAAGAACCTTTCCACAGTGGGAGCATTTATGTAGAGCAATCTCATAGGGGTCTGGGATGTACTCAGGGTAAGAGACTGAATGTCAGGATTAATAAAGAACTTTTGGAAATTTCAAGCTGGGTGTGTGTGTGGGGGGGGGGTGCAATTTTAACAACTTAACCCAAAATCCAATGTCCTAATCTGCTTAATTTGGTCATATACATCAGATACAAATCTATTATCATTCTAAAATCCTTAAACCCTAAGCTACATGGTCTTATTAAAGAGTCAGCTGTTTTGATTCTTTCCCAGTTTTCATCCAAGGTGAAACTGAGTTAAGTTGATCTTTCTGGTTCTTTCATCTAGCTGTTGTAGAAGCAAGGCTATCTCATATATCTGACTTATGACATTCATCCTATAATCATTACTTAGATAAGAATACACAGGTTTTCTTTTTTCAGTGTTTATTAAGTACATTGTATCTACTTTCTACACTTGACGTCACCAAGGAGTAGCTCCTTCCACCTTAAGGCTTTTTGAATAGCCTCGATCTGAAGGACCAAGTAACAGTAAGTTGGCACATGGCTCTTACACTGTTCTAAGTTCCTGTACAGTACATTCTTAACAGATTTCACAATCACCCCATAAGAACGCTCCGTCGTTGTTATTTCTCCTTTTACAGACAAAGAAACTAAGAAACAGAAAATTAAGCAGTCCGAAGTCTCACAGCAGGTTTGGGGAAAGGCTGGAGAACTGAGTTATGTACGGGGTTTACAACAACTACATGCAACAGCAAGTATGAAGCAAGGATGGCAGTTCTCTAGGTACAAATTCACACACACACACCCTGATCAACCTGGCAACATCGGTACATCATCATCCACCTTCCTTCTCCCAACTACCACGCCCCAGTCCTCTCCACATTTACAGGTTCTTCTGATGCAGCCCAGGGAAGGAAGGAGTTAATTAACTTTGACAAATAAGCAAACTCTCCTTCTCTAGCCTGGAAGGTAGAGAGTAAAGAACCTGACTAGCCTTTCCAGGAAGCACAAGAGCAGGGGATGGGAAAGTCGGGTCTCGGGGTTACCTTGTACCGAAGCGCCTGGTGAATATCCGCAGCCAGCTGTCCTCGCCACCACTGCCCCTCCAGCTCCATGGAAGCCGGAGGCGCGCCCGGCCAGACGCCGCAACTTCAGTCTGGAAGACACGCCCCAGACGCGGTCACCGCCAACAACTTTCCCCAAGTCCCCCTACGTCCCCCCACGATCCTCCGCGCCCCCTCCTCCAGGGATGTGATCTCAGGTCACCCCGCGCGGCTGTTCATCTTCACCTGATCCGACCCCAAGCCATCTTCCAACGCCAGCAAGGCCTGATCTACCCAGTGGGGAGGCGCGGGCTTAGTCTGCAATCGCCCGCTGCAAGAACTGCAGAAAAGTGCGAGCTCCGAAAGCTCCGGGCGGGACGGCCCGCCTTGGGTTCTCTGAGTTCTGGGTTCGAACTCAGCCGCCTGCACATAGGCGCGGGAGCCCTGACATTGTCAGGACACCGCAGGAATAGAGGAGAGTGACCAGCGCTCGAGGCCAGGTCTGCGCCGACAGTCGGACACGCTCCACCACCCGGGGGTCTGCAGTGTGCCCGCTGCAGCGCGGCCCCGGAGCGGCAAACAAAAGGCCGGGCGGCCGGCCGTGCTCCGCGCCTCGCCTCCCCTCGCTTCGCTGCCCTCCCGCAGGCCTGCCCGGCCCACGCTGGTTCTTACCCGGAACCGCGGCCCTCAGAGCCCCAGCCCGGCCGGCGTGCACGGGGCTCCGGCAGCGTTCATGCCGCGGACCGTCGGCCGCGAAGCCCCCGCCTCAGCTAGGGCCCAGCACCCGGGCGCTCGCGCCGCCCATTGTTAAAGGACCGGCTGGCGGCTCGCCGTACAAAGCCAGCGCCGGGCCACGGGCCGCCCCGCGCTGCCAATCCGCTCTCGCGATACAGCGGGGTCGCGCCGCACCGTCCAATCGGCGGCCGGGCCGAGCCAGGTGCGGGTCCGTCTCCCGGGCCCCAGCCCGGTGCGGAGGACGTCTCGCTCTGCAGCCCAGGCAGTCCGCTCACCTGCAGAGAATCTGTAATGGGTCCCGGGTGCGGGCAAAGAGAGTTGCGATGTCTCAGCCCTGCGATTAAAACTTGGCAGCGCGGATCCGGCCCGCTGTGTCCCGCTTCCGAGGGGCTGCTCTCCGGGATCCTCCCCCTACACTAAGCCTTCCAAATGGGCTTTAGCTGTTACCAGTCCCTAAAGCGCATAGGTTGTCAAGTTCTCTACCAGTCTCCCCCTCTAAACCCAGTCCTCTTTAACTCGTCTAACTCAGCTCTTCTTGTTGCTTTCGCTTCAGCGATTCACGCGAGTTGTGACTGGAATTAACGCCTTTAGCAACCAGGCTTGTCAAATCCATAGTGGATGTAATTGGCCATCTGTGGTGGTCAATGAAGAAACCCTAAACGGTGGGGACACTCCAGCGTCCTTTGAGGTGATGCTGGAGCTGGAATGTGAATAGCAGAAACCCTATCAATTGTATTTGAAAGCGTCTGGAGAACCACCACAAAAAAAGTAGATGGGTTCCCTCAATTTTTCAGAGACTATAGGGCGACTTCTTTCAATATTTAAACATAAATCATGAGACCTCACCCCTTACTTTGAATATTTTGTTTAGAAAGAGGAAGAGTGACAAAGGGCTACTACAAAGAAAGTTGAGTGTACACTGTGGGAGCATGACTTAGCACACTGGTATTTGCATACATCACGGAAGGACTGCTGCAGACCCCTATGTGACAGTGTTACACATTGCCCGGGGGAGAGCAGGGATTCAGGAACTGATGGGAAGAAAATGGAAGCATGCAAGTGAAAGTTGGCCAACCCAGCCTAGCCCGGTGCATTTTGGGAAGAGACTACCAGTAGAGGAGAAGGACGTTATCTGGCTAAAATTTCCATGTCATTTATGGTATTTAAATAGTACCCATGTCCTCAGTTTCCAATTTATGACTACTAAGCAGCTTTTGGCTTCCAAATGATTTAGAGTCCTGGCCTTTCTTAAGAACCTTTTCAGAAAAGTGGGTCACAGACTGTAATTGTCTATGTGATCCCGTAATAAGCAGGTTGTCCTACGGTCTTTACTTTGAAGACGTTGTTTGCCGGGAGATACTGGTTCAGAAATCATGTATTATTCTAGACTTAGTTGGCTCATTATAAGATGCCAGTATTCATTCTTGTTCATGCCTGTGTATGTCTCTGGTCGTCTTAGAGTCTACATTCCTAAAAGGGATTTCAGTCTTTTTTTTTTTTCATTCCTTTAGAGTGAGCTGGGCAGAAAGCAGTGACTTCAACTATGTGTTCCCATAGTTTACATTCTACTGGGAAGAGAAAGTCATAATAAATGCAAGATAAATCCATACCACATGGTAACCAGGGCCGTGAGGAAGATGAAGTGAAAGGCTAGATAGGCTATTGTTTTCTGATGGGGAAGCCATGCAAAGGCCTGAGGGGAAGTGACGGGATATCTATCTGGTGGATGGGTGTGCCAGACAGAGGGAAGAGTAAACTCGAAAGGGTTCTCAGGAGAAAACACATGTGGAAGGAAAATGGAGGACAACTTTCATCTTCAGGAAAGATACTCCAAACTTCAAAAGTGACTAGCAAAGGTTTCAAAGTAAACCAGGCAAGGCACCCGAATAACAGAGAATGGAACCTTGAGTCAGGTTGCAAGAGATGAGGGCGGGACCAGATTCTCTGGAAGGCTTTTGTGAACTCCGGGAACTTTCAGGCTGTAGGAAGCCGCCACACTCTGGCAGCTCAGACACTGGACATCAGAGCAAGCAGGGGAGATGATTCCTCAGGAAGCTCTCTATACTTGATGCGTGTGTTTATCAAACGTTGTGTGTTGAGAACTAGGGGAGAGGGTCAGCAGGACAGTGCTTGCCCAGCGTAGCTGAGTCCCTGGCTTCAGGCTACGGTACCACAAAACCAAAACATTGTAAACCGAATACACAGAATGTATTTAAATGTGTGTGTGTGTGTGTGTGTGTGAGAGAGAGAGAGAGAGAGAGAGAGAGAGAGAGAGAGAGAGAGAGATTGCTTTTTGTCAAAAAAGAAAACCCTTTAAAATAAATGCAAGCAAAAGGCAAAACATCCAACCAGTATAAAACTATGCATACTAACTAGCAGATTCCTTTCTCCTCTTCTTCCAGAGGTGGCCTTTCCCAGAGGCACCACTACTGCTGTGTTTTTTATTGTATCTTCCCAGAAGATACAACACACACATTAGATCATATATCTAAGCCACTGCGGTGCAGAACGCTAAGGATAGTTTATAGCAGCACACATGTATAGCCTGCTTGTCTCATTTCATGTAAAACGGTAGCTTATTCCAAGGTATACTGTGCACCTCGCTTCTGCCATACATCCTAGTCTAGGGAATGTTCTGAAATGGAACATTAGGGTTCTTCTTAGGGTCTTTTGGACATGGAACACTCACTAGGAGTTAGAAGCCCCGGACCCTGTTCTTGATTTGTTTCCTTGGTACAACTCTACACCTGGGCACTATTTACGTCACTGCAAACATATTCACACCAGTGTCTTTGCCTACAGCCCATCATCTCCCACTTAGTTTGGATAAGCTCATTAACTATTCTTATTGCCATGATACCTGTTGTCCTTCTTTAAAATATTTGATACTTGGCACTTGGAGCGGTTGAGAAAAAGGAGATCACACCTGTAATGAACTGGATCTGGAAGAGCCTAGATCATATATCTAAGTCACTACGGTGTAGAACGTTAAGTATAGTCTTTATGCTATTCTCAGAAACCGGGATCAAAAGCCACAGATATTTATAATACGTAATTTACCAGGGAGTTAATCAAAATTAAAATTGCACATACATTTTTACTTCTGGTTAAAATGGACATAGATTGTTATTATGAATCTACGTGACTGGGTCATGGGGTAACCAGTGATCAAACATCATGGATATACCCTGGATATTTGTAGGAATGCTGGCTAGGAGAGTATTTGACTTGGTAAGGCGAGTAAAGCAGACTGCCCTTCTGCATGTGGGTAGCTCATCCAGGCAGCTGGAGGTCCGAGCAGAGTTAAAAAACTGCCCTCCCTTAGTCAAGTAGGAGGGATTGGAGATTTCCTCCTGCTTAATTTCTTTAAGCTGGGACATAGTTCTTTTCTGACTTTGAAACTCAAACTGAAACAGACTTTTCTTACATCTTGAGACTAGAATATGACCTCAGGATTCCCTCTGAGAAATTTTCACCTGGAACTGTAGCAGGACTAGCATTGAAAGTACCCATGTCTCATTAGTACTGATGACATTTCACAAGGGTGGTCTCTCACTCAATGGGGGATTGAAGTTGCTTGGGAGCTTGTTGAAAAATAGTGCTGCTCTCCTCTTAGAGTCTCTGATTCAGGAAGTCTCGGACAGATCTAGGAATCTTCATTTCAATAAGACTCCCGAGATGGCTCAGACGTAGGTGTTGTGACCTCCACGATTTGAGCAGCATGAAGCAGGCCAGAATTGCTTCTTTTCCAGAATGAGCTCTAATGTGGACTGCAGTACACAGAGCAGTCATACCTGAAGAGTCTCCCAGAAGAGGTGTGTTGGTAAGGAGGTCATCTAGACTCATCAGCAAAGGTTGGGGAAGGGGTGCTGATGTGGTCTCCATAATACTCAACTCAATATAGGAATCCAAATTATGCCCGGGGTTGATAAATTTGAAAATAAGCAGCAAAATCTCAAGGTGTCAGGAAAACTTGGGTCTAGGAGACCATAGTACTCTTTGCCTTTGTCTTCTGTTTCACTGATGTCGGGCTAAGGAAGCCAAATAGACCCACACAGATAAAATGTTGTTCGGGTAAGGATGAATGTACACAGCTAAAGCAAATTCTGTCTGGGGAAATTCAGAAGAGTGAATTCCAGTCTGGTATACAGCATCAATGACTGCCTGGACATCTGTGTAGGGCATCTGGATGGGAAATCCTGTGACCTGGATCAAGGTTAGAACAACACAAGGTACGTTACAGTCTTAGAAGTAGTCTGGAATTATTGTATGCAGAGAGATCACAGTAACTTTAGTGGTGCGGCAGTTATAACAGTAATTGCCTTTGGTGAGTGACTATGATATTCTAGATACAGTGTTAAATAACCCACAGGTAACCGTGTGAGGTAAGGTCTGTCATCACCCCCGCTCTACAGACAGGGTTGGAGCACAACCAGGGCTCTCAGATGTCAGAATGTGTGCAGTTGTCGTAGCACAAACTTGGACCCTCTAGATAGCAAACTGCCAACAAGGAAATGTTGGGGTCCTACAGAGGAGGGATTTAAGTGGAAACCTGAGGGGTTTATTCAATACCAATCACGTTTCTATGGAGTCCCTATTGTGTGAAGGAACGAAGTAATGTTACATTATAGGACACAGATGACAGCCATGAGCCCCTCAGACAGTCTTCCATTGCTTCCCGCAGGAGGATTAAATCTGCTCACTTGCTTTTCCCACGTGTCCTTTCTCTAGCTCACCTAACAAGATTTCATCATTGGGAGTTTCTGATCTGCCACTGTAGCCCAGACCTGTGTGAATGCACTTGATTATATCTTTACTGTTCACTGCCTAAATCCTGGCACAGAACAGAAACAATGTTTAGCATTTACTAAATAGTAGAAGTTGAGTGCAATGCTAAGTATAAACTCATTTAATCCTCACTACAACCACCAAACAACTAATTTTACCCCCATTATCCAATGGGGCGGAAGGTAGAGATAGGTTAGGTGACTTGATCTCCTTTAAAACCAGTAAATGGTCAAAATAAGATCTGACTACAGGCTGCAGGGTTCAGTCTTGACCTGTGTTGATAGGTCAATACCTATCAGTCTGGGATTTTTACATAGACACTCCAAGGTTTTAAACTTGGCTTATATTTAACTATGTTTTATTTATTTCTCTAATCCCAAATTCTACTTAAAAAAAAACCCAACAGAGTAAGAACAACTTCCTCCTTATTCCTGAATGGATGGTACCTGCAGACCCCTCCCTGGCAGCTGAAAGACTCAACTGCTAACAGATCTCATTCTTTTTCCTAAGGAGTTCTCCTGGGAGACATCTAGCTTCCTGGAGGGGAGAGAGTCTAAGAACCCAGTGAAGCAGTTAATAGAGAGCAGCTGGGGTGAGGGAGGGGTTGCCGGTGCTAGACAGTAAGAAAAGGGAAGGAAGACTAACAAATGTCTGCTTTCTTTGTTTATGGACTTGCTGAATTTGAGATGTGTTTTCACTATCCAGGGAGATGTCCGTGTGCAGATGATGGTAAACAGTGAGGTGTTGGTACGTATAAAATTGGAAGTAATTGGCACAAGGAAGACACTGAGGTTTCCTGGACTCCTCTTGCCCAGAAGCAATGACACAGAGTCAAATACATCATTTGAGATCATTTCTCAGCTTCCCCGTTGCAGGAACATCTCTTTTCAAAGATCATCATTTATGTGTCATAAAACATACAGTTGGTTCTAAGAAAACTCCACTGATGGGATGGTCATTTACATCACAACTTTTTGGTCTATAAGTAAGTAGAATCCAGGCTGAAGAGCTCAGTCTCAACCTAATTATTGTTTATATGCTTCATTAGTTAGATGTTTTTACACAGAAGCTCCAAGCTTTACACCTTGGTTCATAGATAACCATATTTTACTTATCTCTTTAACTCCAAATTCTATTGAAAACAAAGGAAGTTAACAACTTCCTTCCTATTTCCAAATAAATGATGCCTGCAGAGCCCTCCCTGACAGCCGAAGTACCCAACCCCTAACAGATCTCTTCCTGCTCTGTCTCAGAGAGCTCTGGGAGACGGCTAGTCTTCCTGAACAGGAGATTCTCACCTTTGGATTTCCAAATCATCTGTCTTTGGTGACCAAGAAAACAGGCATTTCAGAGATAGTTTAGGGTGCTGTTATTTGCCAGTTAACCCTAGGGGTCATTTGCACAGTAAGTCATATACAAACCCAATAAAACTGTAGCAGCCTTTCCAGCTCACTGTCTTCAAAGGAAGCAAAACTTTCTGTGTAAAACTCTAGTTTCGGAAGGATTTGCCGTAGAACAGAAGTGCACTGTCGATTCCAGCGTGTTGGGCGCTTAGGCCGCCATTCCATCATCTTACATTTCAGCGCCCTTTCTATCCTATGGTGAGAACGCAGAGATAACATGGTGACAAACTGCGACTCGACTCACTGTCACAAGAACTTTGTCACTTCATAAATGAGAAAGAAACTTTTGCAATTTAGGAGGAAGCCAGGCACTTACAGTGAGGGGTGCCAACTATGATTCACACTGATCAATCAGATAGGGAGAGACAGGCTCTTGTTGGCTTGGGAAGGCCAGAATCTTCCATGCATAGCAAGAAATTGGGTCTACTAAGAATATCTCTTCCAGACCCTAGTATAAACAGTTGCTGCTTGACAGTGTCTGTCATGTGATTAGTGACTGAGACATTTACTTCTAAAGGCTCATTTGACAAAGGGCATAGTGTTTCCAGGAACTTGCCTTTACAGAAATGCAGATATCTAGTCTCTGGGATTTGCAGGAGTGACATCGTTAGTTCGGTCAATTCAAGAGGTGGACTTGGAAGGAAGGGAGGTGAGAGACTGAATTAGGTGGTCACTCCCACCCACAGTCACCCACCCACGCTAGAATGCAGTTCCACAGGAGCAGAGGTGTGGACCCCCTGCACTAGTGCCTGGCGGCACCATGGTGGGAAAAGGGAGAAGGGTGTAAGTTGGATCATGGGATCCTGTGAGTGAGACGGCCTTGTGGGGTTGTGTCAACAGGTTGTCACAGAGAAGCTGCTGAGAGTCTCTTCTTGACTGAGTTTACAGTGCAACTCCTGAGTTTGTAGTCTGTCAGCTGAAGTGTGCAGTGTGTCTCAGTGAGGCCTGGCATCAGAGTGCTTCCCCTTCTGATAATGATGCTTGTGGACTGTAGGCCCTTAGAGCAGATAGGTCAGCCAGTTCTGGAAGCAGCGCCAGTGCAAACAAGTTGGGAAACCTTTCTCTACTGTGTTTATTCCTTGTTTCCTTAAGAACTGGGAAACGAGGACTGCAGAGATGGCTTAACAGTTAAGAGCATTGGTTGCTCTTCCATAAGACCCAGGTCTAATTCATAGCCGCCACATGGTGACTTACAACCATCTGTAACTCCAGTTCCACTGTTGTCGAGTCTAATGAGTAATTTGAGAGGCTGGACTAGATGATTAGAAGATGACTGGACATGAGATGGGAGGGAAGACATAGTACCTGCTCTTTAGATCTTCTACCATGCTTTTATTGGTATCCGAGTAAACTATTTCTTCAGGCTGAAATACAGACAGCTGAAAGTTAGGAGCAATTCTAGAGACCACCTTTAAATCCCAGTCACCCCTGAAATCCTGGGGCTGGGGAGGCCAGACCCAAACCAGTCTCTCATGAAAAAGCAATCTCAAATTCAGAGATCACACATTTCCTTTGATTTCCGTACTACTTACTCAGCATGGGGGTGGGGTTGTAAAAGATAGTTTTCATGAGTAAAACACAGTCGTTATTCTCATTTCTTTTTTAGGCAAGTATCTGGCATACTTACTGAAAGCACCAAATGACCTCACACACTGGTCTCTTATGCTTATGGTGACTTTGGCAAAGTTCTGAATCTCAGTTGCTTTGATCATTACAGCAGGCTCAGTAGACATCAGATAATGCTGGCATGGTTTATAATCACTCTTCTCTGGGTCTATGTTTCTTGTAGCTGGCAGGAATCAATTCTTTGTGCCCCCATATGTACCCGCATATGTGTATGTACTTAAATACACACATTTCATGCTCCCATCTCAAAACCTCCACTCTGTAGACTCTATCCTACAGTAGGGAGCAATGTCCTTCATGTTTGTTCATTTCCTGTCCTGGGGTGGGTTTACATATCAAGTTCTTGCCTAACCCTACTCTAGCTCCTTGTGACGTTCACAAGGCCAATTTTAAGGAGCTGATTTTCAACAGTCTCTACCTTGGGTTTCTGAACAAAGGAATAGAGGCAGTTGAAGGGATGGGGACAGGTGATCCCCAGAGTGGAAGGAAAGTTGTGTGAAAGGGAGCAACACTGGGACCTATTGGGTCTCTAGGTCCCCAAACTATAGCCCTACAACCAACCCCAGACATGAGAACTTGTTAAGAATGCAAATTCTCAACTCTGCCTTCATGGACACTGAATCAGAAATTAGGGTGAGGCCCAGTAGTCCTTGTTTTAACCAGTCCCCCAATGATTCTGGTGCACTCTGTGATTAGACAGCTTCTACAGTAAGGAGCAGACTCAGGCCCATTGAACATGGCCTAGCAGAGCAAGAAGCAGAAGTCTGAACTCCAAACACCTTGAGGGGGCTGCAGCCACACTGGACAGAGCAGGGAGACGGAGTCCCTGGTCCAGCAACCACTACCTACCCACGAGACAACTCCTGTGGATCAGTGAATCCCTCAGGTCTGAGAATGAGGCCTGAGTATGCTGACTTGGTAAATCCTGTGATGGGGTTTTGTGAGCTTTCCAGTTTCACTGAAGGAAACTTTTTTTTTTTTTGCAAGAATTTGTGTTCTTCAAAACTTCAAAAAGATTTCCTGTTAATCCTGGATCTGGGTGTGCTTGTATTGCACAATGAAACATGTGTTCTTGATCATGTAAAATAGTGGTCATTCAGATAGTAGCTTATTCTGGGATGCATGTGGTAAGGCAGGAGACTGACAGGAGAGAGATACAGCACAATGGTAGTGCTTGCTTTACATGCACAAAGCTCTGGGTTCAGTTTCAAATACCATAAAAAGTCAATAGAGATACAAATCCAGCAATCGGATTTGATTATGGCCTCCCATAGTGATGATGGTTTCTGACTTCCCTGAAGTTTAAGGCTCAGGTTCCTACCAGGATTTTGCTCATCCCTTGACCCATCTCTGCTCATGCAGCAACCAAGCAACTCTGGAAGCTCCTAGAGACACTCCCTGGACACTGCAGACCTTGCTGCTAGCTGTCCCCTAGAAGCCAGTCTTTTCCCTGAATTTCAAGGGGCAAGTTCTGAGTTACCTCACTCAGGATATTTTCTAATTCCATCCATTTGCCTGCAAAAGTCATGATGTCCTAGTTTTTAAGAGCTGAGTAGTATTTCATTATATAAATGAACCACATTTTCTGTAGGACATGCATGATATGTATTCACCGGTAAGTGGATATTAACCAAAAAGTACAGAGTACCCATGATACAACCCACAGACAGTAAGAAGTTTAACAAGAAGGAAGGCCCAAGTGAGGATGCTTTAATCTCACTTAGAAGGGGAACAAAATAATCACGTGAGGCAGTGGAAACTGGGTGGGAAAGGGGAGCAGAGGAAAAGGGGGTAGGATCAGGTATGGGGGAGAGGAGCCCAGAGGGCCAGGAGAATGAATGAAAATATGCAGCTTCAGGGGTTGGGGGGCAGGGAGAACCTCTAAAAGTCCCAGAGACTGGGATGTGAGAGGTTCCCAGGACTTAATGGGGATGACCTTAACCAACAGTGGGGCAATGGAACCTGAAGAGACCACCTCCAGTAGATAGACAGGGCCCCCAGTGAAGAAATGGGGCAACCCACTCATCTTTAAAAACTTTGACCCAGAATTATTCCTGTCTAAAGGAAATGCAGGGACAAAAATGGAGCAGAGACTGAAGAAAAGTCCATTCAGTGACTGCCCAACTTGGGATTCATCCCATGGGAGAGCACCAAAC
Source organism: Tokudaia tokunoshimensis (assembly GCA_036184795.1). Taxonomy (NCBI): domain Eukaryota; kingdom Metazoa; phylum Chordata; class Mammalia; order Rodentia; family Muridae; genus Tokudaia; species Tokudaia tokunoshimensis. Next base: position 159,110,371 of record BTHU01000001.1, on the reverse strand, counting down.
CTTGATACTATTTTACTGATGCCATGTTGTGCTTGCACAGGAGCCTAGCATGGCTGTCCCCTGAAGGGAATGGCAACCCCATAGGAAGAACAACAGCATCAAACTAGCCTGGGCCACTGGGAGCTCCCAAAGACTAAGCCACCTACCAAAGAGCATGCATGGGCTTGGCCGTGGCTCCTGGCACATATGTAGCCAAGAAATGCCTTGTCTGGCCTCAGTGTGAGAGGATGTGCCTAATCCTGTTGAGACTTGATGCCACAGGAAAGGGGGATGCTTGGGGGGAGGGGAGGAGGGTGCACCCTCTCAGAGGCAAAGGGGAGGGGGTGAAGAACTCTTGGAGAGGGGACCGGGAAGGGGGGCAACATTTGGAATATAAATAAATAAAACAATTTTTTTTTAAAGGAGGCAAGTTCTGGTCACTTAGCTTGTCATCACTTTCCTGAAACACCCCCCCCTCCTGCACCCCTGCCAAATCCCCTCCCTTTTCCTGCTGTGAGCTCCCCAAACCACATTCATGACTTCTACAGGTTCTCATCACTCCTTTGGCTTCTGCTTGGAATTTTGTTGATGGATTTTCCTTCTTGAATATGGAAGGTCAAAGAATTGGGGTGTGTCTTTTACCATGTGGCAGCTACATCTAACACAACACCAAGAGGAAACTACTAAACCCCACCTGACTGAAGGAGGAAAAAAATAAACAGACCAAAACAAAACCTCTAAGCAGGTCACTCTCTCTCTAGGAGGCAGCAAACCAGTCACGGCTACTTGTGGTTTGCACAAGAAAGATAAGCACATTTCCCTTTTTTAAAAATGGCACTTCAAACAGGAAATATAAAAATACACACATATGCTTCATCTGCATGGAGAATGTGTGGAAGGATGCACAAGGAACTGATAGGCAGGGGTTATTTCTGTTATTTCTTAAAAGAAGTGGGGGAGACTTTGAAGGTGGAGAAAATTCTCTATCCCTTGGTATTCTTGACTTTGGCCCCTGTGACTGTGTGTATCTTTTGCTGTTGTGGGTTGCCTTGAATACATACAGTCATAGAGCGTGACAGAATGGACACCAACCCAACAAAAGGCCACTCAGCTATACGTAACCATTGCATCCTTCTGTATCTGCTTAGGTTTTTACTCATTCATTTCTGTTTTATTTATTATCTATTTATTTGCAGTACTGAGGACTGAACCCAGGGCTTCATGCACGATAGCCAAATGCTCTACCACTGAACTACGTCCCTGGCCCTTATTTTAGATTGAAAAAAAAAAAGAATAAAGACAAGCTAGCTCTCTAGGTACATGTAGTTCACAGCTACTGCTCCAGGGTCTGCTTGCATGCCGCCATGCTTCCTGCCATGATGATAATGAACTAAACCTCTGAAACTGTAAGCAAGCCCCCAGGTAAATGCTTTCTCTTATAATGGTTGCCTTGGTTATGGTGTCTCTTTAAAGCAAGAAGAACAGTGACTAAGACAGAAACTGGTACCGGGATAACAGGAAATCTCTGTGACAGACCCGACCATGCTGTTTTAGCAAGGACTGTGGAAGGACTCTGGAACTTTGGGGCTAGGAAAGCCATTGAGTGTTAAGAGCTCCTTGGCTGTTCGATAAGAGCTTAGAAGATAAGAGTCGCATAAATGCAGATGAGAAAGGTCTGGCTTGTGCTTTCCAGATGTAAGCAAAGACTTGTGTGAATGATCTGTGGTGTCTGGTCAGCTGGGGCTGAAGAACCAGCTGTGATTAAGAAGATGCCAGCATCCTGGAGGAGAGATCGTTGGGAAGTGTTTGCTGGGTGTCAGCACATGCGTACTGTGCTCCTTACTCTGCTGTGTGTACTTCTCTCTGTCATTGCTCTTCTTCCCCCTCCATCTAAAGGTAACTTCTAACCTGTATTTGGTATTTAGCATTCCTATAAATGCCTTTATGAATCTATTGTATATAAAAGTGTGTATACGTGTATATACACATATAGATAATGTTGTTTTCAAACTTCACTAAGTACTTTTGTACTTGTGCATTATTTCACATTCTCTTTATTTTTCTTCCTATAACACTTTTTATATGCCTTCTTGTTGTTATGCCTAGCCCTGGGACAGTGCTTCTCAACCTTGGCTGGAAACTGGAATTGAGGAGCTTGATAAACTACCGGTATGCAGATTCACCCATCCATCCTAAGGTTATGACGTACAGGTTGAGAACTACTGCAAACTTGTTCAAACTTGTCCACTGCTGTGGACGAATTCATTGTATGTGTATTTCACAACTCACGGACTAACTCCTAATTTGGAACGGTTTCCAATTCCTTGCTGTTTCAAATGAATCTCGGCTGACCACTGTGCTTTCTTGCTTTCTTTCTTTTTTTTTTTTAAATTAACTATAATCTTCATTTACCACTGTGCTTTCTAACTGTGCATATTCTCTAGTGCACACAGCTAGATGGTTCAATTGGTAGATCGCAAGCTGAGCAAATTCAACTTCATCATACTATCAGGAAATTTATACCTCCATCATTTCTCTGCTTTTTGTTAGCAGTTCTATGATCACACATCTTTTATTTTTAAGTTATTTTCCCCTGATTTTAAGTGAGACTGAACATTTGGTTTTCTGCTTCTATGCACTGACTTTCATCTATTATTCTTTTTTGCTCTCTCTTTCCTCCTCACCAGCCCCTTCCCTTTTCTCTTGGCTCACATCTCCTTGTTTGTGGACTCTGTATTGCCTTCACTCTGCCACCCTGTGGCCCTCAATCCAGAAAGTGCTACTGGTCGCAGCACACATATGCTCAGCCATGACACGTAGATACTGGGTCAGGCTGGTCTCCTGACTCCCGGACACCAAGCCTTTTTCCTCCTGTCTTATTTCAAAAGTAAATGAAGAGAGCTCTGTCAGAGTCCAGCTTCCAGAGGGATGCCTACCCATTCTAGCTCCTTCCCTTGCTGATGTGGTTTTAGACCTTGATGCCATCTTTGCTTTACCCCCACCAACTCGTACTATTTCTGTCCTATTTTCATTCTGCAAGATAATCACTGTGGTTTGGAGTCCAGAGAAGCACTTTTACTTATCAGTTTTAATACTTGATCATCACAAGACATGAAAACTTACATGCCATCTTGAATGTTATGTTTATTTCTGATGGGAAATGTTATAAGACCTAAATAACATTTGAGATGACATTCTTGTCCTCAAATTATTTTTTTTTTCTGAAGATAACAGGAAAGGCATCAAAGTAGCCCAAACATAAGTTGGGTGGCAGGGGAAATTCATTTTGGATGAGCCTTGCTGAGTGATTCAACAATTGGGCTGTTACAACTAACAAAGATTAGAAGCAATAGTAACACTCACACAGGTACACCTGAAGGAGTATTTACCTGTACACTCTGGGCTTTGGTCCCCTGCAAGTTTTTTGGAAGCAACTGTTTCCAGAAGTTTTCTTTTGAATAGTCAAATTGTACAGCCATCGGTGTATTATTTTGTTGAATATTAAACCAGACCTATGAAAACATTAGCAAATGGACACTGTAAGCTGACAGGAACACAAGACTATAGTGGAAAAGGATGATGCAAAATTTTACAGGCTTGTAGTCAACTTAACTGACTGAAGCCAAGGGGTGTGAGGGAGGAGCAGATTCCAGGGCTCTGAAAGGGCAGCATTAGCCTGGTAGTGGCAACATTAGAAGCTCTACAAACTGGCTTGAAGGGTAAAAGATGGGCTAATCCCTGACCCCCAGACTACTGGGCACCATGACTTCAAATGTCCTGGGAGACTCTAGTGTGTGCTCAGGATGATGTGAAGAAATAACTCGAGGTTTTTTATTCACATACTTACATTTTTATCGTTGAACAAGCAATCTACACTTTGCAAGGGACAAAATGGATCAAACTGCTTATGACATTGCCCCGTCGATGGATTCCAAAGCAAACACTCGCCAGTTTCTTGAGTTAATACATAAGCCACATGGCCCTGCATAAGGGAAAAGAGTCATCACACAATGTGTTTGTTCACTACCTTCTATATGTAGAAATTATAATTATTCTGAGTTATAGTTTTCTTTGGGCTTAAACAATGTTTTTTTAAAAAGGAAAACAACAGCAAAAAAAAACCCTAAAAAACAAACAACAACAACAAAATCAAAGTCAAGAAAGTTTCAGAAATCCTTAGACCCAGGTAGCAATAAGATTTAAATAAGAGAATCTGTGAGCCAGTGCCACGGTTAGAAGTTCTGTAGGGCACTCTGGTGGGAATAAAACATGTTACTCTAACAAAATCAGTGCTATGATGACTTTCTAACCCACGGTTCTAAAGCATTTGTGACAGGTCACTTTCGTCTAATTCACACAAAAGTGCTGTGCGGACTCACTTTGGTGAGCATATACCCGGAGACTGAACACCAGGCCGAGTAAGATAAACTGGCCTAAAGCTCAGAGGGAATCATTAAAGGAGTTTAAAATCCACCAAATTAAAACTGAGAGAAAGACTTGGGACTAGAAAGTAAAGTATACAGGAAAGCAGTCTAATGGATAAGAAGTCCGGGGCTGGGGAGCATCATTGTGGGCAAAGACACTTGCCATGAAGGCTAGTTAGTAACATGAGCTCCATCCTGGGGACCCATGAACAAGTTCAAGGAAAACCCCACAGAGTGCCCTTTGACCTCCACAAGTGTGCCTTGGCATGTCTCCTCGCCACCCATACACATACACACGAATAATGATAATAGATACTTATTTAGAAAAGACAGTAAGTGTTAGTTATGGGGCCAGTGAGGTGGCTCAGCTGGTAAAAGCCTGCTGGCCTGGCCACAGGAACCTGCACAGACAGAAGGAGAAAGCACTCAAGTTTTCCCATGGCCACCATGTGTGTGCGGTGGTGGCATGTGACTCCTGAGTAATAAATACAATTTTTAAAGTGTTTTTTAAATAGTTATTATTTTGCTCTGCATGTATCTTCTCATAGTGTTGAGACTTTCTTGGTGGAAAAATAAATAATGCAAGTAATGATAACAATATTTAACATTTATTGGTTAGGCTAAGATTCACACTGGTTTTTCTCCTTTTAATTCACTCTCTCTTTTTTTTATTTTTTATTTTTATTTTTTTATTGAAAAAGGAAGTAAAAACGTTTTATGTTAAAATTGAAGATTTACATGGAAAATATTTCTGTCAAAATTGAAGAAATATATAGAAAAACACATTAAGATTGTCAATTTTCATGGAAAATTGAAGAGTAAAATGGTAGACATAAAAAACATTGCTAAATTAATTGAAAAAGGAAGTGGGAACATTATATGATAGAATTGAAGACTTACATGGAAAATATTTCTGATAAAATTGTAGAAAAATATAAAATAACATGTTAAAATTGAAGATTATCATGGAAAATTACAGATAAAATGTGAGGCATAAAAATATTCCTAAATTGATTGAAAGTAGAATTATAAACATTTTCTGATAAAATTGAAGATTTACATGGAAAATGGTTCTGATAAAATTGAAATGTTTATTATGCACCCTCTTTCACGAGGACTTGGAGTTTAAGGGGCTAAAATGACGGTAGATGCACCATTCAGTCCCAGGCAGAGGTTAACAGAATGCAGAGGCAAATAAAGCCAAGCCCACGCCTGAGTGAAGCCGCTGGCTTTAACCCCGAGCCCATCTCGTCTCCACACTGTTCTTCCCAGCTTGCCTACATCTCTACACGTCCCTCTGCCTCTATAGCTCTTCATTACTGTGCCTCCTGCTTCACCCCAGCCACCAACTGAGCTGGAACCTGCCCGCTGTGGAGGTCCTCTCTGGATCAAATTACAGTTATTTATTGAGATCTTATTAGTGCCACCTACTGGCACGTACAACCAGGGTAGTGGATCAAAGGGGACATTAACAAATTTGACAAATAATAAGCTATGGCAAGGGATCTTGGGAAATAAAAAGTCAAATCATAGTAACAACAACAACAACAAAAAGCAAAACCGGAAATGCTGAAACACAGCCAGGCATCCACGTCAGGCTAGAAGCAGGGAGGGGTCCGTTCAGAAGTATAATGCAAAGTGTTAAAGCCTGGAAAAAGCAGAAAGGACACCCTTAGGGTGTTTGTTCAAGCCTTGCAATGTAGTTTCTGAAACCGGATGGGGGCGGTGGCCTCAGTGCCGCGCGTGGGATGCCGCATGACCCCCGATCTCATTCCCTACACATTCGCCACAAACAGCTGCTGTGATATGAGGCGATTTAATATTCCCAGACGCCATGTCAAGAGCGCCATTATACAAGAAGAAAAGCAAAATCTGCAGAAATGTGGGTGCACCAGCATTACCTTCAGGTCACAAAGGCTTGCCCATGAAGCTCTCTGGTTAGCTGGAAGTCTACCAGACAGGCAGCTTAAGTCTGGTTGAGTTTCATTCACACTTACTTCCCGGCACTTACTTCTAGTACTGAGGTTCCCAGGATCACCAATGCCTTCTTCCCGAAGTACAGAAAGAAATTACAGAGAAGTATGGCGTGCTCTTCTTTATTTCCAATGGCCAAACTAATGCAGCACTGGGCAAAAATAAAAAAAAAAAAAGGAACAAGAATAACACAGTGTATTCTAAAAGGAGAGGGAGAGGAAGAGGAGGAGAGAGGAAAGAGAAAGTTAAGTCCAGTAAGCGAGGCACTTAGAGCCTCACACTCCCTGCGGTCCAGACAGCCACTTTATCAGGCTGTTAATACAAAAGTGAGGCAGAAAGCTCTGGCTTTGATAAGGTGAAAAAAGAAGAGAATATTAACTTGGAATCCCAGACCACTCTGATAATGGGAAAGTTGATATGAATATTATACAGAGTGGCCAGAGAGTTTATATCCAAAATGAGAGACATTTCACTCAAGACAAATGTACTGCCCTGAGCTTCTAAGGGAGCGTATAATCGAATAAGGAATCACATGGGATCTGGGGGAAAGTGATATTTTGGGCCTTGGAGCTACAGTGTGTCCTGTACCAATACAGTATTTGACTCAAAGAAAGGAAGAGATATAAGTTAAACGATGCCCAATCAGGAAGCACAATGGAAACTTCTTGCCCTAAAGTGCTGGAGAGATGAGCTGCGTAAGAGATCAAACACAGGATACTGAGTAAGAGAGTGTGGCAAACAGGAATGGGTACAGCAAGAAAGGCAGCCTGGTGGCCTATGACCGTGTCAATGTAAGTATGTCTTGTTTGGTCCACAGGCATTTTTTTGTGTGTTTTTGTTTTGGTTTTGTTGTTGTTGTTTTGAGTCCCTGTCTGTTATAGAATTCACTGTGTAGACTAAACTGGCTTCAAACTCAGAGATATTTGCCTGCCTCTGCCTCCTGAGTGCTGGGATTAAAGGCGTGGGCCACTACTCCCAGCCTTGGCCCTAGAATTTTTTTTTAAAAGAAAACTTTTGTGTAAGACTTTATCCGAATCCCCAGAAATGAGCTTACACTGGACTATAGGATTTCTGGCACTTCGATAAAAGCCAGAATTTCTCAGGAACTTATGAAACTGGTTCCCTTCTCCCAAAAACGACACCAAAAGGAGTCATTTCCCTTAATTCTAGGAGAAGGGACATGTGGCTACCTGTGTTACTTATCAGGATATCAAAGTCCATGCTGGCCTCTGCATTCCCTCAGTATCCCAAGCGCCTGTTACACATTTCAAAGTCCATGCTAACCCCCTAGGTCTCCTCTCCTGTCCTCTCCCCTCCCTCCAGCTCATGGGCTCCCCTCCCCACAGCCATTCGTCCTTCTTATATTCCGGCTATTCCCGCTATTCTCTGTTACACACTTTCTCTCTCTAGTTCTTGTCCACTTTCTCTCTGTGCCTCCTATTCACACTAACTCTCTTTATTTCATGCTTTTCTTTCTAATGGCTGCTATTCTCCTTCTCTCACAGCTACCCCCAGCCAGGCCCTCTCTGTTGGCCATGTTGTCTACTTCTTTTTCTCTCTGCCCCGGGCTCCTTCAGGTGGCTCTGTCTGTCCTCTCTCTTATATCTGCAATAAAACCCCTAACCATATCATAGGGCAGTCTGTCATGCCGGCAGTTTCTTCACTGTGCCCACTGGGATACAGTAGCAATCTGCTGCTGAGTAGCAGTGATAACATGTGGATGAGACACATGCTCTCTGGTTCATGACAGCCCGAGAGAGAGAGAGAGAGAGAGAGAGAGAGAGAGAGAGAGAGAGAGAGAGAGAGAGAGAGAGAGGGCGATGGTGTAGGATGAGGAGGCCGGTGAGCTCCTGTCACCAACTGTTTATTCAACAGCATGGAAACGCCTTATGAGAGCATGGCAAGAGATATAGGCACACTGGTCTGCCCTGGCCACATCTGAGGCAAGATCACAGGGTTCGGAGAGAGCAGACTATGGCACTGCTGACATTCCCACAGAACAGAAATATTCATGAGGGATTACTTTGACTTTTGAATAGAAAATCACCTTAATGACTTATTTTCATAAATGATTATGGAGCAGGCAAGTATACACAAATTATCAAGTACTTTCGTTGTGAGGTACCTACCAGAGAAGACTGCCAGGATGTGGGTTTAAGCTGATAGAAAGCCTTTATAAGCCGGCTGGCTACTACACTGGATGCTTGGCATCCTCGTGTAGTCCTGAACCTTTTCCAGGAAGAGCTTTTAAGCACAAAAACCATGTTCTGGGTTGACATACTTCAGTTAAGAAGAATAGTTATCCAGAATTGGAAGTACAAAAGTCAAAAAGCAAGGTTAGATACATTTAGAGACTTCCTCAGAACTATATAGACTTTGATGGATTAGGCCTTTGTTTTAGTTTTGGCAGGTGGTGCTATGTGCTGAGTTTTACAGCCTGAATGGTACTTCCATCATGGAGTCAGTTGTGCTAAGGTCTCAGGGCCTGCTAATGTCTGGGGTCCTGTTATATTATCATATTTCACAAGGCAGAACACTACATAAGAAGTGCTACCTTAAGAGGAAAGACAAGTGAGAAATCGTATACATTTTAACTATAAATTGTCCTTTGTTACCTCTGATGTCATCCATATGTCAGAACCATCATTTTCATCCAATGTCTCTGCCGCAAAAGGAATCAGAGATACAAACCGGGCGATGAGGTCCTGGAATGATATTAACTGATGTTCACTGAGCATACTCACTGTCCAGCACAGCACTTTATAAGCAGCATCTCTCCCAGAACACACTTCCGGTCTCTCAGGGGATAGAAAGAACAAGCTTAGAGGGGTAAAATCGCTTGCTCAGAGTCACAAAGGTTATACACTGTGTGAACCTCTGGGGACCGGGCCCAAACAGCCTGACCCAGAGAAGACTTGTCCAGCACTATGTTTTATTGTACTAAATTATTACAATTTAAAAATACTATACCACTGCATCAACATTAAATGTGTATTTTATAACTAACTGGTCAGCATTCTTTAAAGGTGAGAAACAAGGAATATTTGACTTGCTTTTAGCTCAACATCTTTCTGAACTCCTTTTATAAACTTACATAAACTGCCGCACCAGAAACAGAGAGAGATGTGACCTGCTTCCTCAAACGCAAGTTACATTGAGGATGTCCCCTCCCCACCAGAATGAGGCAGACTAAGACTCAGGCAAGACAGGAGAAAGGACAACACACAGGAAGTTCTTTAACATTCGAAGTGATGCATAACAGGTGCCCTTAGTGCACAGTCATGACGTTTTGCACTAATGACGTCATGCAGTTAAGTCCCATGCCCTACTCTGCTTAACAAGTGCCTAAGAGAAGCCTTAGCTCCAAGACAGTGGGCCTTAAGACAGGCAGGCAGGAAGAAACCATGACAGAAATGCAGAGTTCAGTAAAAAGCAACCTACCTGAATTTAGACGTTGATTTTTCAGGTCAAAGGGTCATAGTAAGAGAGCTTTATAACTCACAAATAACATAAATTATCCAAGGATAACCAATCACCTAGATTGACCCACAAATAAAAGGTACAGTTGAGCCCAGCAGTAGTGTGCAGAACTCAGGAGGCAGAGGCAGCCAGATCTCTGAGTTTGAGGCCAGCCTGGTCTACCTAGCAGGTTCCAAGACAGCTAGGGCTACACAGAGAAACACACATACACACACACACACACACACACACACACACACACAAGATACTCTTGATTCTTCATAAGGTTCTCTATAATCTTGATGAAACTGCTAAAGACAATAACTGAAAGAAAACTTGTCACTCACAAGTGTTGCATTTGAATCATGAAGAAATATATCCAGAAGTTGCTGAGGTGGATTCAATGCCTTGATGTATCTTGTGACTAAGATGTGCATCCCTTCACCATTAAAGACAGTCGCCACGACTCTTCGGTTGGGAAACATGGCCTTACAGTTCCTGGTAAAAGTCTGCGCTCTCTGTAAAATGTCTATTTGGTCTGAAAACTAAAATCAGATTTAAAACAGCTTAACACTGTGCCTTCCCCCTTACAAAAATAAGAGAAAAGTCAATGTTTACTTCTGATAAATTTGAAATTTCCACTGGTCTTTAGAATAGTTTACACTTTTTGATGATCTTCAGAATAATTCAGCGTGAGACCTACCTCGTCTATTTTTGGATTGTACGTGACATATGATATCTGAGGTTCGATTGTAGCAAAAATGTTTAGGAAGGTACATTCTTTGGGGTTCTGCCCACTGCAGTCTTCTCTAGGAGGGACGTAGGTATTACTCCAGGTGTACCCGAGCAAAATGGGTGGAATGTTCACTTGAAACGTCCCGCTAATCTGAAAGAACACAGGATGAGAATCCGCTAAACCTATATCCCGGACCAGTCTTCTGCCCAAGAGAGAGACTTGGCCTACACATGGACATGGGCTCCTGCCGGAGAATGACCAGGCTCTCTGGGGTAACCAAGGGACACTCTTGACATCTTGGACCAATATGTATTACTCAAAGACAGCAAAAGTTAAGAAAAGGGTGAACCGAGGAGGCCAGTTACCATGCCACAGAGATGAGCGTTCTCAGAAAATCTACTTTAAGGGGCTGGAACGATAGCTCAGCAGTTAAGAGTGTGTGCTGCCCTTCCAGAGGACCCCAGGGTGTTTCTCCGTGCTCATGTTGGGTGGGTTGGGGGGGGTGGCCAGTAGGGGATGGTGAATCAAAGCGACACCAGCAGCTAATGGTCCGGAGCCCTCATTGTGTGCAAGATCCTTGCACTGTGTACACACAGTACCCAGTGCGCCAAATGCTGGGACATCATGTTCCATTCAGCGAGGCGGCTACTGTCCTTACCTTTGTTTAAAGTACTAAAGTTGAGGTTCAGAGAGCTGATGCAATTTGTGAAAGATCACAGAACTAGCGAGTAGTGGAGCCAGGATTATAATCCAGCCTTTGCCATCTTTGAAACCCATACTTTGTAACTACCTGCCCATCATACAGCCTGGTCTGAGGCAGAGATGTCCAAAGAGATTTGCAAGTATAGCAAACCCTGTACCTCTGACCCCTTGGATCTCTTTATCAGTAATACATTCTATCATGGCCTCATGTGATTGTCCATGGCATCTTTCTAACTTCCAACTACTATCTATGATTGCCTCCTTTTATTTAAAAAAAAAAAAGGCAACAGTTTCAGTTGGTACCATGGCAGAAGGGCTGTGGTCACATCAATAAAATGCAAGCAGAAGGCTGGGTGGTAGGAGAACTTCTCCCTGACATGGGGAGTGGCTGTCTTGCTTCTCTCCCTGCCTCCTGTCATGGCATAGCTATGAAGCTGGAGTTGTAGTGAGCAGTTTGCAACTCTGAGGGAAAAGAGGACAGTGGGGCAGAAGTATGAAGACAGTCTGGGTGCTTGGTAATGTCCTTGAGCAGCTGGCCCCGGGCATCTGAACTTCTTTCCTGGAGAGGTAAGGAGACCCCTGACTTACTTACACAGCCGTGGTTGGTTTGTCTGTTGCACCTGGCCTAAATCAGGTTCTAATAAATGATTCATTTTTACCCAAATGGCCTCAAGTGCTTGTGAGACTCATTAAAATACTTACTTCAGAGTCAAACAAGTAAAGGAACAATAAGTCACGGAAACATTCTTCTCTTACCTACCGCTAAACTCTCCAAGCCTCCATTGCCCCAGAAGCCCAGGCACAGCAAGGTCCTGCAGCTCTGGACCCTCCGAGAACCCATCCCGTACCACCACGGAAACACTACAGCATTGCACACTGCACTGAACTAAGTTCACTTCTGACTCTTCCAGTCCTCAGGGTCTGGCGGAGCTTCTGGGATTTTGGGTGCCCTCCTTAAGATCTTTCAATGAGTAGCTGAGCCTAAAGTGGAGCTCATACTTGCTGGTCACGCAGGCTTCTGGCTGCTGTCGAATCCAACAGTTGAGCCCTGCCCTCAGGTTCTTGCAGAGTCCAGTCTCATCATCAACCTGATATAACTGATAAGCAAGGCTGGAAAGATGAAATTCTGGGTACCTCGATCTGGCCTTACAAAGGCCTTCATGCAAATACAAATTTTGCTTTAAGACTTAGGACTAGCTATTTTATTCTGTCTTTTTAAACACTTTTAAAAAAAATGCAAGAAATAAGCTTATAGGTATCTCCTAGAGATGGTCACACCCTGCAAGCCCTCTCAGACTCCGCGGTACTTGGTAACAGTTACTAACCTTCTAACCTGGCAGTGCAGAATCTGACTCAAAAACACCAGAAAGCACTTTTATTGGACAGAAGGGAATCTTGGGATAATTAGCAAAGAACTTTTCTGTTACCTCAGGCTGTTGTAGAAGGGCTGAGAAAGGGAAGCTGACGGAGCCCAGCCAGTTCTTTTGTATGTATGAGTGAGCACTACAGCTCTTGAGACAATGATCCTGTTAAAGCAAACTTAAGTTAAACTCATAGAAATGTTTCCTATAAGACAAATACTTACAAACTCATAGGTAATTATGACAAGTCAATCTTTCTTTTTTTGTTCTCTTTCTCCCGTATCCCCTTCTCTCTCTCTCTCCCTCTCTCTCTCTCTGCATGCATTTGTGTATTCATGTGTGCCTGTGGTGTGTGCCTATGTGTATGTGTGTATATATATGTGTGTGTTGAGGCAAGGTCTCTCCCTGAGCCCATGTATGTAACTGAGACTGATCTTGAGCTGTGAGCCTTTCCCTCTAAAGTGCTCACAGTCTGACCCTGAATCACCACACAAATTTGATTTTTAAGATGGCCAGTTTGATGACCGGCTTATATCAGTTAGTGTGGATCAGAGGGAGGCAGATTCTCAAAGAGTCAGTTTAACATTTTCAAATGCTAACATTTCAGCACACAATCCTTACAAACCGCAATAATCCTTTCCTCTTTGTCTTAGGATGTGACTTCTTTGTAACCTAGCTTGGGCCCTTCTCTTTTTATTAGAGTCTGTTAAATGGCAGTCACAGAATGGGACCAGTGACTCCATGAAACTGGAGACCAAGAAGTAACTGATATGTTGCTCATGCAACTAAACCATGTGGCTAAAACTTAAAACTGGAAGTTTACACTGAAACCTCTCAAACGTTTAAAAATGTAAAAGCATAATATTCAAAAGTCACAGGAAGAATATATAATTAAAAACTTACACAGAAAATAATACAAATTAAAAATACAGGTGTTCAGATAGAAAATATGCAGACCGAGATGGTTTGAAGATGAGGTCATAATTTTAGAATGTTCCTATCATCCAGGACTGAGTCAGGGACAAAACAAACAAACAAAGAAAAAAAAAACCCCAACCAAATAAATAGATACTGAATACATTTGCCCAAATAAATTCAGAAATCCTGGTCACAAGTACATTAGAAGAATATAATAAAATTCCAAGCAGAAATAAAACAGAAAACACAGAGTGAAGTATAAAAATCCAAATAGTTGGCACCTTTTCAAAAAATGAGAAATCTGTTAGAAGTTCGATGAAATTCTAATTTTAGGCACAAGGGCCAGAGGAAGAGAAAAACCAGGAGCATTAATCAGTTGTCGAGACACAGGCTAAACAGAGCCCAGGCCACACCAGAGTATCAACAGCAAGTGCTGTCCATCCTGCTGACAAGGACCCATGCACAAGCAAGTCTCTCTGGTTATGGACTATCCTCCTGCCTCAGCTTTTCCGCTTTGTTCAATCCCACCCTCTTATCTATAGCCAATGTAAGTTCAGTGTAAGTGGTGTACGATCTCCTAAGCCACATTTTCACAGGTCTTTTTATTTGCAACTGGTGTCAGGCTATGCTGCTGACAGCAAAGCCGGGCCTTGCCCAAGGCCCTCCTTCCTTGGGATAGCTAAATAAGCTTCCCACCTTTATTTCAGAGCTCCTTGATCTCAAAGAATGTGGGTGTGCTGGTGTATACCTGTAATCCCTTCCTTTGGGAGACTAAGGCAGGAGAATCATGAGTTCTACATCAGTCTGAACAACAGGTTAGGATCTTGTCTTAAAAAAACAGATACAAGGGGCTGGAGAGATTGCTCAGTAGTCAAACAGCTCATTCTGCTCTTCCAGGGATCTGAGTTCAGTTCCCAGCGTTCACACCAGGGTGCTTACAGCCATCAGTAACTCACTAACTCCAGGAACTCAGCCCAGCTTCAGGGGAGCTGACATCCCGCTGGCTTCTGTATACACACACGCACATAAACGCTCATGGACATAAGAGTAAATAGTGACATAAATCTTTTTAAAAAGTAGTCACAAACAATATAATCAGAGGAAAACAAAGCACTTGGATAAAGTCAGGAGTAACAAGAAGTTAACAGAGTATTAGAGATTATAAGACACTGGCAAAGATATGCTAAAGATGTGAAGTCTTTGTTTTTTTTAAGTATAGAATAGAGTTTATTCAGGGCAGGGGAAAGGAGTTAACAGGGTAGTAGAGGCAGAGAAATGCAGAGAGAGAGAGACAGGGACAGAGAGAGAGAGAGAGACAAAGACAGAGAGACAGAGACAGAGAGAGACAGAGACAGAGAGACAGAGAGAGAGACAGAGAGTGAAACAGAGACAGAGAGAGAGACAGAGACAGAGAGAACACAGAAGTAGAATAGTAGAGGACTAGAGGTGGCCATGAGGAGGGAGAAGGGAATGGGGAGAGAGGGGGAAGGGAAACAGAGCAAGAGAGAAACAAGAGAGTGTGAAGTCTTTCAAAAGAATCTTTTCTTCTTCCTTCTCCTTTCTTCCCACTCGGTCCCTCGCTCCACTGAACTCTTCACCCCTTCCTCCTCCTACCTGTCGTATCCTTTCCTAAGCATTTAAACCATCATCGGAATGCTGGATTCATTTATGTTCGTTCTGTGCCTATCAGGTTTATGTTATAGTTGTATGTAGCTCAGGCTCCAAGCCTGGCGTGCCTAGTCCAGGCTCCAAATGCTGTTAGAAACAGCTCTGCCATCTCTAGTGGTGAAAATCAGTGTTGTGTCTGTGAGACTTGTAAGTCTTCAGGGTGCTGCTAATGTATAAGCTAATAAAGGGGAGGGGGATCTGTGGGGAGTAAAGATTTGATAACAAGAAAAAAATATAGGGGAAAAGAGGGGCCTTGCTCTTGTGGGATGTTCTCAAGAGAAGATTGCCTGGACATTGTGTGAGCCAACGGAAAGTCTAACAAGGAGCAACTACACTGGGTGTTGGGGATCCATCCCAGCATAGCCCTGAACCTTTTTCAGGATGAGCTTTTAAGCACAAAATAACATGTCCCAGCTTGACATACTTCAATGAACAAGAATGGTACTCAGCTTAAATCCTTGGATGTAAGCCACCAAGAATTCATTTACAGTTTTAATGTGAATATTTGTACACTCTTGGAAAGCTGGCTTGAAGACATTGCTGGTAAGAATTTTTTCAGTACTGTTTACATGTGATCTAATGTTGAGTGTTGCACTGTAAGGTCTCATCCAAGTCCTCTGACCTAGAGCCTCCATTCCCCCAGGTAGAACTGTCTGTCCCTTCAACAGAACTGAGATAACGAGGTCAATTCTTCAGGGCATTTGTACTTCCCCTTCCTGTTGTCCTTTCCACAAGTTTGTTGTACACACCATACCAATCCTTTCCATTTTCCCTGGCCTTCTAAATTCTAAAGTATGGGTGTCTGATTTTTTTTGATGCCATGTATGATGTCATCTACAGATGGGTTGGGCCTCATCATAGCTCTTCCAGGATGTGTGTGGCCTGTGGGTCACAGGTTGGACACACCTACAAGAGAAGGCTCACCTAAAGGGGTAAGGTACTAAATAATACTTCTTTCAATGTAGATTTACATAACCCAGAACATCTGCTGACTTTTATAATGCCCCTTCTGTTCTAGTCATACAGAACACAGCACATGTAAACTGCTGAGCAGTTTAAGTTGCAGGAGAGTAAGATGTCTGTCTACAGGAGACAGCACCAGGTGACTGAGGTCTATAACAATGTTTCAGAGAGGGAAAAAGGAGACACTCTGGTTGACGAAGAAAGCATGTATCCTGCCTGTCACCATATCATAGTGAATCCTTCCCCTCCTGATCAAGCCCTCTGCATAGCTGAGCTCCTCAAAGTTGAGATGGTAGCCCCTGAGTAATCCTGATTCCTTCCTACTAGCTCCCATCTCCTTTCGGCAGTGAGCAGGATGGACCCCACCCTAGTAACTGTTCCAATGACTTTTAAAGCCAGTTATATGAAAGCATTTAACTTATCTGCCTGAAGACAGTAGCTACGGTGGATACACACCTTTACGTTTTTCATGTCAAGCTAAACGGAAGGAAACAGTTATTACAGAGCTTGCTGTGGTGTTAGGCATTGGTTTGGGACCTTTCACTAATATATGGGGAAGTCAGTTATTAATCTTAGAAATTATAGAAAACAAAATTCTGGTCTTAAAATAACTTAGTGTCTTATATAGAGTGGTGTGTTTTCTTTGGTCAGCCATTGAAAACTATGTAAGGTTTTCTGCCTATCTTCCCATTCTTACTACTAAGGAGCTCATATTTAAATATAATGTTCAATCATAAACACCTGCTTCTCCCAAGTCCTTGGCCTATTTTCCATTCCTTCTCCTTATTGGATGTTATGATTTGTTGTATTTAGAGTGGTTTGTCACCTGTCTGACTTCATTGCACGTTGACTCAAACTCTTTTAAGAAAAGATTACATATATCATTAAGAGCAAATTACACCAGGTGTGATGGAGTATACTAGTCATGGGACTTCCACAAGTTCAAGACCAGCCAGGGCCACACAGTGATTCCAAGGCCAGTCTGGGTTGCAGGGGAGTCCCTGTCTCATAAACAGACAACTATTTCACAAATATGTTCCAAGATTTCATTCAGTTTCACCTCATAATTATTTCAACATTAGTCAGCCATTTTCCTATTATTACCTCATGCTTTTCAATCACCACTTCATCGAAAATGTTGATATGTATGTTATCTTTTATTTTAGATAAACTAGAGAAGCTGTAATCATGTCCTGGTGAGCTGAAAATAAGAAAAGCATATTTGAGTGTTTAAGGGTTTTTGTTTGGCAAAATATTTTCTAAGTGCATCATTGAATCATTGATAAAGTACAATAAATTAGCTATGATCTTTTTCTTTGTAAAGTTTAAACTTAGAAAAAATTATATGCCTTAAAGCCTTGCTTCTACTGTTTATTAGCACTAATGCCTGTATTATAATTTACCTTATTTACTCTTTTTTGAAAAGATTTATTTATTAATTATATGGAAGTACACTGTAGCTGTCCTCAGACACACCAGAAGAGGGCATCAGATCCCATTACAGATGGTTGTGAGCCACCATGTGGTTGCTGGGAATTGAATTCAGGACCTCTGGAAGAGCAGTCAGTGCTCTTAACTGCTAAGCCATCTCTCCAACCTGCTTTATTTATTTATTCATTCATTTATTTATTTATTTTGTTTTTTCTTTTTTTTAACTTTATTTATTCTTAAGTAATTTATCCTATTTACTCTTCAGATGAAAATAAAAGTAGACAACAACATGGGTTCAGCTGGAGATCGCGTTAAGCCAAATGAGCCAGGCAGAGAAAGACAATGCTTGGCACTGCCAATCCTAAAGAGAAGACGCATCAAAATCACCAAGGCTGCAGAGAGCCCTTCTTTGGATTTACAGCTCCTAGACCAGCTGGAGACCACTGCGCTGCACCAGAGTGTGTGGCACCCTTCTTTAGACTTTAGTTCTGGGCAGCAACTAACACAAAGCAAGGACGCTGCTGTAAGGTTTAACCTATAGAAAAGTAGTATGCCTCACTGAAGACAATGTGGGAATTAGTTTCAGGAGGTCCAGGTCAACTGAGATATCCTAGCCAGGGTGATGAGGGCCCTGCCCAGCAGTAGCCTTGCTGCTCCTGGTCTCACTCTACTCCTTTCCCTACCATTAAGAGCCCTTTGTATCCCTGAGTTTCCCAAGAAAGAGCTTTGAGGATGACAGATCCCCCAGCCCAGGATGCTGGCCCTTTAATAATAGTTATTTCTTCCTCCCCAAACTCTCAGGTTGCAACTATTGGTTTCTGAGTGGCAAGCAGCATAGCCCAATGCCTGGTAATATCTTTACCATACCATTGGTACTAACATTATTAAAACTTTTTTTTTTAATGAAGCAAATACTACTTTAAGGAATCTCCAATAATGCCTATAATTTTCTGATAACAGTTTCTGGCAGTGACCACTGAAAAACTCTGGTTGAGTTTTGTGACAATTTTAAATTGAATGCTCCCTGTGTTTCTGAGAAATGAAATAAGCTAATTCCCCTACATCACTCCTCTGGGGTTTCATTTCATGCTAGGAGTACCTAGGCCAAGTCAGGGAGGCAACGCACATTTACAGCACTCTACTAGCGTGAGAATGGACAAGAATCACTTCACGACATCTTTCAGTTTGTCCATTTGGTATATATCTTAGATTTCCAAGTCCTATGCATGAACTTATATTAAATAGTCTATTCAAACTTTCCTCAAATTTTGCCACAATTCTCTCTCCAAAGTAGGGTTTGCTAATTATTCTTTATTTACTGCCACTATTTGCATGTAGGGTTCCCCCCCCCTTTCCAGACCTAGGTATTGAACAAATTGGTTTATTCATGCTAGGCAAACACTATACTACACTATGGTCCTGGATACAGTTCTTATTCACTAGAATGTCACAGGGAACAAGGAGATGGAATGGAGTTGTCATTACAGAGAACAAAAAGTGATAGCTGAATCCTTAGCTGACTTTCTAGTTCCTACTGCATCTTTGACTTTTCTCATTGCAAGATATTTTCAATCCATTCACATTGAGGCAGTGAGAGGCCAGTGATTGGAGGGGAGAGAAGAGGAGGAGCTAAGGGAAGTGAGGGGTGGAGAGAGAAAGGGAGGGAGGGCCAGACGAGTGGAGCAGGAAAGGAGACACAGATATCCAAATGACTTCAAACGTATTTCTGGTGTTTTGGAGAGGTTAGAAACATTGGGATAATACTTTATCATTGTAAATTGGCATTATGAAATTGGGAGTTTCTTATACATATATTTGGTTAACTATTCAAGTTTAAGAGTCATGCTTTACCAGATACTTGGAAGGAGTGGTGCAGAGGCCTGGCGGGGTGGTACTCTTTATTAATTATTACTCACTACATTTTCTCACTGTTAGAATCATAAAATTATCAACATTCTGGAGTTTTCCCTTCAATTCACTTACAAATTTATTTCTCTTCCTGGTTCTTTTATGTTCTCCTAATTAAAGTACTTTAACATAGTGTGTTTGTCTGAGCACAAGGGCATATGACATAAGCCAAACACTCAGAACGCAAAGGCACAAGGAACGGGAGTTCAAGGCCAGCCTCATCTATATAGCAAAGTCCAGGCCAGTCTGGGCTACATGGCAAGGCCTTGTCTTAACAAATGACCTCCAAGAATCAACTATAAACTCTAATATATACATTAACAATCCAGGTATTTCCAAACGCACATAATCAACTATCTTAATTTACAAATTTTACAGCAAATAGATTTTCCTTTCATTTTCTCTAACTGGTTCTTCTCCTTTCCCCTCCCTCCCACCTTTCTCTCTCCCCCTCTCTCTTATACATCCTGGTCAGTGTCTGGAGGCTTTCACTTTGAGAGAGGTATCTTGCATGAGAAAGCTCATATAACCTGAAAGATGTTACCACAGGAGACCACGACAATTATATTAGTTCTTCTGAGTTTGCTGGCCATTTGTTGGAAGAGATTATATGTTAACATAGAACCAGAGAAAACACATAACTAAGATAGAAATCATACAACTAATTACATACAATGATGGCAATATCATATGGACTATGAAATGATATAAAATATTCATAGAAAATGATCTCATATATAGGAATAAAATTTCAACTTTTCCACTCCTCATAGTTTAGCAGCTATGGACACTTGATCATGAAGTAAACTGTAACCATGTGCCTAGCAGTAAAGCACAGTGTATCAGAAAAAGCAGACATGGTGTTTGGCCCATTTTTATTGGGTCATGTGTAAGGTGATTCAAAGCATACTTAGTTATGGGCTTTTCAAAGATCATACTCATTTTTCTCTTCTTGGAAGCAAGCAGAAGCGTGAGGACATGATTCTTTTGAAGTTAAAACCTGATTTATTAACTTTTATTAAAATGTCTTTTATATGCAGGAATATTGTAGGAAATGTGGTTTTACTCATTCTTGACAAAATGGAAGTATTCTAAAACATTGATATAAATGGCTACAAATTTTAAAGGAAGGAAATCCATTGATGATTACACACATACATGTTGCATAATCTCGCTAGACATGGAACTGCTGGGCCCTACCCTAAACCTACAAACTTATAAACTAAGAAGGTAGGTCCAGCCATCTATGTTTAAGAAGCTGTCTAGGTGACTATAATGCACAGAATGTTTAAGAGTCACTGACTTAAAACAAACGGTGTCTTCAGAGGGCAAGTACAAGAAAGTACAGAACAATGCTGTTTGCAAAGGAAAAAAAAATCAAGACAGGAAAGGGTTAAATAATCATGGTGGGTTTGCTCAAGAGTAGAGTATGTAGAAGTTCAAATAAAGGAATGAAAGTGTCTTACAGTCTTTAACTCCGCAATTACAGAACACCTGAGAAAAGGTAGAGAACAACTTCTCTCTCACAATTCTCGAAGCTGGGAATACAGAACCTACATAGTGATTGGTGAGGGCCTTCCTGCTGTCTCTTCACATAGCTCAAGAAGAAAACCCTCTCCTGAAAAACCACCTCCCTTTATATAACAGTATCAAGTCATTGATCAGGGCTGGTAAATACTAGGACAATGAAATACCCTGTGTTCTACAGTGATATCCCTGGAACTGGAACATTTTCTATCCTAGAGGGAGGCTTTTTAAGACTTATGAAGTAAGCCGGGCAGTGGTGGCGCACGCCTTTAATCCCAGCACTTGGGAGGCAGAGGCAGGCGGATTTCTGAGTTCGAGGCCAGCCTGGTCTACAGAGTGAGTTCCAGGACAGCCAGAACTATACAGAGAAACCCTGTCTCGAAAAAAACCAAAAAAAAAAAAAAAGACTTATGAAGTAAATGACTCACAAATCTCAGAACATCCCTGAAACATACTAGATTCATAAATCCCACTTCTGAGGTTATATAAGCAATAAGCCTTGTTGAGGAAAGCATACTCCGACCCATCAAGCTGCCTACAGGTTCTCCAGAGTGCTGTAGAACTGCAATTTTCCTGATTTGACATCCTGGCTGGGTGGGTTTTTCTGGTGTTATTGCTGCCTTTGAATCATCCATGCTTCTGTAAGTAACCCCTCTCCCATACTCATGCCAGTAGCCTCAGTACACTCATTGGATTTTTAAGTTGGTTTTGGTAGAATTACTTCTTTTTGTGTGTCTTCAGATACTTTTTTTTTGCCTCCCTACAAAAAGCCTCACGCAATACTCTCTCCCAAGAAAAAGGTGGATGGTTCCTACCTCCACATGTACACACATACTCAAGCATACATAAACATAGTCCCTCACCACAAAGTTACTCTGATGAGAAACTGCAGGAAAATACTCCAACTTACATAAAATCTACCTTGATTTCTTCATTCCAGCATGGATGAGACCCATTTGCAATGTTGGTTTGATATACAGTGTGTTGAAAGGAAACTTCTATGAAAGGGTGCACAGTGTCCTGAAATGCAGAATAAACACTGACTAGATTTTTTTTAACAAGGTCATACATAATAGAGAAAAGCAAAAAGTTGGGAGATAGTACTGGAAGCCAACAGCACGTCTGTGCAATGGACAGACAGGAGGACACCTGGCAGACAAAAGCAAGACTACCAAAGATTCTGTGTGTGAGCAGGGAGCTTATACCTTGTTTTATAAGGTCTGAGGGCAGAGAACAAGATAATATGAATTACATTCATAAAGAACACCTTTCCTTTCTTAGAGGAAAATAACTGTAATCTGGAGAACACAGGCATGAAGAGACCAGTTGGGAGCTAGATGCAACCAAGAGCATTCAGCCGATGTTAGACCTTATAAGATGCTAAATACCTCATTTATGACTTCATTCAAGGCTACAAGTTTAGTCGCACTTTGATGTCTAAGGTGAGACGTGGATGACCTCAGGTAAGTAGGCATACTCAAAGTTCTTCAGGAAAAACAACATGGAGACATAGTTAGTTTTGATATGTGTTGTTAGGCATAAGGGTTACCCTGAGTCTTACAGAGGTTTTGTTTTTTGGTTTCTTTGTTTTTGTTTTTTGTTTGTTTTTGTTTGTTCATTTGTTTGTTTTGTCATATTACATTGGTGAGCATCACTGCTGTGGAGGAGTGGCTCCTAACTGAAGTATAAGCTGGATGTAGTCTGTGGTAACGTGTCCACTGGTTTTCAGCATCTAGGGAAAAGTAAGCTGAGTTTTGGGAAAATAGCCTTTCTTGGCTTTTTATTCGTTTGCTTGATTTTGTGTTGTTGTTGGTTTTTTTTTTTTTTTTTGATGTTACAGTCTTTTCTGAAGAATGCCAGTTATAGAAAATGTTAGCAGTTTTATGTTCTTTCTTCACAAACAGCCATTACGATGTGCATTGGTTGTAAAATTAATTAGTTAGTGTCAAGGAATAAGGTTGTAGTTTGTAAAACAGAGTCAAAACTGTTAAGAGGTTTTAGATATAAATTAACAGCCAGCAAGCAAAACATTTGTTTTTCACAGACAGAATCCATGAGCTGTACTAAGCTAAAACAAGCAAGCAGAGAACATGTGTGGTAAACAGGGAAGAGGGAGATACTTGATATTGATATTTCTGGGGCATTTGTGCACAGCAAAGAGGTGAGATTCTGCTTTGGTAGAGCTACCTATAAATCCTAAGTGGAGCAGGCTGTTGTAGTGACTCTGACCACATAAGCCTTTCCATTTGAAGACCAGAAACAAAATGTGTGTTTCACCTAACTTTCCCCGTCTTCCTGCTTCTGACATTGAGAGCTCACCTCTGTAGCAGGCAGCAGGAACTTCAAAAACTTCCAACAGGGAACAGGAACAAGAGGAAATTACTGGGTGATATAAAAGATGCTTGTGTGGCAAATATCTCCAAAGCATACACTAGGAAGCAGAAAGACAGGGAAATTGGGTGGAACACGCCTGTAGCAGAATTTCACCTCACTTTCCTGTGTGTACTGAGTCACTTTGGGAATCTCATATCCTGTGATGGTGGTTTGGTTTTGGGCAGTTTGGTCTGGGCCAGGGCTTTGAGAATGTTATGCAGACACCCTACCTCTGAGCTACTATGGAGACTCTTAATATGTGACATTAAGAATAGGTCTGACTGTCCAAATGAAGGTTTAAAGGTTTGTTCACTTTATGCATGATTTGTATGGTGTGTGTGTGTGTGTGTGTGTGTGTGTTAGACATCAAGCCCACAGCATTGCAGGTACTAGGCAAGTGCTCAAGCACTGAGTGACATCTCCAATCTCTAAGCATAAGCAATAAGGATGTTTACCACATTTAAGAAAGATGTTCTGCAACTGCAGACATTGGAGCCCACCACCTACCTATAAGATACTGTTTTCCTGGTAGGAATGTTATAGGCCCTCAGGATCCTGACAAGAATCTTGATATCTCCATCAGAAATGCTCTGGGCTGTGACTTTTCTTCTTTCTTTCCTCTGAGGTTTTAACTTTCGTCGTGGTTCAATGAATTTAAAAATCGCATCTGTCAACTGGCTAAGGGGTAAAAAGGTGATCAGCTCTATATATACAAAATAGCACCATTTTAAAAAAAAACAAGGTTTTTAAAATAATTGCTAATGAGGCCATTATTCTGAACCATATCACGTTCATTGCAGAACCATATCTGTCCAAGGGGACAGAACTCTTTTCAACCCAAAGTAGAAGTCTTTTCCCAAGCTTACAAAGGAAGTGACTCTGTGTCCCCTCATGCCAGAAGGGCATGTGATTGTACCAGCGCTTTCACTACATGGTCCAAAAAGAAGTAAAAGGAAGCAAGATAAAGCTATAAAACATTTCTCTTTCACCACGATTATTCCTTTTTAAAGCAATCACTCTCTTAAAGATGACTAATATCCCAATATTCTTCATTGCTTTGAGCCAGTTAGTTGCCCATACTGACAACCTAAATCTGTGGAATTATAGTTTGATAGTTACAGCAGTTTCTGTTCAAGGTCTGGAAATACACAGCAGTGGATTTCAGCGTCCTGCAGCAGTCAGAACCTTACTGGCGATGCTCAGAATTTGCATGTGGCCCTACAAGGGCTCAGACTTTCCTGACCCTCCCCTTGGACTTCACTATGGACATTGAAGAATGGAGACAATTCCTCAAAGGCCCCACCACCTTCCCATGCTGCTCAGTGCCCTGCACCACTGAGGGGCAGAGGATGGGGTTATGCATTGCTTCCAACCACGGCTCATCCAGGAGCAGTGTCACGAGAAAAACCTCAGAACAACAAAAGAAATGGCAAGAGATGTCCTTTTCTTTTTCTGTCTTGTCCCAGAAACTGCCCGAAAGGAAAGCCCAACCTTCTCTCAAGTATTATACAACTACAACAACGGTCAGATAGTTGACCTAAAGTGGCCAGATGCATTTTGTCACCAAACTTCAATCTGCATTCTGAGACACTCTGCAGTTTTGACATGTGACACAAATATTTCTAAAATACAGAGAACCCAGAGGATTCTGAAGACACCAGCTCAGGGCTTTAATTTCACAAGTTAATAATTGTGAAGTACCTTGTAGATACAATTTCTTCATAGTCAGCCACAATGTCTGATAAGTAAAATTTGCTGACTTTGACGATTCTTTTCATGATCAACCTTCTCACCTAAAGAAAAATCCGCAAGTTAAAAGAAACGGAGTGTCCCTGTTTTAAGACTATGTATTTACGATGCTTCTGGCCTACTGTGTATCTCACTCCTTGATATTTCAAGCAGTGAGTAGGAAGGGAGTTAGGTAAGTAGAAATATGGCTCTTTCTACTGTTATTAAAATCATTCTCAATGCACAGTTATACCAAGGCAAATTCCCTACATCTTTTCCTTTCTCATTCATTTGGTTTTGTCCTTCCTCAGTTTTCTCATGGGACTCACGGTCTGCACTGCCAGAATGGGTCTTTATTCAGAAAAAAGACAGTCCTGAGGTCTCATTTCTACAACAACCACTAGTGACCTACACGAATCCTGACCTACAGACTAGAAGAAATCTGCACTTGTGTGCTTCCCTCAAGCACGTCCTGGACTAACTTTAAGTCCCTATTCCACCAGGATGGCAAAGGAGTCAACCAGAGCTTAAAGTTTTGCTGTGGCTGCTAAAAACCTTGTCTTTTCTTCTTCTTCTCCTTCTCCTTCTCCTCCTCCTCCTCCTCCTCCTCCTTCTCCTTCTCCTTCTCCTTCTTCTCCTTAAAATTTGAGCCATGGTCTCAGTATGTATCAAAGGCTGGAATGATCTTAAGTGGCCCAGGTTGACCTGGAACTTGCAATCCTCACTCAGCCTCCTAAGTCCAGGGATCACAGTTGTGTACCACTATATGTGGCTCAAATCTCTATTCTTCTAAAGACTGCTGTAGTCTTGGGAAAGTCTTTCTCCTCCTCCTCCTCCTCCTCCTCCTCCTCCTCTTCCTCCTCTAGTCTTCATGATAGGTTTACACTTTCAGACAGGACCAGGAAGTGAGATTGGCAACTTTCAGTTTTCTGTTCTACCCATGTCATTCTGGAGCCAATGTAACCTAAAGCTTGGTCACCTCCTTGAACTGGTTGGAAAATGGAGGTGGTAGCAGAAGAACAGGCAAAATATCCTGCCACACAGGCAACAAACTGCTGCCTTGAAAGTGAACCAGGCCTCCCTTCCCTCAGAAATTTTGCTCTGCTCTCCCCTTTGGCATTGTATAGGACTGGGCTGCTTGCCTTTCCTGCCATAGAATAGAGGGGTTTCACTTGAGTTTTCAAACATGAGTTAACCTGGAATATTCTTTTCCAGAAAATTCTATGGCTGTCTCCCTTACCCAGTTCAAGTCTAAATGAATGTGTAGTGAGTTCTCATCCAACTGTTGTCTTCCTGTGGGCTTCCTTTCTTGGCCACCTCATTTACAGTTGCACCACTAACACACACACACACACACACACACACACACACACACACACACACACGAGAGAGAGAGAGAGAGAGAGAGAGAGAGAAATAGAGAGAGAGAGAAATAGAGAGAGAGAGAAATAGAGAGAGAGAAAGAGAGAGAGCGCTCATGTCCTCATTTTCTACTCTTTTCTCTAGCGTGTTTCATTCTCTCAGATATGACTTATTTTTTATTATATGGCTTCTTCTAGAATATAAACTTCAGGAGGCCAAGACTCGTAGCAGATACTCAATAACTGTCACTGAATAACCAAGTTAAAGGACCACAATGAAGAAATGTACTAGCTCCTTAGATGCTATCATTTCAACAAAACATTATCTAGTGACCCTTGGTCCAGCTTGGACTGTATACCTTAGAGCTACAGCCCCAGCCTCAGCTATCACTGATACCAATCCTACAGCAAAAATCTACGGAACAAAACCCATGTCCCATGGAGTGCATATAAACCTCAATAACACTGACAGATTATGCCAACAAAGGAAAGAGTTAAGAATCTTAGACCTAAAGAATGTAGGGTAAAAAAATTCCCACTATCTGTACTTCTAGTATTATGATGTAAACCTACCTAACTTGAAGGCTTAAACTAACCCCAGAGGGCAGTCTTTATATAAGTTCACATCTAACTGCACAGTCACGTGGCTTTCTTAAGATTCCTTTCTAGGATGCATTTCAGGCATCCTTCACAATTACTACCTTAGCCCTTGGTAGAGCCAGCTCACCGCCCTCTTGGCTTTCCCAGAAGGGGTAAAATGATAAGAGCTGTTTCCTCAAGAGCAGGCGCATTTCTTTCTTTTCCAGTATGACAAGCTTATTATTAAGGCATATCTAAGCCTTGTTTTTAAAGGGCAGTGCCAGCCAGGATGAGGTACAAGGCTGACACTGTAACATCCTTGCTTAAGCAGGAGTTGGGGCTGTGCTCTCACAGAGCAATCATTGGTGATGAGGTAAACTAAAGAGAGTTGTCTGTCCAACTCTGTGTACCAGCTATGGTGGTGTGTGTGTGTGTGTGTGTGTGTGTGTGTGTGTGTGTATCCAGCATCTATAGAACTAGCAAATGGGTTCTCACAAAGGTAAATCAAATACGTTGACAATGCCACGTTCATTACCTTTTTCAGAAAATTGATAGAATTAATCCTTTGTGCAGTAATAGAGTTCACATCTGAAATAGATATATCCTTCTGCGCCTGACTTTCATACTCCTAAATAGAGAACTGGGTTAGTTTATAATTCAGGAATCAATCTGATGTGCTCTGACAAAAATACTGTTATTTGTTTCCATTCAAGCACAAAGGTGGTGGCAAACACTCCTCTGGAGGAATCACCCTCTTTTGATGCTCTCACTGAGAATTGGCACAAACCAGTTTCTGACTATATTGCATTTTCTTCTGGTCTGAAGCCCACTGACCTTTTATTGCATTTACTTCCTTAGTACATGCACCTGCATGTGGATGACGATTTTCAGGAGGGGTTCTCTCCTGATACCGTGTGGGTCTCAGGGATGAGACTCAGACTGCCAGGCTTGGCCACAGGAGCCTCTATCCTCTGAACCATTTGACAGACTCTCTGGTCTTCTAATTGTAGTGATGACTGAGAAATATTGTCAATTTGAGAATGGGAAGCTGAGGAAAAGTCATTACTTTGCATTTCTTCTTTCCTCCCTGATCCACCCCTATGGAGCTTCCATGACACTCCTGACTGGCTGTGAGCCTACACCCTGAGCTCCCCCCTATGGCTTGAGGTTTAACTATGATGAGTCCTGGGTGGTTTTTGGGTGGTTTTTGTGTGGCTTCTAAGAGGGTGATTAGACATCAGAATCTTGCATTTTTAATCCAAGATGGCTGTCATCAACCTACAGCAGTAATTCCACTGCACAGGGGTGTTCCTTAGAGATGGAAAACAAAACAAAACACAACAGTTGTTCTTGAACTATCTCCTAGAAAGTTTGAGTGTTGGGTTATGGTAGTGAGCTACTTTCACAGCTATCACCTCTTACAAAGCCCTCCTATGAGACTGGTGGAGTGTGTCTGAGGTGTATAAAAGCAGGCCCTTTTGAAGTAGGAAGAGAAGCTCCTATTTGGAACATTTACTAATCCACGATACAAACACTCCCCTGACTGTAGACTGATGGCAACCGCCAGGAGCTCCCTGCAAGTGTGGCTGGGGAGGGACTTGTATTACAGGCTGCAGCATGCAACCCAAGATCAGTACCTCTCCTTTCTCTCTTTTTGGATTCTAAAGATCTGAAGTTGAGATGTGTTTTACAATTAATATCCACATTCACTGTGGTAGTGTTTCTTCCCTGCCTCCTCCCCAGAACTGCTGTAAAATTGGTGATATATTTTATGATAACATCAGTAGCATCAAATTAGAGTAAGTCTAAAGGATGTGGGCTCTCTAGTAGATTGGATACTACTACACTGTAAAGTCAAGCTAAGGGCATGATGGGATTTAGGTGATCTGTACATTTTAGTGACTACAGAGAAAGGAAAAAATATCTGGGTTGATTATTAATTACCAAAAATAATACAGAAATGAAGATGGGCTTGAAGCAGCATGATATTAACTCTATCACATGGTGAGCTGGGTTTGAAGAGGAGCCACGTACCTGGAAGACTATGTCTGGAATCTCACTGTCATAGAGGGGCATCTGTTGCAGGAGGAAGAGATCTAACTGGCCTGTGTTTCTCAGCTGCAACAGCTGGAAGCGTTTGCTCCTTTTCATTTCTTCCTCAGACACAAAGTTAAATTCATCTTGCAACTGCTCAAGACGGAAATATTTGGGGATTTCTTGTCCTTTGTGTCTCAAATACTGTAAAACACAAACATGTAAAGTCTTTACTTAGGAAATTATTACTGTTTTCGCCCCATTGGTAGTGTGAGTAGAGAGGGAGCAATTGAACCCAAGGCGGCATGTGACCTGCAGAAATATACACACTGCCTGACATGGCTTTCTACCCTGTCTGGTCATGGCTTGCAGAGAAAGAGAAAATGTCAGTGTTGTATAGAAACAAAAGGTAGATAAGGGCATCATTGGGATATGAGTACTGGACCTGGAAGGTGGGTGTGACAGCCACTACCAGTGATGAAGGGTGGTCAAAGTAAAGCATGCTGGGAACACAGAGTAGTTCAGTTGGCTATAGGGATGGACACAGATGACCAGATAATGGTGGCTGAGTGCAAGAAAACACTTTTAAGTATTCTTGACAAATCATCGTTGCATTTTTAGTACCTAATAATATGGCTAGCATGTGACAGATTTTCAACAGCTGTTAGCTTAAAGGTTAGCCTTCCGACAGATCTAAAGTAGCCATTTCATTTATTGCATTTCTAATGCCTTTTCAATACTCTAAACCCATTGAAAACCATATGTGCCCTCAAGTTTTACTTTTGAATATACCCTAAGTGTCTAGAAAAATACACAGCAAATAATGGAGGAAGGTCCAGGATACATATGAAGAAATAAAATATATTTATAGTGTTGATAGTTTCTAAAACTTACCATAATAAGTTCTGTTATATCTGAGTACTCTGGGTTATTTGGGTCAATCCTGACATCATTTGCCCAGTCACAAAGCTTTTGGGAGTTCACGATCCATGGGAGTCCAGGAACACCTCTCGCATCCACATTCCTTAGCACACTAGTGTGGAGAAAATATTTTGTGACTCTACATACACATTACACAGGTTAAAACCCACCCACAGTAGGAACCCAGAGGTAAATCTAGCTACATCCTGTATTTAACAATAAAAGAGAATCTATCTTTATGATATGCAGACCAGTGCACCTCATGTTCTAGTTTCACCATAGCTTTCTAATAAAGTGTCTCCTCTCCCTTAAGAGACCCTAAGCTTGTTAAAGATAAAACTCTATAAATATTCATCTGTGCCATCTCTGATTTGCAGAGTAGCTGAAATGCAATAGACTAGTGCTTTAAATGAATAGTACTTTTTAGGTATATTTTATAAACTCTAAACATAATAATGGGTTAAATATTTTATGTGATGCACAATATTAAAATTTAATCTAAATATCTGCTTGTACAAAACCAAGAAAGCACGCAATGTAAAAACTGAACCTAAGAGGCTGGCAGGAGGTTCAGTGGGTCATGGTGCCTGCCGCCAAGCCTGACGATCTGAGTTCTGTCCCTGGAACCCAAAGAGTAGAAGGAGAGAACTCTTCTAAGTTGTCCTCTGACCTCCACTGGTGCTATCGTATGTGTAAATAAATGTGAAAATAAAATAAATACACAAAATAAATAATTGTGAAAAATATTTTGAAAGCATTGACTTTAAGTTGTACTGTAACGATTGGAAGGTAACAGAAAGCAATGTGGTTAAGTAGGCAAGATAGGCCAGGGATCTCTGTTCATGAACCACTATCTTCAAACACGGGCCTATACACATAAGCTAGAGTCATGATATCTCTTAGTGACTCAGCTATATCAGCTATAGACTAAGAAGAGAAAGAAGGCAATCCTGGAGTATGTACTTCGAGTTGTCAATTAACTTGATGTCGTCATAGATAAGTTATTGTGTCATATGTAATTAGAAGAATTTGGAATGGGTTTCCAAGCTTTCTTTTTCTCTCAAGCATCCAAGAACAGTTCCCATCCATCAACTGGGCTCACAGAATTACAGTTTGGACAGATTTTATAAGGGTTTGGCCCAAGTGTGAAGTCCATTCTATAAATTTTCCCTTCATCAGTGTCTGTTCTTACTTCTCCAGTGATTGTTATTAAGGTGTGGTGGGCCCACTCCCCAATATGGTGGCTCTGTGAATGAATTCACAGCCACTACAGGTAGAGTTGGGCCTTTTCTTTTATTTCCTATTTCTTTTCTCGAAGGTGAATTATTTTTCTATATTTGTTACAAAAGACCTCTAAATCCTGACACCCCTGGCATCTTGCAACAAATTTTCCTTCCTGTTGGGACAGTGTTAGCCCACATGCCCCAGAACACAGGACTTAAGGCACAACTTGAATGTTCACAAGTAGAGAGAGAAACTTATGCAATTTACCTTCTAAAAAAGGAGTCTGCCATTGGATTTTACCACAGTTCCATGACAGCTGCTTTATAAAATACCACAAACCTCAGAACCAAGTCAGTCATACAGTCTCTTGGCTTAAGGCCAGTTGGAGACATGAATATTGCACTGTGTGGATGGAGTACTCAAAGAACATTCTAGAATTCTAGGATTTTTCTTCCACCAAGCTAGTAATTCGTAAATGATTCTTTGGTGATTTGAATGACAAGGAAATTTTTAAATCCCCAGAAATGAACTCTTTGGGAGTCTGGACTTATGTCTGCAAGTTAAGAACTATGGGAATACCTCTCTAGTTGTCCATGTGACTGTAAAACATAAACAGTGAAGAAACACATCATCCTACATATAAAACACTGTCACAGAGGGAAGAGTCCAATAAAACTTCAACATCGTACTGCTATTTGCATGCCCCTTTACATGCATATACCATAGGGTGTCCTGCTGAGATATAGAAGCATGCTTCAAACATGAAAAGTTTATTACCTACAGTATGCAGAGCTCAGTGACTGTGACACGGGTGTCAAAGGGATTCCATTTTCATCTAAGGCCCATGAGAGGGAGTAGCTAAGTTTCCCTGAGGTTAAAAGGCAAAGTTCTTCATTCTCACTTTCCTCGAGATTAAAAGGCACATCTGTTTTAAAAAGACATTTAGAACTCATCAGTGGATTGGAAACGCAGGGGCTGAGGGGCAGGGAAGATGACTCTGTGTAAATTGCCCCCTGTGCAAGCATGAAGATGAAGCTTGGATCTTCAGAACCCATAAGAGAACTATCTGCAGCCCCAGAGCTGAGGAGGCAGACCAGTGGACCCTGCAGCCACATTCTCCAGCTCCCCTTGCCAAACTGGTAAGCATCGGGTTCAAAAGGGGGTGGGGTGCAGAGCAATGGTGGAAAGTCACCCAGGGGCAGCCTCTGGCCTCCCTCATGGCACCCCAGCTCCCCTCTAAGAATCCGAAAGGAGGATTGCCTCCTACTGCAAATGAGAGAAAAATACTGAGCCAAACACAGAGATGACCATCTCTCCATTTCTTATGCCCAGGAAGAGTTTGGTTCGGAACACTCAGCTAGAGTGCCCAACATTTGGCACACAGCAAAAAACAAGGCATGGGAGGAAATTTTAAACAAACTCACTGCTTCCTACGCCTCCATCCATAGGTACAACCAGTTTATTAGAACTAAATTCTGTATATTCCAGGACAGTCTTGCCTTTCAGCTCTGTCTTGTTAGGTAAAGGCAGATACAGTTTAGCCAGTAAAGTTGATCTTTTACTTATTTCATAAACCTGATTATAAAACAAATGGTTGACAACTCACCGAAATGCAAAATAGCAACAATGGGAAAATAGAAGAACTCCCAATAACTCACTTGAATCATTTTTGAAAAGTACTATAATTAAAATAGTACTGTCCTATTACATTTCATTCACACAGTTAAGTCAGGAACAGGAATCTGGTAGGTCATACTGCGGTTGACGGCACTTAAAAGCAGAACAGGAAGTAGAGGCAGCCGGAAAACCTCAATTTTATATTTTACGTGGACTCATTTCCTCCAACAAGGCTCTACCTGCTAGGGCCTTCCTAGATAATTCCACCAATGGGAGACTAAGGGTTCAAACATGTGAGCCTAAGGGCTCTGCTGTGTGCTTGCCTACCTGGTTCACTAAGAACAACGGCAAGGAGAGAAAGGGAGGATGGAGAAGAGACTCCCTCCCAAGAGACTGAAGCCACCGAGTCGGGGCTGGGAAATGGCACAATAGCTCTCTGGCTTACTACCGCATCATCAGTTCACTCAGAGGGAATGGTAACACCTCATGTCCCGGCTGGCAAGCATCTTGGGAATGGGGTTATGTGGAGCACCCACAACAATTTTGTGCTTCTGACATGAAAGGCTAAAGTGGGTTATGCATTTATTAACTGTAAATACGGTGCTAACCATAAAAACCAGACATTCCTTAATATAAAAGAAATAGCCTACCATGTATAACAGGTGTCAACAAGAGAAAATGGCACGTGTGGCATAAAACGAGACAAAGGTAAATGACAACGGCCTACCTCCAAGCAGATTGTTTCCGGCCAATATATCAGCTGGATGTTAAAAATTTGTTGAAACATGACTTTAAAGTCAAACTGTAGGGGAGATACTGAGGTGCGGGAAACCTGCTTATCGTTGTAAAATATTTTGATAAAATATTTAAGCTTCTGCATTTTGGCTCTCCTCTTTTGCTCATATCTAAAAGAACCAAACAAATCATTAATGACCCACAAAAGCAGAAACAATGTAAAATGAATGCTCTTTTCCCCCAAATTAATCTTAGGATGTCTTAAGAAGATAAGAGCATGACTATTTCAGAATATAAATTCTACCATTAAGTCCAATAGCACCATAAATATTTTTATGTGATAAAATACCCTCTTTACAGTTTTTGAACTGTCAAATTGAAAATTGAAAAACAATTTTCAATTGTTTTTGAAGAAAGACATACATTAAAAAAATAGGAAGGAACTGAAATCAAGATTTGGCTGTTAATTCTGCCAAGTCATATCTTAAAGAGGAAGAAGGGAACTTTAGCATGAAGGTGGAAGGTTTACATCATCAACAACAATCTCTCTCTCTCTCTCTCTCTCTCTCTCTCTCTCTCTCTCTCTCTCTCTCTCTCAACCACACTTCTGTTATTTTCTGTTAAAGGAATTGTAAATCCCTTAGGCTTCAGGCTGTGTTTGCCTCTTTCCTGCCAGACCACAGAGAAGCCATTTTTTCCCCTCTGAACACTGCAACAGGTGAGACACTATGTCACTTTCCTGAGACTTTATGGAAACACTTTCTGGTCATAAAATCACCCAGTGGGTGACAGGAAGTTCCCAGTGTTCTCTATGCCTAATTTGTTCCCCTAACCAAAGTTTTTTGTTCTCAGCAAGGCACCTGTCACAGTGAGCATTAAGGCTTGACCTGAAACCCTTAGAGCTGTACTGGGAGGGAAACCTAGACCTGAAACCCTTAGAGCTGTACTGGGAGGGAAACCTAGACCTGAAACCCTTAGAGCTGTACTGGGAGGGAAACCTAGACCTGAAACCCTTAGAGCTGTACTGGGAGGGAAACCTAGACCTGAAACCCTTAGAGCTGTACTGGGAGGGAAACCTAGACCTGAAACCCTTAGAGCTGTACTGGGAGGGAAACCTAGACCTGAAACCCTTAGAGCTGTACTGGGAGGGAAACCTAGACCTGAAACCCTTAGAGCTGTACTGGGAGGGAAACCTAGACCTGAAACCCTTAGAGCTGTACTGGGAGGGAAACCTAGACCTGAAACCCTTAGAGCTGTACTGGGAGGGAAACCTAGACCTGAAACCCTTAGAGCTGTACTGGGAGGGAAACCTAGACCTGAAACCCTTAGAGCTGTACTGGGAGGGAAACCTAGACCTGAAACCCTTAGAGCTGTACTGGGAGGTAAACCTAGACCTGAAACCCTTCTCTCACTTCTGCCCTAATCAGCTTATGAACCAGAGTCTCTCTTCCCATTGCTTGCCGACACATCTTCTTGTAACCCTCTCGGGAGGTCAGGGGACAAACATGTTTCTTCAACCTTCTCTTTGTCTCTTCCACCTTCCCAGATACTCCAGAGAAAGCTGCCCTGTGTTGTCTTCTGAAAGTCATTTTAACAGCAAACTCACAAAAGGATTGTGTGTTAGGAACATAAATCAAAATGAAATAAAACATAAGATAAAATAAAATATCGTATAACTCAGAAACCATTTTTGTGCAACTCAAAAGCCATTTTCTGTGATTTAAAATATGATGCCTAAGCTTGCCCTTGGGCAGCTAGGGGAAGAGGAAGGCCTCAGAAGCAAGCTCCTGGGAGACCACCTCAGAAAGGAGCCTAGCCCAGGCACCAGCCTTGATATACTAACAAAGTTGCCCCAAGATTGTTTTGATGTGCTGGTGAACCAGTCATGAGCTGTGAGCCCTAGTAGCCTAAAGCCATGGTCCAATAACATGATACAAAAAGCGGAAGTTTAGGAAAGGTCTCTGGGGCCACACTGTGTTCCTGTAGCCTCTGTGTTGATATCCAGTCAGCAAGGCTGTGGGACTCTGTGTGTGGCTCTGGCCTCAGTAGCCGTTGAACTTCCGGCCCTGTCACTGGGCTCATACAGGCAGTGGCCAGCATTCTAGGGGACATCCTGACCTCTGACATCCATCAGTGCCATCCTCCTGCTGATGGACCTCACTGAAGATGTGTGTGGGGCCTCAAGTTTCAGAGTGTTCACACCAGAGAAGATACCCTAGTGAAACCTAGCAGCATTATTTCAGCCCAAACAACTGTTCCCTGCTTGGTGAGTTGTCTGGTTTTAACATTTTATACTATCATGATATTATAAAACATGTTAGTGGAAATAAACTGAGCATATTTGAAAGTCAAATCTTATGTGGACATCCTAATTGCCGAGGGCCTTACAGACCTTAGGCTGTGTTCTCCACATTACGAAAATTTACCAACTCAGAATTATATTATCTTTAGGAAACAGTACCCTTTTTCTTCTGTTGTAAATAATCTTTAATTATAACTTTAATTTTTTCAAACCTTATTTTTAATGATGGTTCTTAAACGCTTTAGCCTCCCTTGTAGGCCACCACCCATCAGAGGTAGTGGAAAAGAAAGGATAGGGGGTAGGGGTGGACCTGTTTAGAAAAGCTCTTTGGGGTAACTCCTGTCTGTGTTATCTGGAAATCAACAGTTCAGCTCACAGGTTAGCAGGCAGCAGCAGCTCGCTCCACTCACAAACACCTCACAGATACACCAGCAGTCCAGTTTTGTCGAGTCGGGAGAACAAACACAAATCAGCAGTGATGGCACTACCTAGCAGAGACAGCGAGGCCTCAGCCTCAGCTGGAGTCAGCCAGGAGGGACCAGGGCCAACGGGACACCAGGAGGAGCTCTCAGCTGCGCCTCTCTCAGGGAAGTGAAGATCTGTGAAGACTCGAGACCCACAAGCCTTGCACAGCCAGCTTGATAAGCAAGCCCAGCCCAACCTCCGTCACTGTCTGTTGAGTCCTCCCTATACCCTCCAGACATCACATGTCCTCCACGGGTCTTGCTTCAACAGGAGTGAGAAACTGCAGCATATCACCAGAAGTTTTTTGATGCGTTACTCTCTATGCAGCTCAACTATGCAATGTAAGGCGGATCAATACATGTGTGCTGTTAGCTGAGACTCTTTCATCATGTGTCCTTTCACGTGCTAGCTTTAACAGAACATCCTTTCACCTGTGTCTGCTTCAGCTAAAAGTTCTTTCATGAGTCTGCCTTAGTCTCTCACCTGTGTCCACTTCAGGAAAACACTCCTTCACATGTTTGCCCCAGCAAAACACCATCCAACACAACTGACTTTCCAAAGAACCCTTAAGTTTCCACATCATCTAATCCTACCCTTGCCTCCCTCTACTCTTTCCATTTCTGGCCTCGGCATGAACATTTTACCCCTTTCTAAAGGATTGATTTTGAGCTGTGAGACGGGCAGACATGTTGTCTGATGGTGACTGCTTTGAAAGGCTGTATTTCTTGTATTTTGCCTTATTCCCACCATGACTTTTCTAGGTTTTCTGACATTTCTCTCTGTCAGGTCTCAGGATCTCCATATGCCTAGAAATGGGCTCAAGCTGGACTATAGGAGGATTTCTAACAGTTAGATAGAAGCCAGCACTCCCCTGGAACTTTTGAAATGGGTTTTACCGTCCCCAGAAGGAGTCCTTCCTCCCACCATCCTCCATTAACATAATATATTCATATTTCTTTAAATCTGCATGATTTCATTACCCCAACCTTAAGGGCAGTGTCAGTGCATGCACATGGAAACCAAAGGCAGGCAGATCTCTATGAATTCAAGGCCAGCCTGGGCTACACAGAGAAACCCTATCTCGGAAAAAAAAAAAAACAACAAAATAAAAATAAAATTCCATCTGCGTGATTTGCCCCCTCCATCCACCCTGCTCTCTCAATATTCTTTTCTCCATTCTCTGACGCCCACTCCCCTCTCACAGACAGTCCTGGCCGTGCCCAGCCTACTCTTTCTCTGCTCTGGACTCTTCCAGATGCTTCTGGATATTTTCTCTCTTACTCACAACAAGAGCCTCCCCCTAAGTGGAGCAGTCATGCTGGCAGTGTCTTTACTGTGGCCCCTCCCACATGCTCTCCAATTTCTTTTCATGGTTCATTTCCTTGCCTTCCTTTTGATGGGCACTTGTTTTACCTAATAAATGAAATTGGCTCTCATTTAAAGGACAAATGAAAGGCTGCTTTCCTGCTGTACCTCTCTACTCAGAAAAAGGGCGGTGATACTTGCGTCCTTCTCTCTGCTACTTGGAGTTCACCCTTCAGTATCTATTTGTTTATAAATGTGAATATGCACTGGGGTGCCATCCATGTTCCAACTCCGTGTTAAGTGATGCATTCACAATACTCCAGGATGGAACGGTCCTGCCTCCTCTGGGATGGGGATGTTGAAAACCAGATGCAGTTCAGTGTACTATGCTGCAATATCCTGTTTGTGGGAGATGAGATCCATCTCCCTAGTGGATGAGAAAAATGGGTATTACATTTGTTTACCCCTAATGTCCTACGCAAGGACAAGGAAGAAGATCTGGGAAGAAATGAAATTTGCACTGTCAAAGAAAGAAAATGTCCAAGGGGCCCTCTTCATATGGAACAGTCTTCATAAACGCTTGATGTTCTATAATGATCAAGGTGACAATATCTTACTTAATAGTGCTTTGTATCCCCCATCTCTACTTGAATAAGAATACTACCATGACAAAGTATAAAACTTACTAATGCATCAGGCAGTGCACATTTTATGTTGAGTTAAAATGGTTAGTATCCTCCCTCAGGAATGCATTTGATATGTGTTCCGGAGCAACTTTACCTTCCATTAGAATAAACTCTCCCCCTTCCAAGATGAGGATAGCATTGCACTCCACTGAGCTACAGGGACACCAAATGCGAGAATGTATATATGCAAATGTAGCAGGGTGGAACAGGTGGTACTGGAGAAACCTGACACTGTTGTTAGGAACAATACAGTTGGTAACGGCGATGAAGAGACACTATGGTACTTACAGTGAACACTTGGATAGGTTTGTCAATTCTGCTGTGAAAGAAAGCTGTGGCACCAGACTGAGTGGCTTTGCTCTTTCAACTTCCATTCCTTCCGAGTCTGAAGCTGGATGGGAGAGAGTCTAGAAACCAAAGGCAGAAGGACATATAGTTGTACTTGTCTGGTATCTTTTGAGAACCCCAAGAAGCATGTTCCGAGCAACGAGACACTCATTAGACCAGAGGGTCT
The DNA here is from genome assembly GCA_036184795.1 of Tokudaia tokunoshimensis. NCBI lineage: Eukaryota > Metazoa > Chordata > Mammalia > Rodentia > Muridae > Tokudaia > Tokudaia tokunoshimensis. The sequence continues at coordinate 159,071,477 of BTHU01000001.1, read as the reverse complement.
CGTCACACACGCACGATACGCACCTCCTGTGCGTCTTCATTCTGAAATGGCGTTTCTTCCCTTTCCTCCCCGGGTCCTTCCAACATTCCCACTTGGCTCTGTTCATCCCACGTGTTCATTTTTATCCTAATTAATGACAAATAAAATTGTTTAGAGCGGAAGTGATGTTAGGTAACTTGGGAGTTGTTAGAGTTGTGCATTTTGAAAGAAAATGAGAAAAGTAGCCAGGGGTGGGATGATATGTTAACTGGAGGGTAAAGTCCACGTGTCTGCGATCTCATTTTTGTCTCTCGTGGTTTAAGCTGTGCAAACAACCTGGTATAGAGGTAGATGGCCAGTGATAGCGAGTGTGTGTGTGTCCCAGCTGACCACTGGGGCTGACGCACCAACAGGAAAAACTTCAGTGCTCGAATGGACTGCTTGAGCTACTGTTGGCTAAATAACTTACTGAGTATGTATCAGGAGTACTTACTGAGCATGCATCAGGCAAAGCCTCGCGTACTTGGTACTCATTGGCTCCGTTCTCACAGTTCCACGCAGTGGGCGTCACTACAGTTCAACAAAGTTCCACTAAGCTGGAAAGTATTCAGAAAGTAACTGCCCTGGGAGCTGAATTTTCTTGATTAGGGGATTTGTGCTTTCCAGCTAAAAGTTTCAGTTTCCATTTTTAGGCATTAGGGATGTATTTGGGGCAATGTATGGCCTGCTTGGAGTGTAAAAGGGCATAGAGACTCTGGCAGCAATCTGGTGGTTCTTCAGAATGCTAAGAAGATTATTGTCATGTGATCCAGAAATCCTTACCAAGGTGCAGTCCTGAGAAAAAGGAGCCCTATCCAGAACATGTGAGGGGTAATTACCAACGAGGAGGTAATGGTTTCTTTTTCAGATGATCTAAATGCTCTTAGACTGTGGATAAACTGTGAAGCACATCTTAGAAGAGCTGCTTAAAAGAGAATGCACTTCTTCCTTCTGAAGCGGGACACAGGGACGCTGCTGTGTATAATACCTGCACAGGCTTGGGACCAGGGGACTTGTATTGAAACCCCAGCCTCATTAATGTCACTTCCTGACTCAGACAAATGACTGAAGCAGCTAGGGCTACTTTCGCCTCACAGTCAGGTGATATGAGGGCTTCAATGTCGTCAGTGTCTTACATAAAGTACACACCCAAACAGTCTCAGCAAGACAAAGGGCAGCTATAGTTGCTTTTCTCTGAGTCACAGCCATTAATAGTGAATCAGCTGACTTACTGTCCTTTATTGCAATGGCTCTCAAACTTTGTAAGCATATTAAGTCACTCAGGGAGATTCAGTTTTAAGACTCCTGCACTCAGACCATGCAACATAAATAGGAACAGCTATTATTCCGACTCCCAGGTGACTCTGGTGAATGGCAAGGATAGTTCAACCCCAAAGGAGTCGCAACACACAGGTTGAGAACCTCCGATCTACATGAACCTAAGTTCTCTGTATTTACCAGTGTTGTGGTTTGAATTTAGTAGCTGGTAGCAACTGGCTCAGACAGTTTCTCTCCACATTTAAAAAAGCACACACACATACACACACACACACTTGCATATATTTATTTATGTGGGTAGGGGTGGAAGGCTCACACACATGAGCACCACAGCACATATGTGGTCATAGGACAACAATGCAGACATGCAGGCGTAGTTCTCTTTCTACCTCGTGGGCCACGAGAACTGAACTCAGTTTGTCTCACTCGGCAGGATGTGTCACTACCCACTGAGCCATCTCACCAGCCCAGGTCTCTCTAAGCTCAACGAAGTGATGCTAACACTTGACAGGGTGGGTTTCCAGCCTGAACAAGATGACAAGCTTTATATTCAACTTCTTGCTGGTTCATCTCAGTCACTTTATAACACAGGCTTTAGGGCTGGAGAGATGGCTCAGTGGTTAAGAGCACTGACTGCTCTTCTAGAGGTCCTGAGTTCAAATCCCAGCAACCACATGGTGGCTCACAACCATCCGTAATGAGATCTGATGCCCTCTTCTGGGGTGTCTGAAGAGAGCTACAGTGTACTTACATATAATAAATAAATAAATCTTAAAACAACAACAACAACAACAAAACCCAACCAAACAAAAAACGTGCTTTAGCTGAGACTGCCATTTCCCCCACCTCAGAAATTCAATCAGCATGTTAGAAGCGTTAAGCATGATTAGATATTCTTTCCTACTGTATATGCAGGGCCCCCATGGCTGAATATGGTGACGTGCTCACTGGTGTTCCTCTGCCTTGTGTTTGGTTTCTCCTCCTTTCCAAGACACTTAAAGCCATTTCTCAAGTATCCATCCTTGAACCTCTCTTGGTCTCACCATCTCCACTTTCCTTAAGGAGTGTCATTAATTAACACTGTGCCATTGGCTTCCACATCTTTTTTTCTAACTGTTCTCTCAGCTACCTCATTTAGGGATATTAAGGAGCATAGACTCTGTGTCCCAGTGAAACACTGGAAGGAGCCAGTGAATTGTCATCAAGCTTTTCCTGTCGTAAGTCCAGTCTTCCCTCAAGTTTCGTTCAGTTAGAATCTACTGGGGCCAGGCTGGTTGTTGGTACAAGAACAGTAAACTTAGCCAGGAAAAAGAATTCTCAGGAGCAATAAACACGTTGCTTTTCTAGTTGATCTGAATGATACTTTGATTTCTTAAGCTCGGTGTTCCAATTGAGGATCACCGGGGCTAAGCCCTGCTAGGACCAACCTAGTCACTGACACTTTTGGGTTTAGTTCAGGGGTTTCTAAGCAAAAGCACCATGGAGAGGCAAGTCCCAGCCCATGTCTGTTGGAAGAGCCAACACTGAGAGCCTCTGGTGGGACTGGGTTTGAAACTAGTGGGGATAAGACTTGATGAACCTGTACTGAGTCGCTAGTGGCCACGGTTCTGAATAGCCTTACGGTAAGTATCCTTGTTTCTCCAACTCACCGTGCATGGGTGTGCCGAGTTGCTTTAAAAGATTAGAAGCAAGTTCAAGTTCCTATTGAGTCAGGGTTCTAAGGTGAAATTCCATGCTGGGCTTGGTTTTAGAAGCTGTTTGGTAACACTTTTGTTAAAAGCTACTGTACACGTAGAAGAACAACAGAAAACACACCTTCCCTGGTTACCTAAAACCACACCCACCCTTACTAGTTTTGAAAAAGATAGACTCAGGACAAAGGGTTGTCGGGAGGGAACTAGTTATTTCTCTGGAGTTCATAAACAGCTTACATGATTAACAATTCCCAATTAGAATTCCCATTTAGTAGATACACTTTAATGACCTGATCTAATTACTTATAATATTTTCACCCCATTTTATATATGGAGTAGGATTGCTGCGGTCATGTTCAACTTTGTGAGAAAGTGCCAAGCCACCTTTGTGTCCATCCTCAGTGAGTGGAGAGTTTTACTGCTCAGCACCCTTGGCGGCCTTTGTCAATGACTTTAGTTTTTTAGCCACTTGAACAGGCATGCTAATACCATTCCATCACAGCTTAATTACATTTCTTCTTGGCATGTTGCTAAGCACATTTTCATGTGTTCATCCTTCCACCCACTTACCTTCTGGCCCACGTCTACCCTTTGTCTACTTTTAAATCAAGCTGCTTTCTAGCCAAGTTGTAAGGTTTGTTTATATATTCAAGATACAGGCCTTTATTGAGTGTGTGAAATAGTTATGTTTCTTGGACATCTTTTCCCAGTTAGTGTGAATCCTTGGTATTCACAGGACTTCCTCAGAGACCAGTAAACACACAGAGGCTGGCCACTTACCTATGAAACTGCAGCTTTACTGGGGTGCTTGTAAATCCTTGCTTTTGCCGGAGAGATTTTATCTGTTTCCAAGTCTGTAAGACGCGGTGCAGCAGGGAGTGGTCCTTCTCCCTTTCTGCATCATACAGCTTCTTTGTGTCACTGGGAAAATCATTGCAGATCAAAAGCGAGCTGCTAGATTAGAGCTATAAGAACTGTAAGTCATGTGGAGCATGGTAGAACATATTGGACTGAACCCATCCTTTCTCTCCCACTTTACCCACATCAGAAACCTCTATCTTAGGGTGTTTTTTTCTTTTATCCACTGAAAATCCAGTAGAAGTGTACTCTGAAAAGGTTTTATCACTATTCAAAGTGCTCAGTTGAAATGTGAGCTTTCTGGAAAAAGGGAGCTCTCCTAGCTGAGGACTCCGCAAGATCCCAAAGGAACTTATAGAAGATGCTGGAAGAAAGGACCAGTGAAAGAAAGGGTCTCGGGGGCCCTGACACTTTGTGATGTTTCTTGTTATCTGTGTGATGCTTCCATCTTTTCTGGCTGGTACTCTAGTATTTATGACATCACAGTGTAAACCAGTCAGTGCTTTTGTCTGCCCTGATGCCAAGGGTGTGTGTACTCCCATAAGTTTTATCTTGATGCCTGGTAAGTTCCATGTGGGCAGCCCCATAGTCACTAATTTAGGAACAGTTCAAATATTTTTGGATCTCGGAATCTCAAGAGGCTTTGGTAAGAAGCAAGTCTGAGGACAATCTTGAGTATCAGACACTCTAGGAGGGTGCTGGGGAGGGACTGGTGGTATTAGAAATACTTGAGGGTAGAGAAATATCATTCAGGATCCAACCTTTATCACTTCCTTGTTGGTGGGCAGGGTCCACTCTCAAAGGCCCCTTTATTGAGACATTGAAACCCACCATCCATGACCATGGGCCCCTGATAGACTTATCAACTTTAAAGGGCCCCACCTTTCTCCCAGCACTGTTAACAACAACCCATATGGATCCCCTACTGATGATGTCATGACTCGAGTAGATCACAGGGATTCTGACTTAATTAACAGGTGGACACATAAGCCACTTGTATCACTGGCAGGTGGTGGGCCTTGCATCACTAGCATATGACCAGGCATGAGTCTTGTACCTAGACCTTCCTCTCTCCTTTCTTCTCTCCCTGCTTCCTGTCTGCTTGGTATCAGGTCAGTATCCTCCCCTGACACATTCTTCCCTTGCCATGGCTTCAAGCCTCCTCAGGTTGTCTCATCCTTTTAGAGTTTCTATGACGAGTGTCAGTCTCTCAGGTTGCCCAGGCTGTGATTTTTCTGTTTCACAGACTTTCCATGTTCCTATCTCCAAACTGACTTGACATTTCTGTCTACTCAAACCTGCATCCTCCAGTGAGTTTCCTTCCCATTTATTCTACTTCCTGGCTCCAGAATTTCTCCTTGGGAATTCTGGGAAGTTTCTCATTAAGGAATCTTTTATCAATAGATATTAAACCTGCCAGCGTTTTCTCATGGTAGTTCTATTTAGTGTTTCTACACACACATGAGTCTTAAGGAAAGACTGGCAACACTTATGTAATCTCCTAAAGACTAGGAAGTTCTATCTTTTTTTCTTTCAAATTTTATATCTCTCAAAGTATTCACAACTTCTAAAGAAGTTATTTAATAAACATTTGATACCTGCAGAACTCACTCAAAACCTACCTTATCTGCCGATAATAATCTTGAAGTGATTTTCTGGTAAACTGGCTTACTTCTGGGTTTTTGCTTGCTAGTTTGGTAGCATCCTTCAGGGCTCTCAGCTGCAATCAAGGAAAGAGGACTTCACTGTATATCATAGACCTGTGGCTGTCACTCTGACTTACAAAATCAAAGCTGAAGTTCACAGGTGTGCAGCATAATCACATGAGTGTAAACTCCGCCCTATTGCTTTTTGTTATTTAATCATTAAATTTAGCAGTGAAAACAAGGTAAGACTGGACCAATATGAGAGGGGGAAGAAATGGCCCTTACATACATAATAGTACATAAATGTAAAGCCGGCTCTTTGCAGGGCAGTGGTAGCACATGCCTTGAATCCCAGCATTTGGGAGGCAGAGAAAGTCACATCTAGGATTTCTGCACTTGTGTGTATTTTTAAAAGAAGGCTTCACTATCTAACCCAGGCTGGTCTCAAACTCAAAGCAATTTTCCTCCTTCAGCCTCCCAGAACTGGTACTCTGGGAGTGTACCACTACAGCAGGCTACACTTGTCTTCAATAAGCAGACAGTTGTTAAGGTACAATTCAGACACAATTTTTTGAGATGTCGACATTGTATGGTTAATGAAATACTGTAAGTATGGTACTCTTTAATTTTAAGCATACGCAGGTGAATGAGACCTACAACTTTTTTTCTAGAACATTTGTTAACAAAATGCTTGGGTGCCAAGAGCCCCCAGAAGGTTTAGATGAGAGGAGGCACAATAATCAATGGATACATCTTTGATGCTTCTTCAGAACTTATGACTCCCCTCCTGATATCCACAGATGACTAGTTGGATTTGTCACCCTCAGAAGAAGATGCTTTGATTTCACAGGAGGCTCAAGACTGCTACTCATCTTAATGAGAAACGCTAAACTGTAATATTTAAAAATGGTGCCTCTTAAAGTCATTGTGATTTCAAATGCTCTTCTTGAGTCATAGAGCCAAGAATAGCACTAATGCAGTGGTTCTCAACCTTCCTGGTGCTGTGACCTTTAATAAAGCTAGCTCCTCATGTTGTGGTGGCCCCCCCAACCATAAAATTATTTTTATGGCTACTTCATAACTGTAATTTTGCTACTATTATGAATTATAATGTAAATGTGTTTGTTTCCCAATGGTCTTAGGTGACCCCTTTGAAAGGGTCATTCTACCCACAAAGGGGTCATGACCCACAGGTTGAGAATGACTGGACTAGTGGCTGTCCTCAGCAGGCTTGATATTATCTCCTCAACAAATCAGACCTTCCATTTTGCTCTCAAATCACTGTTCTGACAGGTTAACTACAGAAGCGCTGAAGGACAATGTTCTTTGCTACCTGCTCTATACCAAGGGCATCCTATCCCACTATCAAAGGTTGGACCCTAGAAAGCTCCCTCACCTTCTCATAGAGCAACTGAGACAAGCTCTGCTTCTGCCTGTCCTGGAAAGACTCACAGAGCTGGAGCAGTCTGGCACAAAGGACTTGTTCTTGATTGAAGAGAGGGTGGTGACTGAACTGCAAGCCCACGATGTTAAGGTCCAATTGGTACATTTCCCTTTGACCATCCATCCTGCTTCTAAAACAGCATCCCACGTCAGATTTCACTGCCTTTTAAAGAAAAGTATGCACCGAGGTCATTTGATTCTGTTGCCTTTGAAACCACAAGTAGCTTTTCCATATAAGAGAGCGTGCCAGGAGCATTTAAATTCCAGAGCTACCCAACTATAGAAGCAGCAAGTAGGTGGTCTTTGACATTTATTTAGGTTTATATTACATTTATAGGTTTTATTATAATAGCTAATTTTTATTTAGCACAGCATCTTAGTCATCTTGCTGTAAATCATTATCATCTACATCATTACTGTTTATGTGGATATCAGATTTTCAATTTACAGGCCCCAAAATAATGTTTTATAGGAATAGGAACACCATGGCAAATCGTGTTTCAACTTTTGCATTAAGAGTTTTGTCTTGTGAGTCAGAGTTAAATGGAATTATCTATTAAAACATTATTTATAAAGTGAATATACTGGTGATCATCTGACAAAAAGCCCAGACTCTCTAAGCGGTCTAAGGACACCATCCCTCTCTGTACAGAACTCTATCTCTACTTGGATATTAGACTGAACCTCAATTATAATTGTTTCAGTTTAGAGGTCTTAGATTATTTGCAAAATGGTTCATCTATGCCTTAAAATGTTATTTGCAATTTAAGCGTGTATGTCTAAATATGTGTGGCTGACTTTTAGTGATGCAGTTTAAGAGTGATAGTAAGTTCCTTAGCATGTACAGTCTAATCTAACAGAATTGAATCCACCTCAGAAGGACAGCACTGAGCCTTCCCTCTGGATCAGGCTGGTATAACAAATCTACGGTTGGGATTTAAAAGGGGCTTTTTTCCTCTGAAGCTCACACTGAAATTTGATTGCTTTTTGGGGGTTATTTAGAAGTTGAACCAAGTAGGACTTCATTAATCTGCTTTTCTCATGAACATACTAATCGCTGATTAGTAGCTGTATGCAATGAATGGTGCCTTACTCTGCTTCTCTTGCTGTAATGAAGACCATGACCTGGAGAGGAAAGGGTTTGTGTGGCCCACTAGCCCTACAGACTTCATGCCCTGCAGACATTCCAATAAAGACATTGTCTCAATTGGGGTTCCTTATCCCAGATAACTCCAGCTTGTGTCAAGTTAACAAAAAACCTAACCAGGACAAATAGATAACTGGTTATCTCAAGCATGTGTTATCAGCTGTAAAAACCTGTTTGTCTGAGTCTTGCATGCTTCCTGCCTCTTGCTATGACTCTCTGCCCTGTCTTGGAACTCTGCCAGCATGGTCCTCATCAGATGTGCTCCCAAGAGAGGAATCAGGAACCTCCATAAACTTAGAAGCTTACACTGTCTGTGATACTATGTTACTTAAACAGAAATGTGACCAAGACCATGTCTTCCAGCCTTGCTGGGAGCCAGCCCTGGCTGGGTCAGGTACTGCTGAGGCGTGACACAGCATCTGACGAAGGCCAAAGGCTTATAACTCTTCTTCACTGTTCTGGGGGCCAGAAGTTGATGGCCTCTGGAAATTTGACTCTATCTTGCTATTCTGTGGCTAAAAGCCACTGGTTTCTGGCAATTAACTCCTGCTTATAGCAAGGGATTAAGAGAAAAAGTTAGTTACTAGGTTCTTTTCTTTCTGGCTCAAGGGCCCCTCACTGGCCAGATGAAAGGCTTGGAGTTCATTAACTCTTCATGAACCAGAGACAAAAGAAAAAGAGGTAAAAAGAAAGGAGAGAGAGAGAGAGAGAGAGAGAGAGAGAGAGAGAGAGAGAGAGAGAGAGAGAGGAGAAAGAAAACAGACATACATACACATACTGGATAAAACTGAAGAATACTGCACCATCATTTTATTGTGGTTCTTAGTTTTTAATATTTACTCTAAAAATTATCTCATACAACTATCAGGTAGAACTGTTAGAGCAGAACTGATTACATGAGTTTCTAAATACTTGTACATTCTAATAAATTCATAGTAAATTTAAGGCAATAATTTATGCCATAGATTGATAAAGCTTTAGGAGTTACAACAGAATTACTTACATATCTTTCTATTAGGACTAGTATCTGACTAAACATTCATTATCTGTTACTAGTCCCCCCATAAGTTCATTATAAGTTTAAAGCAATAATTTTTATGTTACAAGTTAGCACAGTTTTGTTGAGAGACACATCATCTGCCTTGTATCTCATTAGTTTTGACACAGATTAACCAGTCAATATTTTATTTTCTGTCCTTGCAGCTAGAATAAATTGCCCATTCTTAGTTTATGATCTTTAGTTACCAGACAATGATCTCACATCTAACCTAGAAGGAATGTTTTCTTTGGTCGTAAATTTGTCCTAAGCCTGCTTTCTATTTCTAGTGCAATTAGCCTGTGACATATGAAGGTTTACAGAGCTCTATCTGCAGCTTTTATTCTATAGAGGACCTAAAATTACTTGTATAAATTTTGGAATTCTATAAAATCATTGTCAGGAATTATGGAATCATCAATTTGTCTACACAACATTACTATATAAGAGTACATCTTCATATTGATTTTGCAGAAAATCTGCCCAATATGGTGGGCTAATGCCCAGGAACCATTGGGCTATGTACTAGTGACAGGAAAGGCATCAGCAGCAGGAAGCCATCTTGGGATGAAGCCTCTAAGGGCTTTGCATTCTTAGAGCTCACCCATCGCAGGTCATGCAAAACGGTGCTCCATCTCCAGAAATTTTACTTGCATGCCTTTGCTTTTCCTAGATGGCTTCTGACACGGCCTGTGCCATTGCTGTCACACCTGCTGTTAAGCTGGAATAAATGTTGTTCCGCCCCAAGCCAGATGGTGGTCTGGGGGCTCTCTAAGGACTAGAGGCCACCAGCGTTGTTCCTAAACCTCTGCCTCCTTACTTCTCCCTGAGCTAGGAACTCATCCATAGGGACTTCAGGGAGGGAGGAGAAAAACTATAACATCTTGTTTTTTACTAACTGTACCTGTTAAATCCCTGACCTCTATATAATGGCCAACTCAGAGTCCATATAAGGACTTTATCAGTTAATATACTAGCAAATTGGCCACCACCTGGAAGAACACCAAGATGATAACAGTTTCAGTTTAAAACTATTAGATGATAAACTATGGAAATTTCAAGTTAGAGAAGCTTGTTTTATTTAGTAAATGAAGCACTAGCTAGCTATGACACACCTTGATCTTATTTATTCCCGACATTAGCCTTTCCCTTTTCTTACTCTATACTTACTGTGGTCCTCAGTAGCTAAGGCACAGTAGCCGAGCTGATGGAGTTTCTAGTAACAAACAGAGGGTGTGAGTTTATGCTGTAAGCAAAATCTAAAAGGGGGAGTGACTATAGTCTATAGACTTTAAGTAGTTCAGCTGTCATGGGAGTAAAGTGCTTTATGAGTTCTCTGTGGCCAGACAAGTTCAAATAAATAAAGCATTCAGGAGGCAGATTTTAAATCAACAGTAGGAAAAATTAGAACTATGGAACACTGGAGTGTATTATTTTGAGAGATAATAAGTTAGAACTTCCACTCCCAAGAATTCCCCATCTTGGTATACAGAACCAAAATCCATCCACTTAACTCATAAATCAAGGAATTCCCCTTTCTCTTATTAACCACTGGTTTAGTCACTGTTTTATTGCTGTGAGGAGACACCATGACCAACTCCTAACAAAGAAGACATTTAAGTGAGGGCTGGCTTACAGTTTCAGAGGTTAGTCCATTATCATCATGGTGGGGAGCATGGTGGCAGGCATGGTATTGGAGCAGTAGCTGAGAGCTAAATCCTGATCTGTAGGCAAGAGAAAGAGAGAGAGAGAGAGAGAGAGAGAGAGAGAGAGAGAGAGAGAGACAGACAGAGACAGAGACAGAGACGGAGAGATGGAGAGAGAGACTGAGACAGAGACAGAGAGAGATGAAGAGATAGAGATGGAGAGAGGAGGATGGTGAGGGAGAGAGGCAGGAAGATTAGGCCTGGCCAGTTTAGACTTTTGAAATCTCAAAACCCACCCCCAGTGACATACTTCCTCCAACAAGGCCACACCTACTCCAAGGCCACACCTCCTAACCTTCCTCTAGTAGTGCTACTCCCTGATGACTAAGTATTCAAATATATGAGCCCATGGGGGCCACTCTTATTCAAGCCACAACAAAGACTGTTATATAGCAAAACTGAATGCATACAAACCTATAACTAGCATTTCTATTCTGTGATATTTAGCCAGTAGAAAATATATATACATGTATAGTCAAAACAATATGTGCAGACATTTCTCGGCAGTGTTGTTACAATGGTCAACAACTTGATACACCTGATATCTATCAAGAGTAACAGATAAAAAACATGTGGTTCTCTTACAATTGATTTTTATACAGAAAAAAAAATAAGCTAACTATTGTTGCATACAAATAGAGTAATTTTTTATGATTCTATTTATAAAATGGGCAAAATTAACAGGGAGAGAGTAATCCACAGAACTAAGAGTTAAAAATGGTGTTTCCCTTGAGTATCATTCATTTGTTTTTTTTTTATATATATATATATACAAAGTGAGAACCACACAAATTTTGTATCATGGTTTTCACATCACATTTTATTTGTGCATTTCCCATCACTAGATAGACCTCAATAATCTTAAAGATTAATTAACATTTTATCCAATGTTAACTATTCTATGACTAAGCTCAGTATTCTTAGAAGGTAAAATAAAACCATGCAAACATAAGTTATAATTGATGTTACAAGAGTCGTTACTCAAGTATTACAAGCAGATCGTTGTTTACCTTTCTGTGTACAGTCTTTAGTGCTGGATTCAAAGATTCCTTGCTCATGCAGAGCCTAAAATTCCAAGACTGTCTAATAGGTGAAGGTAATGACATTATTTCTCCACTTTCTTCAAACCAACATTTTCCCTATCAGAGATAGGTACAAAACATAGTAACTGAGTATTTCACTAAAAAACAAACGTCATATGCTCTCTGCTACTGTTTACCTCATCAGTTGGTATACTTGCCTCCTGCAGGCTGAGCAGGCGATTTTCCATTTTGTTGCAGATCTTTTTACAGGTCTCTGGCTTTTTCTGAATGTAGAGTCCTTCATCTTCTAAAATGCGAGGCAGCATGCCTTTGGGCAGTTTCTGCTGGCTGGCCACTTAATGACAAAACTTAGATAATCACTTTAAAGATCATGGTGGGAGAACAAATACATAGAAGATCAATACCCTTACTGCTCCAACAGGCACAGAAGCTGGTGCCCTATAACAGGGTGTATCCATGACTTGTGTATTTCAGGGGAGTGTGTTACCTGGAGAACTACTCGGCACAAAAATATTTGCCTCCTGTTTTTTTATCTGTTCTAGGTCATCTTCATATTCCGCAGCTTTCACTTCAAATAAATCTGTTAAAATTACTTCTTCCATAAAATCCTCATCTTGGCTCTCAGCAGTATTTTGGAAACTACCACCAGATGCAGAGTGCTTGAAGTAATTCTCACTTACTGTTTTCTGTTGAATATCAAAAATAAAAATCTGTCTGCATGTTTTCCTCCCATGACCGGTATGAAGATAAATGACACATTCTGGAGCCTTCTTGTGGCCTTCCAATTCATTTAGCCCAGGTCAAGTGAGATATATATATATATATATATATATATATATATATATATATATGGAGATACAGTGTCTCAGAGAGAGGAGAGAAGTCAACATGGAGGCAGACAGATAAGAAGATCCTTATCCCTCATGGTTTTAACAGCTACAAATAGCTATGATTTCACAAGCTTAGAAATATTGGGATAAAGCTTTTATCGTTATCAATTGGCTCTGAAATTACTGTATTGGCATCTTGTAAATTGTGATTTTATTGGTATGTAAATCTGATTGGTTAATTAAGTTTTAAGAGTCTTGATTCTACTGGTCAATTAGGTGATGATTTGGCTGACCGTGGGGTGCGTGGGCCTGCATGGAAGCAAGAGAATCTCAGGGTCCCTACCAGAGAGATGGCCCAGCGGGGGCTGGAGAATTGGCAGGCCAGCAGGTGCCTGGAAGCATGGTAAATATATATGTATGTATAATTAATAAAATAAGGTTTTGCTTAACAAAGAAGAACTCATTTAAGGTAAATATTATGCTGTAATTCTTATAGCTCACTGTTCAATTCTCCAGTGAGTGCTGCTGAAACAGTGATACCTTGGGCCCCTTCCACCCTAGCAAAAAGGCCTGATACAGAAGGGCAGGTCTAAGGCCACAAGACCCACATGGTTCTCAAACCTCCCCGTTTGGTTTCCATCACCCCCAAAGCAGCACTACCTAAAAAGTAGAGAAACTAATTTCTACAAAGTATTGAAGATAAAATAACAAAGAGGAAAGAAAGAAGTCTATGGCTAAGTGGTTACAGTGAAATTCTGAAATATAGGCTTCCTTATAAAAGTTGCTTTAAAATCTGAGTATTGACATGAAAACATATGTTATTATTGATAAGTGCCTCTTTCATGAGTATGGATCTGTTCACAAAAGCTGAATAAATTAGATTGCTTCAAATGGCTATGTAATTTAAAATCTTCGTGAATTGAACAAAGTACCATCCAAATATATCATGCAATAAAAAAAAAGTCTTAATTCTAAAAATATACACTTAGGGTAAGTAATAAAATAGAATTACAGGACCATTTTTATTTTTGTTTGGTTTTTAAGAGAGGCTCAGCATGTTGCTCGAGCCAGCACAGAATTCACTCTGTAGCCTACACTGAGCTAAAGTAAAAATATAAGAGTCCCCAGGTTCCCCTGCGTCAGTCTCCTAACAGCTGCTGTGAGCTGCACACCCAACACAAGCGGTGTGTGCTAGCACAACCAGATCATGGAATTCTTGTGAGTACAGATCCTTACCTGCTCTTTGACCAAGCCCAGCAAAAATATTTTGCAAGTATTTTAGAGTTGGGGGCTGAAGAATTATTTATACGTGGTGACATTTTTCTTTTTCTTTTATTTGTTTGTTTATTTATTTAGATACCAGGTTTCTCTGGCAGTCCTGGCTATCCTGGAATTCACTCTGTAAGCCAGTCTGATCCTGATCACTTGCCTCTGCCTCCTGAGTGCTGGGGTTAAAGCCACCACGCCCAGCTCATGATGACATTTTTCCAAAGGCAGTCTTTGCTGTTTTCCTCTCAACCTTCTTCCTCTTTCCCCTCCTCCCTGCGTTAACTGAAGCTCAGTTGGGCATCACTTGGGTTTGTGTCAAGTCCTGACGTCATTCCTATCTTCCTATCCATCCCTCTTATGAAATCACAGGAATAGTTTACGGGCAGCTGTATTTGTGGTGTCTTTTTGGGATTCAAACAAGGTATAACAGTAACAAGCATAGGTAAAATTTGGGGGAACCTCCACATAGGGGAGCTCCTTAAATATTCTGACCACCAGCTATGAAGTATGAAGGGTCCTTTGCCCCAGCTTGTGCCCCCATGCAGTGTTCCTCTACACCTCTGGTATAGGCCAGGGTTCTCAGTCCTGATGGCTGAGATGGTTTGGCCCCTCATGTTTTGACTACAGACATCTTTGTGGACCTTACCGACCCATCTTTGTTTTCAGTTTGGGCTAGGTACGCTCTTGACCCAATAAGCACCCATCTGCTCAACTCTTTCTCATTTAGTCCAACCCAGCTGCTACCCCAAATCGTTGCCTTCACCTTCCTGGTTTTCAGTAAGGAACTCACGCAGCAGAACATTCCTTGTGCTGGCATCTGCCAGGGGATGGAGTCTAAGCTGAGAAGATCGAAATGTAGGTGGGCATAAATGAGCATCTGTGTAACAAGGGGAGACGCTGGCCTATCTCGGAGGAGCACCCCTCCCTGGCTACAAAGCGATCACCAGAACCTTCAGTGTTTATTCTCAGACTTCACCCTAGCTTCACGAGGGTGGACCATCTTTCTTTCAGCAGGAAGGAGTCATGCTCAAATTCAGCATTCATCTTGTAAAATAGATGTCTTGGTGTGACAGGGACAGTAGCTTCCTGTGGCCTTCTTGCAGGTAAAGCCCCTGTAAGCCCCAGGGCAAGAGGAGGGCGGTAAGTGAGGAGCAGGAGGGAGCCCTGTGATGGCTCACACCAGGGCAGTGGCACCCGTGAAGGTACAGAAACGTGAGTCTGATAGGAGGCAGTCTGAAAGCAGAACTTACAGATGTGTGAGGAAGGAGGAAGTAGGTATGAGGTGTGAGAATGGCGCAGACGCCAACATGGCACCCACAGGGTCCGGCTGGAGAACCAGGAAAATGGAAACGGCGCTGACTAGTTCTTTCTGTCAAAGTGCTGTTTCTATACAGCTGTGGGCGCATGCGCAGAGAGAGCCTTGTGAGACACGGCAACAGACATTTTCTCAGGCCAGAAAATGTCACGTTTTAGTTTTCCCTTCTTGTTTCTGTATTAAGGTCCTGAGCTGTGTTTGTGTTTTATTTGTTCAGGTTTTTTAAAGGTAAAGTTTTATTGATGTTCTGAGGGCTTCGTTGGTTTTGTTTTACAAGACAGGGTCTCACTAGGCAGCTCAGGCTGGCCTCATCGCTCAAACGATAAAATAGCAGTCATGCCCTTTAAAGAACAGCGGTCGGCAGACGATTGTCATCCTGTGGGGTGCGGAAAAAACCCAAGGCCAGGAAAATTGGTAATAGAGCCATAGAGAAATAGAATGAGAGAACTGGAGAGGACAGGGAGGACCTAGACCCAGGGAGTTGGGTGATATGCTGAGAAATGGCGGACTTGGGAACAGCAGGCTCTGGGCAGCAGGGCCCTGAGAAAATGTAAAGATGAAAGAGACAGACTTGGAGAAAGTCCCAGATCAGGGCAGACAGTGAAGACAGAGAGATGAATGAATCAGGAAAGGGTAAGAATGGGAACTGGGAGTGGGGGGCGGGGCAAGCACACGGCAGCAAC